>JADLZL010002742.1:0-70054 GCA_015844335.1 Chrysopogon serrulatus | reverse complement strand
CAATTGATTAGTGTGAACTGAAAAAATTTCGGCAGAACCTCCCCGCACGAGGAGTCCCCAAAACTGCAAAAAAAATAGCACGAAGGCCAACAAACACATGTACATACCAAACATAGGCACGAAGGCCAACAACCCGCGTGCATGATGGCCACTACCTACTAAAACTACAATTACTACTACAAACACTACAAGTCTAGAAACAGATACCTTCCGACGGCCACGGCAAAGAGCAAGGGACTACGACGACGCAGGGGGGACAACGGCGGCGTGGACGAGGCGGTCAGTCTTTCTCTTCACTTCTTCCTTTCCTCTCCTCCCCTTCTTTCCCTCTGCGCCCCTCCCTTTCTTCGCACGCAGAAAGGGAGAAAAAGAATGGGCGGCCGGCAGCCAGACGCACGGGCAGGCGAGATGCAGGCGCGCCGGATGCGCGGGCTTGAGGGAGCCCACCGGCCAGGGAGGCGCTGCCGCGCCAGGCACGCAGGGCGCGGGTGTCCATCCAGCTTCCCGGGTGTGGACGGGCAGGGCTTGACAGCGCGGGCGGGCGCCCGCCCAGGGAGAGCGCGCCCCAGTGGGGGCCGTAGAAACGGGGGCTGCGGCGGCGGGGGCCCGCGCGCGGCGGGCGGATGCTCGGCCAAGAAGCGGTGCTGCCGAAAGCCGCGGGCGGCTTTGCGGCGGCCGGGCGGGCGGGCCGGCGGGGCGGGGAAGGGCGCGGGCGGGCGGGGCGGATGCCCTGGCGCTGGCGGCCGGGCGACCGGGCGGGCGGGGCCGGCAGTGGCGGCCGGGGCGGGGTCGGGCCGGGACGGGCGCGGGCGGGGAAGGGGACGGCGGGGCGGACCGCGGGCGGGGCGGGTGGCGGCGGGAAGACTACCGACCACCGGGACGGTGGTCGGTGGGATAACATTTTTGCCGAGTGCCGCATCAGGCACCGGCAAAGGTCGCCATCTTTGCCCAAAGCCGTGATCCGGCATTCAAAAAGCCTTGCCTAGTGCCGATCACGGCACCGGGCAAAGTCTCACTTTGCCGAGTGCCAACCCTAGGCACTTTGACAGCGTTTTTTTTTTGAATTTTTTTTTTTTTGAGCCTTTCCTACAGTGCTACAAATAACATGTTCAAGTTTGGTGCATTTTCATTGAATTTTGTTTTATTTCTCTAGTTATTTTAATTTTTCAAATTTTTTACGGGGAAAAGAACATTTGAACTGGAGGTGCATCGAATAATGGGATTTTTTGGTTGCAAAAATATTATCCTAGTTTGTTATTATAATTTTAGGCTAAATCCAGAAATGGTCTTGAAATTTTTTGAGCAACGTCTTGGGAGGGTCAAGGCCGCCTACGTCTTGGTGATTCATTTTTTAATTATACAAAATGCAAAAAGCCTAGAAAATTATGAAACTTGGTGACAAGTCTTGAAATCATATGTATGTCCTGTGGTCAAAATTTGACAAAGTTTCGAGCACGTGATGACGTATGGTATTCACAAACAAAGTACCTCACATGCGATATAAGAAACACATATCATGATGTTCGGGATTCTAAGCATCATACGTCGCCACATGCTCAAAACTTTTTAAAATTCTTTCCACAGCACACACATATCATTTCATAACTTGTCACCAAGTTTCATAATTTTGGAACTCATTTCAATTTTATATAATTAAAAAAACGACTTGCCCGCACGTATGCGGCCTTACCGCTACCAAGACGCTGATCGAAATTCTAAGACCGTTATCGGATTTAGCCTAAATTTATGATAACAAACAAGAATAATATTTTTGGAACCAAACAAAATCAATATTCGATGCACCTACAGCTTCAAATCGTTGTCTTCCCCGAAAAAATTAGAAAAACAAAATAACTAGAGAAATATAATAAAATACACTAAAAATGACCCAACTTTTAACATGTTGTTTGTGGCACTGTATAAAAGTCTCAAAAAAATTTTGGCATCAAAAATCAAAAAAAAAATATAAACTTTGCCGAGTGCCAAAGTTTGGCACCGGGCAAAGCCCCTTTTTTTGCCGAAAGCCGCGAAACCGCACCGGGCAAAGGACATTCTTTGCCGAGTGCCTAACATCCGGCACTCGGCAAAGTTAACGGGATGGATGCCGCTTGCCGGCCGCCAGCCTTTGCCGAGTGCTCGTCTTTGCCGAGGGTCGCACTCGGCAAAGAGGCCCTTTGCCGAGTGCTCGGTTTTGCCGAGTGCCGCACTCGGTGCTTGAAGTCTTTGCCCAGTGCATTTCTTTTGCCGAGTGCGGCACTCGGCAAAGAGTGTCTTTGTCGAGTGCCCGATTTTTGGCACTGGGCAAAGAGTTCAGCACTGGGCAAAGTCTGAGTTTCCTGTAGTGCGAGATGCTAAATAAGAAGGGCCGGCGACGACAGTGCGTGTGACGACCAAGCATATGCATGCATCAGACGATCGAGGCCGGCCGGCCGGCCCGTAGCCCGTTGTCATGCACCATCGATCGATCACTACTGCATGCTACAGTCTGCTGTACGCGTACGTTACATGATATAGACGACGGATCGGAGTAGACGACAGTGGTAAGGTAGCACAGTTATTAATCTCGCTCTCTTTCTCTTCATTCAACCCTATATTTGACTCGATCGAGCGAGACAGTGCGTGGGCGCGCGCGTGACGAATGAATTATTATTACTACTTATTCTTTATTATGAATGCGACATGCATGCATGACTGGCTAGCTAGTACGACCTACTAGGCCATCAGAGTCAACACACCAACACTAGCTTCGCTCATCACGTACACGTACGTAGCGCTAGCTGTTTTCAGTTCCGGCGTCCACAAGAGAACCATGCACGTGACTCGTAAGTACATATGTCTTATTCCCTCTTTTTTCTTTAATTAATTAGCTTCAATCTATATCTATATCTCTTTCTCTAATAAGAACGAAACCTCATTATGTATCTCAAAACATACAAAGGTTGTCCATCTTAATTATACACTATCACTTGAAATTAAAATCCACTAGCACACATGTCGTAATTGTAATATCCACGTTAGCAAGACACACATGCATTTTATTGTCCACATCAACGGCATGCCAAGCGATCCACTAATCTGCAAGGACTCTAGCAGCAACGCACGGGGTATGCTTCCAATTAAATGATGATAGCTAGTCTAGTTCCGTTACGCCTAAGTGCTCAATATATGATAGCCTTCAACGATCGTCGTTGGAGCAACACCCTCCAGTCATCTACTACAACAACAGGCCCCAAAACCCTCTCATCATCCAACGCCATGGATGATGACATCAGGCATGTTCAAAGAGTGTTGTTGCATCATCGTCATTGAAAATGATCAAGACACCATCAAATCTCTACACCATAAGGTTGAACTAGATCGAATATACCAAACCGGTGATACAAAAGGAGGAAATGGTTGGAGCATGACCATCACACCAATACTAACAAACACAACAACTTGAAGAATAAGAACACCATGATATTTGCATCGAAATTACCTATAAGAAATAAGATCAAGCAAGGAATCCACGAAGACATTGTCACGTAGTAGCCCATAATACACATTGTTCGATATAAACTCTAACTACTATGAATAGAATGAGCAAAAAGGACCTTGGTCCTCTCATGACTGACAAGGCTATTGTACAGGGAGGAGAAGGGGGCCATGGCGGCGGAGCTAGCCAGAAGGCCCAATTAATACCCACGTGTATGCATCTTGTATGTGGCGAATTACACATAGTTGAGAGTACAACTGTATTCCATCCGGCCCTATGAATATCAAAGTATCTCCACTATAAGAAGTCTGGGCTTCTGTGACAGCTAGACTGTGACAATAACAGTCTGTTTCCTATCACTGTCTACCTGCTGTGATGAAGTAAGAAATTAAGTTGTGTGACGCGCGAGAGTAAATCTCTAGAGCTTCTAATCATGCACAATTTTGGTCTCCAATTAATTTGTTCCCAGAGTAATTGTCTAGTTTCGATATTTCCGCTAAAGATTGAAAAGGCCACATGCATGATCCCATTAATGCCACGGGAACTTCATGAGATGCAGCTGACATGTTGAAAGAGCATCGCCAGCCTCATCTTCTGATTATAATAAGATGATCACACCAAATAGGGAAAAAAATGCATCTTACGACGATGACTAACATGGACCCTTCAATTTAGTAACAGTACTGTTAAGATCATGCATGTCCGGTAGCGAGGAGGAAACAGTGGAGAAAAGACGCGCGGGGCAACGGTGACCACGCAAAAACCGGCAACACGTCGCTCGCTCGCGTGGCTCACATCTATACACACGACTGCATTTATTAGTTGTTTTTTTTTGAAATAATAACAAGATTCTAGCTTTGCATATGATCAATATATTAATAATTGCTTACCACAGGTGCCTTGTGGTCAGTAGTCGTATAGTACATGTACAAATAAAAAGATCGGATCCATGTCTGCCCTTTTTTACATAATAATAATAATGTTCAAGCATGAGAATAAGAGATACTCAATGCATACCAAACTACAAGAATGTTTTGGCATTTCTAGACATACGGATTTTATTATACCTCTAGAAATAATGTATATCAAATATATAGCAAAATCTATAAATTTAGAAAAGTTAAAGTCAAAATATTCTTATAATTTGGAACCGGTGTATCATCATCGTCATCATCCTCGGGAAAGAAAGCTGATGAGAAAGAATCATCAGAGAAAGAATGGGGTAGCAGAGAGCTAGAGCTCGCAGCAGTAGTAGGCCAGTAGTAGAGGCCGGAGGGAGACACGCACGGTACACACAGGACGACGACATGACATGCATGGTGTGGACAGTGGATCGAGCGAGAGACGTCTCCACTGATCTCTCCAGTGATTCAGCTGATGATGATGATGGCGTCGCTCTCTCCACCGGCCGGGCCACCTCTTCTACAGGAATTATAAGGAATGATTTTTTTTTTTTTGTAACGGTCAAAATGATTTTCATGACCGGTTCAAAAAAAAAATCTCCTTCCTGAACTGCTTCCCTCCTATTTTGCATTGGGCGTGTAGTATTTTCTTGAAAAAAAGTCGTTTTTTCATAGAAATAGACCCCGGCCTCCCCCTGGCAAATGCAAATAAACTTATTGCCAAATCTTGGCCTGGGGGCAATGCCAGACAAGGCAATAATTTATATAAGGTATCATCCCAATGTAATGCGCTTGAAAAATTAATAAAGTCTTCCTTTATCAAAAATAAAGCCATCATGCATATCGTCTCTGCCCCTCGATAAGTATTGTTTCTTTTATTTTTATACCGTAATTTTAACTAGATTTAAAAAGTACCTACAATATTTGTATCTTCTAATAAATTTATTATAAAATAGATTTAGCGATCTATCAGTGATACTAAGTATATATTATAATTGTTAATATTTTAAATATAAAATTAGTTAAAATTATTTATTGGAAAATGAGAACGATCGGTTAATTAGAAAAGGAGAGAGCGAGGGAGGGAGTATATATATGAATATGATGATAGCTGCTGCTACCTGCTAGCTGTATACGTCAATGTTGAGTCATGCCACACCGAGATCGACCGAGATATGTACACATGTGGCTTGGCATTAAAGCTAGTTTAAAGGGGACCAATACACACGCACTCCTGTGATGTATATATATGTACCACGTTATAGTATTAATTAGAGCTCGCGCGGTGATGTGATATACGTATAAACATGGACCTTGGCTTGGCTTTGGCTCTAGATATAATAATCAGATATATAAGCGAATGGGCCTGTGGTCCAATGGTAGGACTGTCCAGTGGGACGCTACCCACCAGGGATCAAATCTTGGTGCTCGCACCTTTCCTGGGATTTTTCCAGGATTTATCGGCGTTATGCTTTAAGTGGTAAGCGACGTTTCCGTCGACGACGAGGCGCCAGTGGTGACTTCAGGAATCTCCAGATCTGCCGATCCAGTCTTTTCGAGGTGCTCATAGGGGTAGGGTTTCATAGGGATGAGTGTGCGTGCGTGTTGTGAGCGTCTGCGTTGTCTCTGTGTAATTCTCAAAAAAAAATAATCAGATATATAAACATGGACATGCAAATTAATTAATAATATTGAGTCCAGCATCAAGATATGGCAGCCACGCGCCCATCTTTGTCGTCCTTTCGGTCTATCCATTTGCATCGTGAAAACGATTTTAGAAAAAAGGTAAGAAACAGATTCTTTTCTAAAAAAACTAATTCGATCGTAATTGCATCCATCGCTCTTGGAGCCTTGGTAAAAGTCACCTGAATAATGCATATATATGTGCGCTAGCTAGAGGCAATAAATAAACCGTTTGCATGTGCAATGCAACCATATGTAACTCCGATACAAAAAAAAAGAGCGCACGCGGTACCTCACACCAGCATATGCGGCATGCAGAGGATACCTTCAAATAAAGTTGCAGAGTAGTAGTAACATTGGCAATGGCATGCATATGTGCATGGATCATTCGTTTCGATCTATACAAATGCATATATAACTTTTTAATAAATATTTTTATAGAAATAAGAAATCAAAATTATGTTTAATTTGAAGACTGTGTCACTGTCTAAAATGACTTTCTTTTCAATACAGAGAGAGTACATGGACATGCATGGCTGCTGGTTACACAAGCAGCTAGCAGGGCCGGAACAGTACCCTGCTGTTTTTTTTTCCCCCACAACAGTACCCTGTTTTTGCATTGAACCCAACACAGTTCGTATCGTACGTCGTAGAGGGAAGAAGAGAGCTAGCTAGATATGCATCCTCACCCTAGCTAGCTAGCAGGGTCCCAATCGACTAAGTGCTCAACTGCTGCGTGTGCTCCATCACCATGTGCTATGTTTCTTACAACAATGTGCTTGATCTCACCACTCTTTCCTGCTTAATTATTTCAAGCTCTTCTGAGACGTACGTACATGCACGCGACAGGCAACTACAAGGCCGGGGTTCATATCAGTCAGATCAACTAAGTGTCCAGTGCAATTTATACTAAGCTAATCCTCGAGGGGCCGGCGACACGGCCTCTTGCACCACCGTCCACCCCTCTCTCCCACACCTCGTCGCCGACCCACCAGATCGATGTCCGCGCCACTGCTAGCAGGAAGGTGGCGGCAGCCGGCAGGGCCTTCAATTCTCCTCCGGGTCAAGGCCGCCGGTTCTAGTTTGGACAGCCACACACGTAGCTGCGACAGCGATATGTTGGTGAAAAAATTATAGATAATTCGAAACTGATTAGCAGACCACGGAATTTCGGAGGTTTGTGTCGTTGCTTGGTCCACCTGAGTAAGCGAGTTATGCTTCAAACAAGGGTAAACAAGTATGCACATGACTGAATCTATCTACATAAGCTTAAGGGACTCCACGTACGTGCACGTCGATACCGGCGCTCCAGGACCTCAAACATTATTGCCTGAAATTTTTGACACTCCTTCTAAATTGTGGCCCATCTATATATGCTCAAGTGAACATTCATTCCTATCGGACTCGAAGGTCTTGTTGGCATGGAAGAGTTATGTGGTTGTTGACCAATATGCCTTGCTCGGTTGCTCAATGCCAACAATTATTGGATCAGAGCTGAAATTCTCCCAAGACATACAGTTAAAGTTGAAGATCTTCTTGCCTATAGCTGGTGTTCTGTTTTGGGGGCTATGATTGAGTGGATTGAACACGCGTAGACGTGCATAATCGAATTCCAACATAAAATCTGTGTACGTGTTGGGAAGGCAGGGATCAATGGCGCTCATCTCGGTGAGATGAAGGGGCGACGCCGGTTGAGGAGCGCCGTCGATGATGACCTGCGTGGCAGCCGTGGAAGGAGGAGAACGGCTAGGTCCGACCAGATCCGTCCACGGCCATCTTCCCGGCACTGATGGAAAGGCACGGTGGCGACCTAGTTCGGGGTGACGACAGAGGAAGAGTCACGTGGCTCTAGGGTGGGCACGCGCGGAGGAGTGGGTGTGTGAAATGACTAAACTGATTTTTAGCTACCCATCTTGTGGGTCAACAAAAGTGGTAGTGGGAGTCAGGATTTGGAAGACTAACAAATTTGGGTGGTCTAGTAGGCATTCTGTTGGATCGGAGTGTGTTTTTTTTTTGCTTTCCACTACTTAAAAACAGGGTATGTAGGATAGGTAATATTTATAGAGATGCTCTTAGGACGCAACACACTAATGAGTGGTAAGGTGTGATTTGCGTTATTTTGCATACCACTTTTCATATGAAGTACTAATGGGCGATAATTGAAAACTATTAATCTATTTTATTGAAACAAAAGTTATTTTTCGTAATGTTATATTTGGTAATTTAGATATAGATTAAGGGGTTATATTAAGTTTTTTATAACGACGGAGCGATGAGTAGCTTAGATATAGATTTAGGGGGCTATTCAAATGTTTTAACAACATACTCTGAATACTATGCTCCTACTTTTTTAAAAATATCTTTTAAGATTTTAATTTATCTCTTTTTAACACGTCTTGTGAATATTAACATGGAGGTTTGAAAATACCAAGATATTAGCTGACGGTCAAAGTTTATTAATTTGAGCACTAGTTTTAAGAGTTTCAATATATACAGGTATAATAATACTGATAGGTATATATGTAGAAGGTATTTAACAATGATATGATGAGGTGGCAGGAGCAACAAGGTGTAGACGACGTAGATTGTAGTGGAGGCAGATAAATTGCGGAAGAATTAGATATATATGCATGCAAAAGGACATGCAGCATATAGCAGTATATACTACTCAAGTACTCATCATAATATATATTCGTAGAGCAAGTTGGAATGGTCTAACTGAGGAGGCAGAGGCAGGCACTGAGATACGGTATACAGATCAGATAGATGGATATAAATAAACGCTGCGGAGCCGTGCTGCATGCTATGCTGTGCTGGTGTGTCTGCCTGCCTGCCTGCCATATGCACTTGCAGTCGGCCGGCCGGTGTAGGGTGGGTGTACAATCCAATAATAATGTTTTCTTCAAAAAAAAATCCAATAATAATGTGTACGCGCAGCGACAAGGTCGAAAGAGACGGGCGTTGGCCGTCTGCCTGGCGATACCACCATACCACTGGCCGCTGCACGAGAGAGAGAGAGAGAGAGAGAGAGAGAGAGAGAGAGAGAGAGAGAGAGAGAGACCCAGACCCAACCAAGCCCTATAAAGCAAGTGGGGAAGAGAGAGAGAAAATGATCTGTACTGATGATGAGAACA
Source organism: Chrysopogon serrulatus (assembly GCA_015844335.1). Lineage (NCBI taxonomy): Eukaryota > Viridiplantae > Streptophyta > Magnoliopsida > Poales > Poaceae > Chrysopogon > Chrysopogon serrulatus. The sequence continues at coordinate 60,860 of JADLZL010002742.1, read as the reverse complement.
AGCAAAGCAAGAGGAGGGAGGGAAGAGGAGGTTTTTATGTGTGGTGGACATGCGTCCTGCTGTCCAGTGCAGTGCAGTGCAGGCCCTAATACTCCAAAATCACCACGCACCAAACTAGTCTTGTGTAGCAGCTTGCTTTGCTTTGCTACTAGTCGTCCGCCCATTGCTCTCATCTTCTTCCTCCTCCGGCCCGGCCCCTTAATTGCGGCGCTCTATCATCCGCTAGCTTAGCTTTCCCCTCTCGCTCTCTTGTCGTTCCACCTGCTGCAGCAGCTAAGCTACCAACCTAGCTCCCGAGCTTCTTCAATTCTTATCCATTATTATTAGCTTCCCTGCAGCCAGATAGCTACTAGCTAGAGATCTCCATCGCCCGTCGTCGTCGTTGCTTATCGATCAGCGAGAGCTCATCTTCTATCCCAACTGATCTCGCCTTATATCCATGCAGCAGCATCTTTAATTTCTCTAGCTTCTCTGTGCATTTCAAGCTAGCTAGCTCATCTTCTATACATGCATGCCGCATATATATAGCTAGGCGAATCTATCTGTAGAGAGAGCTAATAATTATCTATATTAGCCTCCAGATCCAGAGATCAAGAAGCAGATAGAATATATATAATTCTAGCTACTACTTGCTCTATTAATCTAGCTATATACTAGCAAAGAAGCTAGGCATATATATCCATCCATCGATCGATATATCGTCCTACTTTACTAGGGTATATATCCATGCTTGGGGTTTCGACGCTGCGGGGCCCTAGCAGCAGCAACAGCAAGGCGGATCAGCACTGCGGCGGCTTCGTCGGCGACCACCAGCACCATGTGGTGTTCCCGACGTCCGGCGGCGGGTCCGACTGCTGCGACGGTGGCTTCTCCATGGTGGACGTGGACGACAACCTGCTGGACTACATCGACTTCAGCTGCGACGTGCCTAGCTTCTTCGACGCCGACGGGGACATCCTCCCGGACCTGGAGGTCGACCCCATGGAGCTCCTCGCAGAGTTCTCGTCCCCCCCGCCGCCGGACGACGACCAGCTACTGCCCACGGCGAGCCCGGCTGCGGCGGCAGTCCACGTCGACGACGTGGCGGCGGCCAACAAGGCGCTGGTGGTGCGGCCGGACGACGACGTGAAGGTGAAGCAACATCTGGCGGTGGTGACGACGACAGTAGCACAAGAGGAGAAGGGGTTGTTGGAGCAAACATTATTTGCTGATGAGAAACATGTGGCCGCCAGCTGCAAGCAGACGACGGAGGAGGATTCTTGCGCCGGGGCCGCCGCCTGCTTGTCCGACACCAAGTCGTCGTCGGCGTCGGCAGAGGCAGGTCACAGCAAGAAGAAGGCGGCGGCTGCGGCAGCAGCAGGGAAGAACTCGCACGGCGGCAAACGCAAGGTGAAGGTACTACATACTAGTAGCTTATTAATTATTAGCTTAATTACCTTATTTTGCTTGCCCTAGCATAGCATAGCTAGCTGTTGAGCATATGCACATCAATCTATACGACTTATTAATTATAGGATCGGAGTACGTAATGCGTTGGTAGTAATTTTAATTAATTTTGTTCCTGCACATGAGGATCGGGGCTACTATTGCAGAGAGATAGAGGGAATGGAAGGAAAGGAATAATCAGATCTGCCGACGCGACGCTAGGTCGATCGTCTTTCAAAATCATCAAGTCGCTGAACCTGATGCTACTCCACGATGAATCGATGATGGAGCTCTAATCCATGGCGGTGGCAGAGAGCAGAGAGGAGACCTCGATCGATCAGCAGCTCGTTTATTTGGTCGTTACGCCCTAGCTTAGCTTAGCTTAGCTAGCTGCTGCATGAACATGGAGCCTACTACAGCTGTGCGGGCTTTGCTCATCTGCTGCTAGTCTGCTACGTGTGCGCCTGCAGATCGACAGGCAATAATAACAACACGGAAATTAAGGAAATCATATCGACGACGCCGGCAGCAAGGGCAAGGCGCAGCTAGTGAGACCATTTGCCTGCCTCACCTTTGATGTGCTCTCTCTCTCTCTCTCTCTCTCTCTCTCTCTCTCTCTCTCTCTCTCTCTCTCATGGCCGCAGGCATGGAGGTTTTTACACACATTAACATGTACTACACCCTGCACTGCACTGCACTGCAGGGAGGCAGCAGATCGAGCAATGGCGGCAATAATGAATAGAGCCATGAGAATCCCCGTGTACGTAGGCTCCCTTTTTGTGGTCAGTTGGACACGGATGGATAGAAAGATAGATCGATCGATCTTGGCAGGGCGGCCAATCCCATCCCATCCATCCATGAAATGAAACACACACACGCAGAGAGAGAGAGAGAGAGAGAGAGAGAGAGAGAGAGAGAGAGAGAGAGAGAGAGAGAGAGAGAGAGAGAGAGAGAGAGAGAGAGAGAGAGAGAGAGAGAGAGAGAGAGAGAGAGAGAGAGAGAGAGAGAGAGAGGTCACGGGATCTCCCAACCCCATTACCCCCATTACCTCAAGCAGTGCAGCTTGCAATGGTAGATCCTACTACAGCCAAGAGCCAACAGTACGGGCGGCGTCTTGCTAGATCCTACTTACTACAGCCTAGAGCAAGCAAGACCAGCAGCAGCAGCTGTGTAAGTGTAAGTGACAGTGTTCTCATCCTTTCGGCCTCTTGTGGGTACAAGTCGCACAGACTCCATCTTGTCCTGCTGCCTACTAGCTGCCACTGCCATATGCAATGCTGCAGTATTATGCACCCAGGGATAATTAAATTTTACTTTTGTTACTTTACAATTTACATACATTTACACGCCTGCCTGCCTGCTGCTCAACGACATACCATCCACGTACATACTTTGCTCCATCTCTTTTTTCAACCCCACCCCTTTTTACGTACGTGTATATGTAGTACTAGCAATCTAGCATGCATGTCGTGTCTCTACTAGGATTCCATCACAAAAAGATCCGATATCCATCCATCCATGCCTTTTCTAGCTTTTTAGTTAGTTATTAAAAGTTCCTTCTTCCAGTAATTTACATGCATGAATGCATGATCTGCTAGCTGTGTACATGTACCGTACTACCTTTGTTCCCTTTATAAGGTCCACAAGCATATCAAGATTCAAACTTTAAAAACTTACCAATAATTAAGCTAATAACTAAAAATTATAACACAAACTTTATATAATTAGATTTGTAAGAAATTATACTATCTGATAATTATAATTTTATATGGTTAGATTTGTAAAAAATTATACTAGACTACTAGCTCCATCCATCTATGATCTGCTCTGATGATGACATGTCAGCCGTGCTTTTTAGCTATTTAAATATTATTTTTCTTTCATAGCAAATCAGTCAGCTTCTCTTTTTTTTTTACAACACCGGCTTCTCTTATCAGCCGGCTTATAAGTCCCGGTATGTGTGTGTGTGTGCGCGATATGCCTGGTAATTAATATAACTAATTATATTGTATATGTATTATTACATAAATTATTTTCAGGTGGACTGGACGCCGGAGCTGCACCGGAGGTTCGTGCAGGCGGTGGAGCAGCTGGGCATCGACAAGGCCGTGCCGTCCCGGATCCTCGAAATCATGGGCATGGATTGCCTCACAAGACACAACATTGCCAGCCACCTCCAGGTACAATCACTACATCAAATACTAGCCGGTCCAAAAAAGCAGTACCGTAATGGTTGAAACACATATAGTTAACAAATTTCAGAATAAAAAAAAATCAGAGTGGGTGATGAATTCCATAGGTAGTAACAAACTTGAATTATTCCTGCAGTGTGGTATTGCCGTGCTGCAAACAATATGTATATGCATTGTTTACAATAATATATGCACAAGTTTCTCGTCACATAATTAAGCTAGAAATAAATGGTACATGTTTAGCGTCTAATAATTAGTGGTGGTCTGTGATATATCATCTTATGTGCCTACTACTCCTTTCATATACACATGGGTGTAGACTTGTGTAGCAATTAATTTTAGTAACGAACAAACATAGCCCGTACGTTGCAACAGAATGAGCAATTTATTGTACGGTCACATGGACGACTTTGCAATTTAGAGATATGTATGCAACAATCACGTCATTTGTTCCAATACATCTTAATTAGAATCAAACTGCACCTGCATACCTTGTGGATGCTATTCTTCACGGGTCACAAGCCCTGGTCATGGACGGGAAGGAGATGTGTGGGAGGATCGTCATTACCGTGGGAAGTAAAATATTACGCACAGAGGAATCCATTTTAACTTCAACATTTGGGAATATAGCTAGATAAACACAAAGATACAGTGATCTGGGAGAAGCAGATCTGGGGGGCAGGGGGACACATATGGTGCATTGTCCATGCCAATGGTAGTACCATTGCAGTACATTGCTACACATGCATAGGCATCATGTGAATCTTCGTTGTTCTGGGTTCCTTTATTCTTGCATTGGGAACTATTGGTCATGTGAATCCATGCATGCATATTTTACCCGGACTCTCTCTGCTGGCTCTAGCGCTGCCAAAGCTAGCACGGTACACGATCTCAGCTGGTAAAAGTGAAAGCATTTTTTTTTAAAAAAAAGAAACATGTTGTGGCTTGTGCCTTGTGGGCACGCATTATATTGTAGCAGGCGCGAGGAGCAGCAGCAGTAGTACACAACAAAACAAAACAAAGCAAAGCAAAGCAAAGGCACAGCAAAGCAAAGCATGCACTGCATGATAGATACGCTACACAGCGGCAGCATGCGAAATTGTCAATGGCATGGCATGGTATGGCATGCATCGGATCCAGCTCCAGCTCCAGCTCCAGCATGCATGCATGCATGATTTATAGCTTGCTTGTTGTTGGACTGGATTGGACTGCATATATTCCTTTGCTCGAACCATGCAAAGAGGAGACGCCAAGCAGCTCCGAGAGTGGCGGTACAGGCACTACTAGCTGCCTGCCTGCCTGCCTGCTTGCTTGTGGGCCTGCTGCTGTCCCGCCCAGGCCCAGCCCACCGCATGCTCTGTCACCTGCCGACTAGGCACCACAAAAACTTGACTTTCCAGTTTCCACAAACATGCCCATGATACTGTTTATAGTGTATAATATTACTTACCTCTTACTTACTAGTACAATATAAGAACATCAGTTAATTAACCACCAAATGACCAAAAGCTAGCTGCTACTCCCTCCAGTCCAAAGTGTATAACACGTTTTGATTTTTCTGAACACGTAGCTTTAGTTATGCACTTATATTAAGTATACATTGTCTAGATACATAGTAAAAATAATGTATCTAGAAAAGTCAAAACATCTTATAATTTAGAATAAAGGGGTACTACCAACTAGCTCATGCTAATCATGCATGCATATATATGATGGGTGCAACACACATGAAACTAATCTCTGCAGAATAAATAAGCTCATGATCAGTGCCTAGCTTGTTGTACTCTTGGGTGCATGGTAGATGGAGCTAGTTAGTAGTGAACACTGACATGAGTAAGCTGCTAGTTTTTGCATGGAAGCCCAACTCTTGATCGATATCTGTTTCTTAAATGAGTGTGCGCTATATACTCCTTTCTACTAACAATGGCATGTTAGGTCAGTCTCAATGTAAGTTTTGTGACATTGTTTCTAAGATTCTAATTAATGTGTTAGAAACAGTGTAGATAATTAAGTTTTATCCTGATGAAATTTTCATCACCTCTCTCTTTATAAATATTGTGCCACTGATGCTATGAAGCCTCCACTGAAACTGGTTTAATTATATGCCGACAAGATCGAGTTGCAATAATAATAGTCGTACCTAGAGGTTGGCATCATCTTGTTGTCTCACATAAATGTTAATTATGTCGTATATGTATGTATGTAGTGAAGTGATGTTGCATGAGTATACGTAGCCATAAAATAAATTTACTGAAATAAAATTTACGATGTTCAGCCTGTGTTTAATTTGGTTAATTGAGCTTCTAGAAAGTAGGTACTTGTGCTAGCATCTGCTGCATGCATATGCATGGGAGGTCATATGCATGGAATGAATGAGCAGAGCAGGTGATGATGGAGTTGGTAATAAATTTGCAGAAGTACCGGTCGCACAGAAAGCACCTGATGGCGCGGGAGGCGGAGGCCGCCACCTGGGCGCAGAAGCGGCACATGTACGCGGCGGCGGCCGGCGGCGGAGTAGCGCCGAGGACGGACGCGCCACACGCGGGGCGGCCGTGGATGGTGCCGAGCATCGGGTTCCCGCCGCCGGCGCCCCCGCCCTTCTGCCGGCCGCTGCACGTGGGGCCACCCGCCGCCCCACGCCGCGGCGGCTGAAGCTGCTGTTGGTGCGGTGGCGGCGCCTCCGACTCCGAGTCCGACTGCAATGCTGCCCGTGTGGCCGCGGCACCTGGCGCCGCCCCGGCCACCTGCCGCCGTGGGCGCACCCGCACCAGCCGGCGGTGGACCCGGGGGCGTTCTGGCACCAGCAGTACAACGTGCGTGCTCCCCCCCCTGGACCTCGATTGCTGCCTGCCTGCTTGCTTTGCTGACTTGCAGAGACTCTCCTCTCTTGCAGTGCCTGCATGTGACTCTCGCTCGCTTTTTTGGCAGCTTGCTTAAATTGGCTCGGCGTCTACCTCTCTCTCTCTTCCTGTTCGTGATGTTACCATATATTACTGTGATCCATTTACCTTACTGCATGCATGCATGCAGGCGGCCAGGAAATGGGGACCACAAGCAGCAGCCTCAGTGACGCAAGGGACGCCATGCCTGCCGCCGCCAGCCGCCATGGTATGTAAACACTCCGTCCTTCGATCCATCCCGTATTTATATTTGTGTACGTACATGTATGTACTGATGAATACACGTCGTCCGTCCGGTACGGTGGTGCAGCTGCCGAGATTTCCCGTTCCGGGGATGGTGCCGCACCCAATGTACAGACCGGGGACGATGGTCCCTCCGCCGCCGCCACCACCGCCACCTCCGCCGCCGCCGACGACGACGGCGACATGCAGCAAGCTCGCCGAACTGCAGCTTGAGCTCGACGCGCACCCGGTAATATTAACACTCCAATTTTGGCATTCACATGATGAATTATATTGCTGAAGCATATTTTGTACATGCATGTGTGTCAACAACTGTTAATGATGCACGCAAATGCAAATGCAATGATGCAGTCCAAGGAGAGCATCGACGCAGCCATTGGAGATGTTTTAGTGAAGCCATGGCTGCCGCTTCCCCTGGGGCTCAAGCCGCCCTCGCTCGACAGCGTCATGTCCGAGCTCCACAAGCAAGGCGTACCAACCATCCCACCGGCGGCGGCGGCGGCGGCCACCACCGCAACCGCCAACGCCATCGCCACCGGATGATCTGATGACGATCGATATCGATCATCAACCACTCGTCGACATGCATGTACAATAGTAACTCTCCGTCCGGTCCGTACGGTACGCGGATTGGATTTGTGTAGTATATAGACTTCTTGCTCTGCTTCTAGTGTAGCATGCATTGCATGCCTTACGTACTTACGGATCCTATCACTCTTTTTCTTTATTATTTTTCCTCTCAGCTAGCTCCTAAGTACCTAGCTAGTGACTGAGATGGAGCTAGACACAGCCTTGATGCTGCTAGCTGCTGAGACGAGATGTCTTGTACTCCTGCTATTGATTGATGCTGCTACTGCTAGCTAGCTGCTGAGACGAGATCCATGTACGTGTACGTCTGTGCAGCAAACACATCGGATTATATTGATATCATGAACAATAACCATGCGTATGCTGTGATGAGCTAGCTAGATATACAACTTTGAATGTCGTAAAAACCATAATCATAAAGATGGATTCATGTGAAGGAATCTCATCATTGTGTCCATACTCGATCATGTGACCTCCAGCAATTCAAAACACATGAATGTACTTGACGACAGATATATCTCGCTGGACGGACCAGCTTTATTTGCTGTTACGTTCCAGATCATGCCCCTGTCTTTCCAATACTTCACTGAAACTCAATGGCCAATTATTTCAGCCACCAGGCGTCAGTTTCCCTTCTTCTATTCGGAATATAATTGCTCACGGTTGCAATTGCAAACTCTTAACACATAGGGCATCGCCCAACATGAATATATCGTTTCCAATTTCAAAAATAACTAAACCAAGTCATTGATACAGCACATATATTTAGGAGGGGCAAAACTTGAGCTCAACTCTCAGCAGCAAACACGCATGCATTCTCATCTCATCGGTCAATGCCGCTCTCAATCAACAAAACAAACTCCCACGCCGAACATGATGCAAACTGCATGCCTACTCAACTTCTTTGATGATTCTTCGCTTCCTGAACGGCTGCACAGGCATGCTCCCCGGAGCGCTGTGCTTTCGCCTTCTTTCCTCTTTGCGGTTTTCAGCTTCGATCATCGTGCGCCGTAGGTTGGCTGCCTTGTAGATTGGCTTCGGCAGGTGTCTATGCCTGTATATAATGATAAACAACAAAACTAAACCATGCATGCATGATGGAACTTTTATTTAATTAGCAAACTGACGGTAAGAGAAGCTAGCTCATCAACTACTTTGTGATAAAAAAATAATTAAGAAGTATGATTTCCTTCCCCATGCATGCCAGAGGAGGCCAACATTAGCTTACCTTACAATCCGCTTCACTTCTGGGAGATGCTTGTACCGCTCCTTCAAAGCATCCTGGTACTCTTGCTTTTTGCGCTCCCGTGGAAGAAGCTGCACGAGAGATTTGTTCAGTCACATTCAAGTACTCGAGAGCAAAATGTTCATAAACTCTTCCATTAATGGTCAGGAGTACAATTGATGACAATTACTGCCTATAAACTAATAAAAAGTAGTACAATCATTTTCCAGGATAGATATCCAAAGTTAATGACAGAGGCACAAAACGATTACAGAAACAAGAAGTGCAACCATTCACAACAATAACACATGTTTCCCCCGTCATCAGTTTACACGGATCCAATAATCATTCAAGTATTAATCCTCAAAAGCTAATAAACTAAGCATATATGATGCAAAAAAACAGAATTTCAGTGAAGTAAAATGGAAAAAAAAAGAGCATTTGCTTTGCCTCCACATACATGTTCCTTGCTAGGTGTTCTTGAAGCAAACTATGACCTCATGCAGACAAGACCAAGTACAAACTGGATCCGACATGAGTACCAAAAATGCTAATGTAGCCATTTTCAGGTCAGCAGGATAGTTCGGTGATAAATTCAACTGACCAAAAACAAATCTAAGCAATGACCAAACATGATCAAAGGAAGCCTGTCAACCGCCTCATTGTCTAATCCCACTTAGCTGCTAGTTCACTTCTCTATGTATGGCTCTTGTCATTAATGGTATAGGAAAAATAACTATGCAATGTGTCAAATGGTTTGTACAAAGAATTTGCTTTTGCTTTTTTTCCCCCAAAAAGATGGTCTGTACAATCCAGCCCACTTGCATCTTGTCATTAATGGTGTCGGGTGCCAAAATTAGGGCCCCCAAACTGGTCGCAGAAGCAGGGCCCAACAAACGCAAAACTAGGCCACACAAACAAAGCACGGCCCATCAAGGCCCAGCACGATGTTCGACCCGGCCGAGCCCTCTCTGTTGGGGCCTCGGACGGGCGCTAACTTTCCGTCCCGACCGAGCCCCTCCTGCTGAGGCCTCGGACGGGCGCTAATTTTCCGTCCCGACCGAGCCCTCCCCTGGCGAGGCCTCGGGGCGGGGCGCTAACTTTTCCGCCCCACCCCGAGCCCTCCCCGCAGGTCTCGGGACGGGCGCTAACTTTCCGCCCGTCCCGAGGCCCTCCCCGCAGGGCCTCGGACCGGGCGCTAACTTCCGTCCCGACCGAGCCCTCTCTTTGGGGCCTTGGGCGGTGCTAACTTTCCGTCCCGACCGAGCCCTCTCTGTTGGGGCCTCGGACGGGCGCTAACTCCGTCCCCGCCCGAGCCCCAGCGTCTTGGCCTCGGGCCAGGCGCGCCGCATTCTTGGTCAAAACAGACCCACGACTTGACGTATAACCACCGCCCGCCTTCCCACGCATTACTTGCCATAATGGCGCTGTCCCTTTGACAGGGATGGAAGGCGGCGACGACACTCTCTCATCCGAGTTCATGATTACGTTATCCTCCACGGTGGAGGCCGGGGCCTTTTGCCAGCAGCGTGGGGCACTCAGCGACCTAACCTCTACGCGGGTCAAGTCACCGAGGCTTCCGGACGGCCGCCACGCCAAGGGCCGTCACCCCGCATCATCCTCCGTGCGGGGAGTCGGTCGGCCGGGACACTAGTCAAACAACAGTCCCTCCCCGGGTTTTCGAGCCGGGATGGGCGGCGATTGCCCCGATGACGGCTCTCCCTATGCCGGCCGCCTGGCGTGTCGGCGGCAAGCGCCGAGGCCCTCCGGGGCCACGTGAGCCAAGGGAAGTCAAAGCTACAGCCAAGCCGCCGCAGATTCAAAACACCTCCCCCGGCCTCTCCATCAACCTCTACAGGGGACAGCCGTCCCCATCCGCCGCCAAGGCCGAGGGGAAACGGCCCTTCACGGCCACGCACATGCCCCCGGCAGGAGACAAAGCTCCACGGTGCCGTAACCCACGTCGGGGCCTCGGACAAGGAGGGCGGCGGGCTCCGAGGCTTCAAACAGGGAGGGAAGCACCACCGCTCGTGCACCGGCATTCTATGTACTCCCCCTGCTCACCCCTTGCGGCCGTAAAAGGGGAGGACCGGGCCCCAAAGGGGGAGATAGGCAAGCAAAGAACCAGAACACATAAGCACACTCAAGTAACCTTGAGCACTTGTACACGAAGCGATCTTGGCACCCGCCTCGCCTACCCACCTGAGACTTGGGACCAGCTCTCTCTCTCTCTCCCACCCGCTTGTACACCCTACCTACAAGCACTCGGGTGCAAGATAATACAAGTCTTCCTTGTGTCCTTCTTGCACACCTTCCGGGGTTGAGAACACGCACCACAAATTTACTAGTTGGAGCTAGGGCTACCAGTTTTAGCACCGACAAATGGTATAGGAAAAATAACTATGCAATGTGTCAAATGGTCTATATTGAAAAACTTACAACTCCAAGTTGTTCCGAAGCTTTGGACTTCCACAGCCGAAGATTTGTATCATCACTGCCAGATACTAGATAGGTCCCATCATATGTGTACTTCACACAAAACACCCTGCAAAGAAGCATGGTAAATTGATTAGAATCTATAATAATATTCATAGTAAATATCAGGAAATTATCTTTCAGAAAAAGATGCATAAAACGAAATCTGAACTCATTCATACTGAACTTCCTGAAACTATATAGAAAACAAAATTCAGTTATAGAATGCTCCATGCCCCATTTGGAGACCTATATCCATAGATGAACCTCCCACTAAACAATCCACTTAGTTTAACAGCATAGACATTTTGAGGGCTAATTGTTGTCCAAGAATTAAAAGATAAGAGGCAGCAAGTGGAGTTAATCATAAGGTACTCCGGTCTGGAATTTGGTCTAAAAATGAGGACACCAACAGTAACTAGAACAAAAGGTGACGACTGACAAATATTGTAGTAATAAAGAACCTTTGCATCCTCTTGGTGTGGTAAATCTCTCTGCTGTGATCTCCAAGATAATTAAAAATCCTTACCTGCAAAAAAGTATTATATATACATCACTAAATAAAAATAAAAAAGAGTATTAACTCATTTTAAGTCTTTAGGAGTAGACATACTGTTCTATCATAGGAACCAGTAACAAATTCACGCCCTGTTGGAGAGTAGTCAATATCCATCCTGAAAACCCAAATTCATGTAAGATGACCTGCAAATTAGAAGAGACTAAACGTGTATGCTACCGATGTCATAAGTACAGATCAACTACATGAAATATATCTTCTGTACTTATGAGTTAATGCAACTTCAAAGAGTTAATGCAACTTCAAAAGGTTATTGAAGTCATGTTTGATCAATAATCAACTGTATGAAAATGGAGCAAGCCCAGCACAGAATTAAGTGACAAATCCAGTTTCTATTGTCTCTTTGTATCCTATGATTTATTCCAATGCTCTTCAAATTGATAAGAGATATATGCCAGCAAGGGAAATATCCATATAGGTTCTTCTAACTTTCGTCAATATTCATATGCTCTTCATATTGATAAGAAATATATGCTAGTCAGGATAATAAATCTTTACAGCCACCACCTACTAAATAAATAACACAAAAGGTAATTTTGCAGAAAAGTACACTTACACTGCTGAAACATGGCCTTTGTGAACAATTTTGGCTTCGTCCAGCCTTCTAGCATCGAAGGAATAACAGTTTGTGTCTTCATTTGCCTAGCGACAAAAGGGAACACAACATCAGTTCCTCAATGCTGGAGTTGAAGACTTAACAAATATTTATAATATGATAGTCAGAATTATGGAGATTCGGTCCTTTGTGATAAAAGGGTGCCTCAGAAGCTGAAGGGTAAATTCTATAGGGCCGGCGATTCGCCCGGCGATGTTATACGGTGCTGAGTGTTGGCCCACAAAAAGGCGACATGTCCAGCAATTGAGTGTGGCAGAGATGCGTATGTTGCGTTGGTTTTGCGGGCACACCAGGAGGGATAGAATTCGGAACGACGATATTCGGGATAGGGTTGGGGTGGCACCAATGGAGGAGAAATTGATTCAACACCGATTGAGGTGGTTTGGACATGTCCAAATGAGGCCTCCCGAGGCGCCCGGTGCGTAGTGGGGTTCCTCAAGCGGGCCGATAACGTAAAGAGCGGTAGAGGTCGACCTAAACCGACTTGGGACGAGTCGGTTAAGAGAGACCTTAAGGAGTGGAATATCTCCAAGGATTTAGTTTTGGACAGGGAGCGCTTGGAGACCGGGCAATCAACGTGCCTGAACCGTGACCTCTTTTCTCGTCGTGTGCCCTTTTGTGTCTTCCAGGTTTCCGTCTCTCTTGGGTTTCATCTCTAGCCTACCCCAACTTGCTTGGGATAAAAGACTTTGTTGTTGTTGTTGTATAGTCAGAATTATGTTCGTTTCAAAAAAAAAAAATAGTCAGAATTATGTGACAGCTCAAGTAAATATAGAAATAAATTTGAATCTTACAGCAGTGAAGTTCATGGGCTCTCTGGGGTTCCAGCATACTGAATTGCACCTTGTCTGCATAATCAAAGCATACATCACTGTATACAATTCAATAGGTACAAAAATAGAAGCTAGAAGAAAATGTACATTTATCAGGATTCCAAAGAGAGAATCAACTGACCTTCATTATTAGCTTTCTAGCTGGAGATGACATGCGCAGGTCATAGAGTGTTAGACTCCGATCACTGGAAATATGAGACCACAAAAGTTAGCAATGCTTAGAGCATTCTCCTCATTGAGATGTTACACATGTATGCTCCTGATCTCCATAATTGACACAAAAAAATGTTAAGAAGTAGCAGTGCTTATAGCATTCTCATTGAGATGTTACATATGTCCTGATCTCCAGGATTAACATGAAAAATATCATTAAGCAATTGAGCAATTTCATAGTGACCACAGCCAAACCAACAATTTGCTCCCTAACAGAGAGGTGACTAATAGAGTGAAGACAGTTTAGAATCATGTACTTCCTCCAGTTTTCAAATACTTGATTTGACACTCTGGACAAGGTTTGAGTCAAAACTGTTAGAGTGTACATGTATGACTTGCATATGTATATGGCATGGGCCTGCGCCTAGTATAGCCGGCCAGCCCAATCAATGGTTAGAGAGATATGAGATCTTGTCTGGTTCTGTTTCTATAAACCACAGGATCTCCTCTCCCCTATATATATGTACATAGGTCTCTCAATCAATCTAATCCGATATTCCACGCAATCTTCATTGCTTTCAAAAACTTTAAAACTTTGATTACAAATAAATTATAAAGTATATAATTCAGAAACCTGGTGATCATATATGCATAGATTTATCTTGAGAAGTACTATCAAAGAAGCATTCATTTGTTAAGATATTAATTGGTCAAAGCTATTTTTGGTAGACCACATCAGTGTCCAAAAGATCAAGTATTTGCAAACTGGGGGAGTAGCCAAACTAGCTCGATCATAAATGGGCCATTTGAAAGGTCATCCCAACGAAATAAAAAACAAAGATGTCTAATCCTCTTGTTGATACCACTAGAACTGTGAGATGAGGTCAAGTCAAACAGAGTGATTGACCTCTGGAAAAATGGGTTTATAAGAAAGGAACTGAGATTTTCACACAAGGTCCTTCATAACTATGATAACAATGAAAACATGAAATGACATCAAGGTTACCAAGAATGAGAAAAATGTAAATTCCATTCATTTAAGTCGTTGTGTGGTGCACTGGACTTAATAGGACCATAGCAAAACAGAAACATATCAAATTTTGCAGATAAAATAGCAAATTTACCTGCCTGATGTAATCAAAATATTACAATCTCCAGGATCAAATCGCACAGAAAGAACCGTATCTTTACCCCACTCAAAGCTATTTATTGGTTCAGACCTGTGCAGATAAAATGAGTGTGGATGCTGGTAACACATAGAAACAAAATTGAATTTGTTAGAAATGAATTATATATACCTGTCAGGGTCCCATATATCAACTTGAGCACCAACAGTTGCAAAAAGTTTACCATCCCACTGGTGGTCAGCACCCCTAAAAGTTATGAGAACAAAGATTATTATTACAATTTTTGCAGATAAAAACGGTTGATGAGTAATTTGTTTTCTTGAGTAGAAGGCAATTTGGTTTAACTAGTGAAGTACAACTTGGTTTTGAATACTGAAGTAGGAGCAAAATTGGTTTTGTATACGTATTAGCTAGAACCTAGCTGTGTTGCTAGCTGTGTTTGAGATGTACCACTGTAGCATGTCGGTTACTGTAGCAAGCCGACCTAAATGCCTATATAATGAGGGTACCACCTCATGTACATGTAACCTTTGTGAGTTTGAATAAAGGAACATTACTAGCTCCATTGGTTCCTCTCCTCTCATCATATTTCCCTTCCCATTCTAGTTAGTTGGGCTAACAAAACGAGAGGAGTTAAGGTCTGACAAAAAATGTTGCCCATACCAGAATGCATGCCTCCAGGTGTAGACTGCTGATGGCTGCAAAATTGGTGAACTGAGAAAGTCAGAAAACATAATTAGAGTAAAACGAAATAGATGTGTCTATCCAGTTCATGCCTGGGAATTATCTCCAATATGGGCACTGGTGTCCACCATTTTAAGCATTGGAACTTTCCAGAGCCGAACACTGCAACCAATGAGAGTACAAATGTATGATAATAAATAACACATATAACAGAACTGCTTTACTTTACACCTCGAAACACTTCAGTTCATATAATTAACTAGATTTTAAACAGTATATGCATAATCTCTATAAACCCTGGTAGGCAACACAGTCTAAATAGTACAGATGGTTCTTAGACATATCTACAAAACTACTCCAAAAAGGCCATCAAGCGATGCTATAAAATATTGGCATCTTTAAGATTTATTATTATCCCTAACCTCACCAATCATGCCTACCGTAAGGTCACGTTGACTGTATGTAAGTGCATAAGATGTGTTCCTGCTACATATTGTTTATAGATATAGAGCAACTTGACATATATGGAAATCCAGAATGCTGTCTTAAAGACAAAGAAAGTTATATCAACAATTAACTTACGTGCAGTCAACGCCACATGATACAAGAAGATCACCATCCGTGGATGTTGTTAAACCTCTTACAGCACCCTGGTGTCCAGGGAACTGGCAGACTGTCTTCCTGTTGTCATTGTTGTAAAAACCACACAAATTTACTTTATATACGACATGTATATTGTGACATAAATCCAAGAACCAATTGAGGAAAAGGAATGAGGTAATCCTCGATAAACGCAGTACCTCGCAGCAATGTCCCAAAGGCGAATATCTGCCAAGAAAACAGAAAGGTGAACTTAGGCGAATATCTGCCAAGAAAACAGAAAGGTGGACTTTTTTACCATTTATTATCCAAGTTTCATGTTGATTGACAGATAAAGGTAAAGCATGGATCCACAATTTTTTCAGGTAAATATGTGAAATAATGAAGAGGATGATGGACCATGTTCAGCACTTAGAGGAGCGGTTGATAAAAATCAGGTTGCAAATTTGCATATAATGGCTACAACAAAGCACTACTGAAGCTACTGGTGTCCTATTTGTAAATATATGACACAAGACCCTTAAGGTACTCAAGAACCTTGACACCCAAACTATAATTTCGAAAAGCAGGGGGACTACCTTTTCACTAGATATAATAATAAGACATTAGCCTACCAATATGGAATCAGTTTTATGTAACTCTGTTGATCACTCAGACGAACATATAATATATTTGTGTGTGTCTCTGTATGAATTGATGACAAGTTACCTAGTACTGTACACTAAACAAGTTCAAGACCTTCTAACTAGCAGTGTCCACAACAGGTGCAGAACGCAATTAGCCAATTACCATAGACTTGCAGTATGTTTAAGCAAATGCAGGCAAACATTGCAGGCCCATATTTGATTTTCTAAGTGCATCCAAATAGCATCTCATTCATGCTAAAAATGTCACTGAACCAACATGATAGGAAGATGAGGACAGGAAGGTTGTCTATACAAGAGAAGAATATGTCAAGAGTTCACTTGAAGCAGCTAGCCAGTTACAAAGATGGAAATGAACTCAGGAATACAATCTCTCATTAGTATCACCAATAAAGCTGCCACTAAAAGTAACAGCACCATAAGTCTCTAGTGTTGAATTGTATGATAAAGGTAATTGATTGATTCAATTAATCAATTTACTCAAGAAGCAAAGAGTATTGTGGAAACACAGTCAGCAAGATAAAAGATCGAGAAGTAAGTAAGTACCTCCATCCATCGAACCAGAAAATATTGCTTTCAAATGATTGGGGTTTTTCGCCATGCATGATACTGCATCAATATGCCCATTCATAGCTCCGACAAATGGCTTAGCAAATATCTGCACAAGGTGAGTAGAAGAATTATCATCCGAATATATAGAAAGTAAATAAACAAAACATGAATGCAGCGAAGGAAGAGGTTGCATACCTTCTCTAACTTTGCAGCATTAAGTGCACGAGTGTATTCGACAGCTTTCTCTTGACTACGAAGCGCTGGATCATAGTTGCGGAATACTTTCTGTAGAGACCAACAGAGTGCCATTGGGAACGTCAGTGGTGGAGGAAATTAAATTTCCAATTCCAAGCTTAAATGATTGAAATGCAATGGGGTAAGACTTCAAGTAGTGTGCTGGAAGTGTCATCCAATTATGTGCAATATTTTTGTTTACATCAGATGGTACTGCTGAAAATTTCAAATCATATGGTTATTATGTTGAAACAGCAAACTGACACCCGATCCAGAAACTTGATAGATAGAGAATGCGAGATTCTACCCCCTCAATGGAAGTTGCAAAGGGTATAGAATAATTATTCAAATCAAATTGGTTAAAAAGCTAGGAGCATCTTATCAGGGGTCGCCTACCTGCAGGTCCTGGCTGCGCTCGCGCGTGAACTCGTCTGTGGAGCGCGAAATCACCTTCACCCTCATCGCGCCCGCGGGGTCGACAAGGCCGCGAGCCACTTGAAGAGAATACGCCGCCGCGGAGCTAGGGTCTTGCGGCTTGCGCTGCGCACCGCCCTCCTCCAAACCCTCGCCGCCCGCCGCCGAAGAAGGGCTTGGCTTCCAGGAACCAGCAACGGCTCAGAGCGCGATGAGGTCACACACTCGTGGCGCGTGAGACTACAATAACACTGGGCCGAGCCGAACAGCCCACGAGGCCCATCTTAAGCCGAAGCCCAGACCGACGACTCCTCACCTCACTCCATCATCAGAATTACAGAGTTGCCACCGGACAGCACAAGCTGACCGGAAAACCCCATCTCCTCCCGCGCCGCCGCCGCCGCCGCCGCCGCCCCACTCCGATGGCCGCCAGGTCGCTGCTCCGCTCGTCGGCTCCCCTTCTCCGCGCCGCCCCTGCCCTCGCGAGGTCCTCGGCCTCGTCAGCTGCGACGCGGCAGTCTCTTCGGCGCGCATTGGCTGCTCCTCCTCGCCTCCTCAGGTACGGCCCTGCCCGCCGCTCCTCTGCTGCCCCCGATATAGCAAGCAAGACCCAGAGTAGTGGAATACTGGCGCGGTGGTGATAGGTCTTGTTCCTCTCTCAGGTCGCCCGTCGAGTCGAGCTTCTGCGTGGAGTCGCTTCTGCCTCTGCACACCGCCACTGCTGGTGCACGGATGACGTCCATGCTCGCCGCTCCTGGCCGAGGCCTCGGCTGGCTCACTCAAGGTAAAAAATACAAAAGCAGTTGCTTCGATCTTCAAATGCACTTCAATTCATACTCAGAGAGGCTGCACTGCTTTCGGAGCAGGCTCGCAGTCGCAGTGTAGTTACCAGATTGACATAGCTGATGCCTCCAGGCAAGGTGCAATTGAGGGCATGCACTGTGAAACTGTGATGCTTTGGTTAACGTCTGTGCAAATGTGACCATAACAATTTTGCCCGTTCCTTCAACATGTGTAGCCTGATGTTTTAGCCGCTCAAGCTTAGGTCAGGATGCTCTGCTGTGCTTCCGTCATTTAGGTTGATGTGTGTAATTCCATGATTGCATCATTCAACAATCCTGTTTTTTATGTTTGTCTATTTGGAAGAGAGGCATTTCCTATATTTCTTTCTATTTGTTGCTGTAGGATCTGATGAAACTAGATGAAGAGCAGACGGGGAAAGGTGACCACTAGAATACCTCCACCAGTTTCGTTTAATTACTGTTGAGTTGAACCTGACACCGCAAACAACCTTAGATGACTACAAACCCTGTTATGACTTGTGACTAAAAGTCTACTTTGCTTATGAATGAAATGGCCCATTTGGTTGCAAGCATACTTCAATTTCACCAAATCGTCACCCAAGCCAGCTAATAAAACTGTTGAAACGGATACTTGATTTTCGCTCGACAAACTTGTCTACCAATGAACTTTCAGAGGGTTGTATCCACAAAAAGGACGGTAGCAGTATATATTACCAGATGGTGTGTTATTAAATACAGTGTGTAAGACTCCCAGATGGCCAATCCACACTCAAGAATGCATTGACATCATTACTTATAAAATTGGCTCTGGTACAAAATTAAATAAATTGGTTTATCCATGTTCTAAGTTCACTGTGGAAGATGAAGGAAAATTGATTTGAAAAAAACTGCAAGGATAAGAAAATGTTTCTGTTCTATAGATGTTTTCTTTGCATTATAGTATTGAAGGGAAAATCGTATGGATTGCAACCTGCCCTATATTAGACAAAGGCCCTTTAAAAATGAGATGTACTAACATTGGTGATATTAAATATGTTCTCTTGAATTGTAGAGAAGCTTTGACGAATTAATCTTTTTTTTTTTTACAACAGCTGAAACTGATGGGGTATGACGCACATGTCGGTGCTTTAGGAACCAGGAGGTCAGTGGTTCTTCGAGTTCTTCTGTGCCTGCAGGAATCAGGAAGAGTTGATGAAAGCAAAAAAAAAATGAGAGATTGTTTTTCTTTATCTTATGTGCACTGAGATGATGACTTAATAAACTAGATCTTTGTATGATGCTCTGACCCTTTTTATGTTTTTCATTGACTGAAACGGTTATTATGTAATGATAACTATGGCAGGAGCTAAATGTTTGTAGAAGTAGAATTATAAGGCCTACACTCGATTTATTTGGTTTGATTATTCAGCATAACCTGGTGATTGGGACTCTTGCTGGGAAGGCATGTGTGCTATTTTATCTGTCGGCGCACGCTTTGGTCTAGAGCTTTGAAGCCCATTTAGCTTGTAAAACAAGGAGTGTGACTACTTAACAATCCATTCACATTCTCGGACAATATGTGTTCTTTCTGATTAGATATACTAATTTACATTCCAACAAGAGTAAGAACCCTACAATTAAGTTTTTTGCTGTGCGAAGTGCTGGCGCACTTGTTCAGTCTGGTAGCTGGACAGGAACTTCATGCACATGGGTGGCTCGACTTTGAAGATGGCGAGGAGCGAAGATGGCAGCGCCCAGAGCCCGTCGCCACAGATCAAACCAGACGCCACAACGACTGAGAGCAGGTTTGCTGTTTGTTTATCCCTTCTCCTCCAGAAGATGACTAGGAGGCTCCCCAGGCACATGTCTATGGCGAAGGTCGGCCCGACGAAGAAGGGGATGGCCATGGCCATGATGTTTGGGATGTAGCCTTTGATGCTCCAGTCGTTTGCCGCGGCGATGGCCGCCAGGGCATCCAAGCACAGCGCCACGAGGAAGCAAGGTATGCAGAGCGTGATGGAGTGCTTGGGGAGCAGCTTGATGCCCTCAACGCTCAGGTCGGCAATGCCGCGGTATGCCATGGCCATGGGCGTGGCATAGAGCGACCCGGCTTCCCCCAGGTGGTCCTTGCCGCCGGCCATCCCCTGGAAGCCGATGAAGAGGAGCGGGTTGATGATGCAGCCGAGCGTGGTGCCGATCACCTGGCTGGCGAACATGGACAGCGGCGAGGTGAGCGTCAGGTAGGCCGACTTGAAGTCGTGCATGAGCTCGGAGGAGTTGCCGATGACGACGACCACGACGCCGCCGGCGAGGAGGCCGGCGATGGCGCCGCCGGAGGCCTCGCCGACCCACGCGCCGAAGACAAAGATGGCGAGCTTGCCGTAGATGGTGCCGAGAGACCAGTCCGTGAGGCCGGAAGCGTAGGAGCTGCAGAACGCCATGAGGGGGGCGATGGCGTAGCACGCGGCCACGTGGTAGAACTTGACCTGCGGGAAGATGCTGGGGAGGAAGACGGTGGCGATGGCTGCCAAGAGCGCGTAGCCTGCGAGCGCGGCAAGGGTGGGCATCCCCTCGCTCTGGAAGTTGTGGATCCTCCGCCGGTCGTCGTACGACAAGGCAGCAGCCTGCTGATCGTCGGCTTCCTGCTGGGCGCCGCCGCCTTGGGCCGCACGGTGCAAGAAGCTCCGCGCTGTCCTGATGGTGATGGCGGCGAGCTGGAAGAGGCAGTCCCCGAGCACCAAGGAGATGCCCATGGGCACCTTGTACCCGTTGAGTCCTTTGAGGCTGGACGGCTTGGCGTCGGCGTCGTACCATGCCCCCTGCTTGCCCTGCAGGAAGGGCCAGAGGATCGCCGAGGAGACGACGGCGCCGAAGAGCAGCGAGAAGTTGACCATGGGCGGGCAGATCATGCCGATGCCGACGAGGCTGGGAGAGAAGTCGAAGTAGAAGCGCTTCTTGTAGGCCTCGAGGCCGAAGAGAGGGAAAGCCTGGAAGCCGCACCCGTCGCCTCCCGTGTAGAACCACTGGAACACCGCCCAGCCGAAGCTTCCACCGAGAGATCTCAGCAGAGTGGCCATCTGCAATCTTCATTTCATTGCAAATATATGTGGCCATTAGAATCTAATCTTACATAGACATAGGTTTAATTTGTTGCAAAATCACAAATTAATTATATACTTTGCTGTTGCTGCTCCCGCTGGCGTGTGGAAGCTGTTGACAAGCCCAGCTATCGCCGAACCGGATGGGAACAGCAGCTTATAGTCCAGGATCATGACCTGCATGTACGTGCATTGCCAGCCAAATCATCAGCTAGCGGCTTGTTTGCATTGCAAGATCATTTTTTGTTTTTGTTCTTGAAGGAATTAATCACATGATGGCGACCTTGGTCAAGGGGAGCGTGATGAACAGGCTGGTGAATCCGGTGAGGAAGCTGAATGCCATCATCTTGCCGAGATTCAGCGAGTAGACGTTGTTGCCCGTGCCCGTGCCGCCGGCCGATTTGGCCACGGGCGCCGACATGGCCGGCAGGAAGGAGGTGAAGCCGCCGTAGAGCGCGAGCGTGGCGCAGGCGATGACGCAGGTCTGCACCACCACGTTCTCCTGGCGGGTGAAGGGCTGGGTGGGCACGCCGCAGCGGCCCAGCAGCCGCGTCCACGAGCTGATCACGAAGAAGCTCACCAGGCTCGCCGACATGTTGAAGGACGGCACCAGGCCGATGGTCAGCCCCATCCTCATCGCCATGAAGCTGAACACGGCGCCCACGAACACGCTCGCCGTCACCGAACGCACCGTCACCTGCCGCCACCACGGCGCCGGCGACTGCCCCGCGAAGAGCGCCTCCACCGACGCCTCATCGTGTTCGTGCTCCTTGTCCCTGTCCTGCCCCTCTACGGCCATGTCGCCGGAGCTGAGCCTGAGATGCTTGCGAGGCCTTCGTCTCCGCACGCAGCCTCCTCAAACCTGCATGGCCTTGCCTCCAACACAAGCATTATTGCTTTTTTTAGGAGTCGGGTAACAAATTATTAGTGGACTGGCAACCACAGGGTCTTGCTTTCCTTTCTTGGCCAAACAACATTTCTTATTGTTTTTGTTGTATCAAACCAATTTAAAATTACATTACACCCTGTCAGAAAAAAATTACACTCATTTGGTTAACCACACAATTACAATAGAGATGCCAGAAGACTTCCCCAACGCAACACGCTTCGGTCGATCAAAATATTTGAAACTTGACATATTCATAGTGCATACAAACATGTACTCACACAAAAAGTTGAGACGCAAACTCAAACTGGAAAAAAATCATATAAAAATGTCAAATATGAGGTTCATGTACACACGAAATTCAGAAATTGTCTGTTAGTGCATATGAGTCTAAAATTTGCTATTTTCATATATTTTTTTCAAATGCGAGTTACAATTCTAACTTTTGCATGTGAGTATACATATTTGTAAGCATATGAATGTGCTAAGTTCTAAAAAAAATTAATAACCAAAATATCTTTTTTAAATTGGTTTCCATGTTCTCATCTACTTTAAATTAGTTTCCATATTTCTACCAAGTAGGTGGTTTCCACCATATATTTTGCAGCGTTGTTGCTGCCCTGATGTGCTAACGAGTGCCCCCCATATGCATTTCCTGCTTAAAAGTTCTTCCAACATATCACAGCAACAGAGGCAGTACAAAGGCGGATGTCAATCTCGTAGATGCAACGGCAATTCATCTTAATGGATCCAAAGTTCTAACACAAGCGATACAACCTTAACAAATAAACTCGCTTCGAGAGGCTTTATAATGTTCATTCATGGTACTTCCTTCTTATGGCGCGAAAATAGGGGCAGCAGAAACGCTCCGGCGGTTACTCAGCCACATTAACCAATTCATACTCTACGAGTGACAAGTTGTTGTCTTCCTTCACTGTGAAGCTAGCTGGCTCTGTAGTCTCAATCCGCCCCCATTTGTCCACTGCAAGCCTCATCGATCCTTTAAACATGTCGATTTTGGCATTGCGCAAGATCACTGTTGCATTGGGCTTCAGCAAGTCAACTGCAAAGGAGGAGAGCACATCGTAAGTCCAGGGCAAACACAATGTCAAAACAATCATTAACCACGATGTTCACATGACAGCAAAGATAAAACAAGTCAAGAATAAATGGCTTTTAATACTGCCACAGCATGTATATGGAAATGTAGGATCCCAGTATCAATTGCAAACATGAGATGCTGATAGTGCTCCATGCACTATACATGCTCTGGAATGCGGTCATACAGTTAAAAAATGGATAGAGCAAAGATAATATATATGATTTCGTCCTTACTGATATGCAAACTTTTAAATCAAGGTACAAATGGTAACTAATCAGCACTACAAATGAGCAGATAGCAACAGCAAAATTCAAAATTCATATATGGTGTCCATCAACATTGATGATGAACTATGATCAGAAATAACGACTTCCAGTTTTTACACACTCATAGGGTGAAAGATATTTCATAGAGAACAGCAGATAATATAAAAAAAAGTAGCTGCAAAGGCAGATAATTTTCCATCCACCCAGATTTGGGTAACCAGGGCCTTTAAAAAAGAGCACACCCTCATTCAAATTCAAAGTAGACGCTCAGCGGTAGTTATTTGTACATGAGATACAACCTAATTTTGCTAAGCCTCGCTTAGCAAAATTTTCTCTGAACTAAGGTAAAAAAAGAGCACACCCTCATTCAACTTAATTCAAAAAAAACAAGTACATACTGTTGTAGATAAAAAACAAGGTCAACAAACTTTTCTCTGAACTAAGCCTCGCTTAATTTTGCTACCAGCTATCCCATCCATACTGGAACTAAACAAATTCATAAGATGAGGCTGTCTTGCCACTTATTCCCCAGATTTTTTCTATAATCATCACAGCTAAACATAGTAACAGCTGATAGTTAGTTTTGACCTCTGATGTGCCACACGGTTGGCTGATTGCATGTACTGTTGTATACATAAAAGAAAGTCTGGTAGGCTCATTTGGACTCAAAGTAGATGCACCAGATAGTGTGTCAGTACATGAGATACAAGTAACCTATATGAGCAGCTGGCATACAGTTGTTTAGAATGATACATCATCTGAACTCAATTAAACAGCACCACATAAAAGGCCAAAAAGATAGGGGTAACAAGTAACTGTTGATAGTTAGTTTTGACCTCTGATTGTCCGTACTGTCACACATATTGGAATGTCAACAGACACTTGTTGGAACTAAACAGAGCTTAATTCTGCTACCAGCTATCTCATCCATAATAACTGAAACTAAGGGTGTGTCTGGTTTGAGGAATGGAGCGGTCCATAATCTCCTTACTCCTTACTCTCTTTTTTTCCTGTTTGGTTTGTGGAGTAGAACGAGTTGATTCTCCACCGCCTCACTCCTCACAGGTTAATAATTATATTAGTACAAACACGAGGAACAGGAGGCTGATTCCACCACATTAATGGAAAGAAGCCATGATGTGCCACCTCATCTAGGATGAGTTGGTTTCACATACCAAGCACACCCCAGCTTTTCTTCTATATACAGTCATCACAATTCACAGGTAGTAAGTATACATAAAAACTTTACAAAAACTGCATTGGCAACTAGGATTAATGACAGACTAGTACATCTGACAATACAGCGGGAGCGTGCGATAACAATAACAATAATTAATTAATTAACAAGAGAAGGCTGCAAATCTCATTCATATTCCTCCCTAGTCGTTTTATGTACACATATGACATGAAAGTCGCTTTATCTATGTATGAATGAAAGTCGTTTTATGCATGTATATGGCATGAAAGCAGGCGCGGCCGAGCGCAGTCAGATCGAACAGGTGAGGAAATCCAGTCCACCACAGCAGAGCAGAAAAACGATAGTGAGGGGAGAAGGAGCAGGATAAGCATTGATTGACCTTGGTCGTTGCGGGCGGTGAAGACGATGGCGCCGGTCTCGTCCCCGACAAGGCACTCTGCGATGCGCGGCGCGCGGGGACGGGGCGGCGGCGGGTGCGCCCGGCGCGCGCGCGGCCGGGCACGGGGGTGGCGCTGACGACCTTGACGGTGAGGGTGTGCCCGTTGGTGCCCGGCTTGAGCTGGTCGACCTTGGTGAAGACGGGCTTCCGGAGCGCCGGCTTGTCGCTGCCGCCCTGCGCCGCCGCGGTGGACATCGCCGGTGAAGGGGTGGGCGTGAGGGTACGGATCGGGCTGCAGTCACTGAAACCCCTAGCGCGTCTGGGTGGGGGTGCGTGCGGCGCAGAGGTGGAGTGTGAGTGGGGCGTGAGGGTGGGGGGGGGTAAACAAGACGACGACCAGCCACCAGCTGCCTGCCTGCGTTTAGACCATATATAGGTAGTTGGGCCGGGCCGGGCCGGGCCGGGCGGGCCCCAATGTCGTGGGCCGGCCGATTCCAATTCGTTTTCCTTTCTTTTTGTATATGTAATGATGATGGTCGACATGCTGAAAAAAAAAATGATGATGATCAATTTTCATTCATTCGGACAGCTTCATAATTCGAAAAAAGTAATGCTACACAATCAAATGTCATTTTTTGAGTATATAGTACATATATTCTACTCTGCAGTTGTCAGTCAAACAGAACTGATTCGATTTGCTGCGGCAATTTTGCTTACTGCAGCAGGCCCAATGCCATGTCTAAGCAGAACTGGTGCACAATCAAGAAAAAGATGCGAGCTGCGAAACAACAAACTGGTAATGAGCGTCAGAAACAGGCTCATCAGAACGGGTGCAGATACATTGCATCTCATCAGAAAGAGAGGCGGCGGCTCATGCTCTCCCATATACTGTATTATTATTCAGTCAAGTCAAGCACCATTCGTTTCGTTGCAGCAGCGACAGCGACAAACTGGTGACGACTTACAGTACTACTTGATTCAGTCGACTCACTTGGTCGACCAATCCCAATTCAACAAGCACACACAGATACAGACACAGTAGTAGAGCAGGATCGACTGCAAACAACAGACACACATGATCATGGCTTCGTTCTCTTCAGTGTTCAGTCTTGACACCCACTGACTCTTCTTGATACAGCTTGTCACTGCTTGTATGGAACGGCGATCCTGTCGGGACCAGACTTCATGTCCTCCCACAGCAGATCAGACAGCGCCTGCATCAGCTGCCCAACCTTCCCTGCGAGCACCACGCACCATTGTTCGGTCAATGATCTAGCATATATATGAATATGAATTTAATTCATTCCATCTATAATTCAGTCATTCAAATTATTAGGATACCGTCTCCGATGGGTTCGCCGTCCCACTCGACGACGGGCAGCACGGGGAGGCCGCTGCCGACGAACGCCATCTCCACGCTGCCCTTGGCGTCCTCGACCTTGATGTTCCCGGTGCTGACGCCGGCGAGCAGGCCGGACTCCACGAGCCTGGGCGCCAGCGCGAGCATCCTCTTGGCGGTGCACCCGCTGAGGATCTTGTCGAAGGCCGGGAGCACCAGCTCCCGCTCCGGCGTCACGAACGCCACGTTCACCATGGGGCCCTCGGCGACGTACCCGTCGTCGTCCACCCACACGGACGCGAACGCGCCGCGGTCCTCGGCGTCCATGATGGACAGCACGTTCGGCAGGTAGTTCACGTTCTTCATGGTCGCGAACTGCGGCGGCTTCATGGGCACCGTCGCCGTGACGGCGCGCACCCCGTCGCGCCCGCACTGCTCGTACTCGGACGCGATCACCACGCCGTAGAACGCCGGCGCCGGGCAGCCCCTGGAGGAGAGCAGGAAGTCGCCGGGGCCGGAGCTGAGCCAGTAGCGGATGGAGCCCCTGCGGCACCCAGAGGCGGCGGTCATCTGGATCAGGATGCTCCGCAGCGTGTCGCGCGGGAACGGCGGGGTGCCCACGCGCGCCGCGGCGGCGGACCGGAGGAAGCGGTCCAGGTGCGCGTCCAGCTCGTACAGGGCGCCGTCCAGGATCATGGCCGTGTCGAACACGCCGTGGCCCCGGTGCACCATGTGGTCGTCGATGGGGAGCACCATCATGGCCGGGTCAAGGATGATGCCGCCGAACACGCTCGAGTACATGGCCGGGTACGGCGGAGGCCCGGACGACGCCGCCCATTTCTCTTGCAGCTTCTGCAGCACCTGCGGCACTCGTGTCGTATGTTTTGCCCATTACATTTAATTTTCTAAATGTTAGTGGGAAATTGAAAAGGTTTCATTATATTCCTATGAGTATATATTTTCTAGCATAGCATTGTTCAAATGTTAGTGGGAAACTGAGATAGTGATGACGAACAACAACAGATAGAGTATCAGCGTCTAATTTGTGGGCTGTGACTCCTCACTCCTCATCAGCACCCACCCTCAATTAATCAATAATTAACTACAGTAATGTGTGTCTAGTCATCTTGCAAGGACAAATCGGCCATCAATAATTGGGTCTGACGCACATCTCACTGATAATGGTCCACATACGCAGCGCAAAAATCAACAAAAGCGGGCCATGAGTAAGATTATTATGATATATACGAGCTAGGATTGAAGCACAGCAAGATTAATAAACAAGTACTGTACTAAATAACTGCACTACTGTCCGATCAGATCATCAGATGCGTATGTGGATATGGACGAGCAGGAGCAGGAGCGGGAGAGGAGAGGAGATGGATGGATGCGGGTGCGGGTGACTCCGTCCTCACCTCGGCGCCAGACTCGTACACCGGGACCTCATCATCTCCTGCATGCTCACAAGAAAAAAGAAAAACAGCCGTCGATCATCAGTTGCGAATACCATGCATTAAGAGAAGAAATGAAGGATCTTGCTGGTGGCTCTTCGAAAAAAAAAAAAGAGAAGAAATGAAGGGAACTGAAATTGTTGAGCATATGGGTTCGGCCGGGCTCACCTTGCACGTAGGAACCCATCTGTCACACTGTCAGTGAATGGGATGATCTGCTCGCCGGACTGGAACTGCAACCCCTCTGCTCCGGTCCGGCCGGCGGCTATGGACGGACAGGTCGTCCTTGAGAGTTCAGAACAGTTGATGAGATGAGCAATGGGGATTGAGGAGGAGGAGGAGGACTAGAAGAGGAGTAATATAATGGAGAAAGCACCAACTAGCCCGCCTGCAGCAGGCTCCTGCTTCTCCGATCCGATCCAATCCGATATATGATATGATGATCCCCGCCCCGGCCGGCCGCGCACCGGAACCGGCCACGTTACGGCGTCGTCGTTTGCGCACTAAAACGAAACAGACCAAAAGACCACGGCCGGCCCGGAAGTGAGTGTGATCGCAACGGATCGGCAGGACGACGTGTACACTACTCCTACTCCTGCGTGCGCGAGAGATC
Organism: Chrysopogon serrulatus; assembly: GCA_015844335.1. NCBI lineage: Eukaryota > Viridiplantae > Streptophyta > Magnoliopsida > Poales > Poaceae > Chrysopogon > Chrysopogon serrulatus. The sequence continues at coordinate 32,264 of JADLZL010002742.1, read as the reverse complement.
GATGAGAAAGACGACGACCCAAACGACAAAAGCAGCAGCAGGCCCCGGCCACCACCGCTTTTTTCTGTTGGTGCCTTCCTACACTCCACTACACTGCTGCATCCTCCGTCCCCTCCCTCTGGACTCTTTATCACTCCTCACCTCCGCTTTCAGCCTTTTCCTCTCTGTGTTGTTGTGTTCGTGATTAGGATCTGATTTCAGCCTTTTCCTTCTTTTTTTGTGTGTGTGTGTGTGTCGCATGATTAGGATCTGAAAGCTACTTCATATACAAATAAGTAATTTCTTTGCCCAAATTATGAGTGACTTTTATCGGTATACATAGTTTTTTTTTTTTTCTTTTGTCTACATATCTAAATACTCATTATATCTAAAAAAAAGTTAGAACGATTTATAATCCTGCGCTACAAGTTTGTAGTCAAAGCTTAAAACAAAAGGCTCAATGTAGAAAACATGGGAAAGAAGCCCCTCCTAACATATATTTCTAGATGCGACACTGTCCGACATTTTTTTATGTTGAAATTGGATCCAATGGTGTTACGTCGACTTTACTTTGTAAAAGAAGCAAGGCGTCAAAAAGCATTGGACGACTGTAGAGTGCAGTGTGCTATCGATTTCATTCTGTGGGGACTCGTCGTGTAACTAAAATGTTATAGTTGTCTATCCATGCGTGAGTACATGTACTCACCAATAAGATGATGATGTTTTTATGTGTGAATGTGCTTTTGCAGCTCGATTCAGTTCTTATGCAGGATGTGCTTTTGCTTTTGACACGCACGGTTCGATTATCTTGGACTTTTATGGCACTATGGTTCAATTTAATCTTTAGATTTGCTCTTAGCAACTGAAAGTAAAATCATAAGAGATGGAAGAGACGGACAATGGAACAAAACTGCAAGGCACTTTGCACACGCAGAACTGTACACTTCAGTGCTCGCTCCGCGAAGGATATTTGAAGGGAGGAGGGCTGCCATGCCGCCTGGGAGTAGGCCATGCTGCCTTGGAGAATTGAAGAAGAGGGAGGTTGGCTTCATCGCTCCTCCTCGTCTATGCTTGCCGCTCATCATGCTCCCCGATTTCACCTTCTCGTAAGCATTCCTCTCTCCGTAACTCTCTAAGACGGTGTTGCCACATGCTATATTTTGTTCTTACTAGATAAATGCTCGTGTGTTGTACGGGAACATCACAATGATATGTTACTTTAAGTATGAAATGGGTTGCGGAAAGAGTTCGTGTCGGATCGAGTCTTTACAAGAAGAAATTCATGGTCAGATCTGGACTTCGTATCTATTACTTTTGAATGAAAACGACGCGAGAAAGAGAGTCAAAGTGGAGTCGGGATATGATTTGTTATCACCGGTAGATGATTACTTTATAGCTCTTTTAGGTGTATATAATCTTCAAGATAGCCCTATCAGGCTAACAAGAAGGTGGGAAGTAATTTCAACTTATTTAATTATCAACCTAACATGTGAGAAACTATCAAACTGAAACAGAGTCTAGTTATGCCTCATTTCCATTCGATTTGTTTTCTTATGGAGATTTGGGTGAGGAAACAAATGAAATGAACGCCATGGAAGCCTTAAACCCCATGAAGCCAACAATAGGAGTGCCTCCAAGAAATCTTACGTGCAACAAGATTGTGAACTCACAATCATGTACTCATTTATGTAGTATATTCGTACTCAATGTTGACAAATTTTACAATGCCCATCTTGCCTTCATCACTAAGAGCTTGTTTGCATATATTGGCTAATTGCTACCTAGCTAGAAAAGTTAGTTCTATTGCATTCAAATAAGAGGACTAATAGGTAAGCTAATTTTTAGCTAAGTCTGTTGTTAGCTAACTAGCTAAAACGAAACTAATGTAGACTAATTTTTAGCCGTAGCCGTGTGTACCAAACAAAACCATCAATCGTGTAGGGCACTTGACTGCTGATACGCCATTTGCGTTTGTGAGAAATGCTGGCGAGCACTTGCTTGTAATCAAAGCTCCACTTGAAGAATGCTGCATGTGCCTTCCACCTATAGGCTATAACTTAAAATAAGAATAAACAAAGCAAGACCGAACAAGTACGTCGTGCCCAAATTAGCCATTCGTGCAACAACAGACATATAAGGGCACAATCAATGAAAACATACATCAATGTTAGCCTCAACATAAAGTTAAGCTCTACCTAGGACTAGCCATCTTTTCTTCTATGACCCCACAGCCCTTACTTTGCCTCGGAGAAAATGTTTACTAAGGAAGAGGGAGAGGCTGTTTTTTTGCTAGAACGCAAAGACACTATAACTTTTTCAACACTATGTTAGATGGAGTGTTAGTTACATACTACGAGGCTATCATCTCCTTGCCTTTTATTGCCAGTGTGGCATGATAAGGCTAACATCCATCATGGAATGTCAGACTAGACTTAAGTGGAAAGACTAAAGATTAATGTGACGATGACAACAAGCGGCGAGGAATATAATAGGGCTACTAAATGTTAGGGTGACAACGAGCTGCAAGTAAACATTATTTTTTCAATAAATAAAATTAGACGAAGCCATTCAGCATTATTATTAGAATAGAATCTTGTGTTCGTACGATAGAATAGTAATACCAGGAACCGAGCTTACCAAAACCCAACGAAGCAAAACATCCATCTAGTGGATGGACAGGGTTCGAGTACAACTGTCTGTCTGTTTATAGTGAAGGCATCAAATTTAACGAAAAAGCAATAAACTACTCGTAATAAACACAGAGAATAGCAGGGGTGAGGGAGGATGAATACCATACCATCTCGGCGCGTGGACTTTGAAGCAAAAGTCAATCAAGCTCGGGTCGTCTCGTCTGTTCCCGGACCCGGACGGGTGAAGAAGAAGGCGTGGAATCCCGCGGATGGTTAGGATCGCCATGACCCGAGACGCGCTGCGGAGCAGAGAGCTGGCATGAGGATGGCGGCGATCTTGCACGAGAGCATGAGCGTGAAGAGGGGCCGAGCAGGGCTTCCACGACGAGCAGACACTACTGCTGCACTAGACGAAGGAAGGAGAAGGACGAAGCAGAGCAACAAGTAGCAGAGGAGGCAGAGGCAGAGCACTAGAGCAGGAAGGGAAGTGCGGTGAGGCGGCCACTGGGCGGCCAGTCACGTGCGAGGCACGATGGTTGCAAAACCGCGTCTGCGCCGTGTGTGGTGTGGTCCAACCACTTGCTCTCTCACGCGCAGCGGCAGCGCAAAAAATCCCATCCCAATCGGGGCTCCGCCGGCAGATCTGCACCGCCGCCCATGGACCGCGACGGCCGCCCGGGCTGGCTGCCGTCGATGGGCTTCGCCTTCCTCAGCTTCAACTGCGGGATGGCCGTCTACCGCTCCTGGGACGAACCCTACACCGTCGCTTTCGTCCTCGCCGCCTACGCCGCTCTCGTCCTGCTCTTCCGCTGCCTCCACCTGCTGGAGCGCCGCAGGGACCGCCGCCTCAAGCTCGCCGTCTGGGGCCTCTCCACGCTCCTCACGCTCATGTTCTCGTACAAGGTCGCCGCCATGATGCCGCCCTGGGCACAGCTGCTCGTCTGGGCCCTGGGGATCCTCACCATCGTCGCTGGATTCTACGCCTTCTTCGTCGCCCGCCTGGAGGAGCCCTGACCGATCCCTCCCTTCCTTCGTCTCCGTGGCAACATCTCATGGTACGCGGCACCCATTATATACTAGTGGTATGCTCATGCACCTTCCATTCCATCCTCGCTGACTTGACTTAGATCTATTCAGACATCGCAACAGAGACTCGTACCTGCATCTGCCGTTCTGCCGGCTTGACTTAGACCAAAGACTTGTGTTCTTGTTTGCTATCTATTGGCATGAAGCAAGCTAGCATCATTGACTTGACTAGATCTCCACTCCATACGAACCACCATGGACAGCTTCCCAGCAATTATTAGGAATCTGAATTTTGGAATTGTTGACTGACTTGACTTGATTGGGTCTGGGTCTGGGTCTGCTCCCAAGTGGGGAATCTTTTACATGAACAACAAAAACTGAATCAACCCTTGCATGTATAGGTTTTATACGACACGGTTGGGATTTCCCTATAGGAATTAGAAGAAATCTCCCGGTGAAGATTAGAAGAAGCCTTTGCTGTACCAAGTCTGAGACTGGCATGGTAAAATCGCATAGTCGGTGTAAGGATACTTCTACCGAGTTTCTTATTCTTGGACAAATGGAATACTATTACTGTTGCAAACAACTAGGTCATCCAGTTTGAGAGACTGGAAGGGAATTGTGGTGACACACTGCAGAGTAAGATGAAGAACGGGGGAGTCTCTAGATACTGGAACATAAGAGATATACATAGAGAGAAGAGATACCAGGCTTTATGATTTTATATCACATATTTTCTAACTTCAAATCCTGTTAAAAGGACGAGCTCTCAAATCTCAATACCGATCAGCTTTGGCTACAATAAAATAAAGAAAAAGAAACTGCCTCCCCTTTGGTTATAAACCCTGATCAAACTTAGGACAACTCAAAATCCCTTAGGACGGAGGGAGTATGTTCTTAGGTTGATTGTCTAATTGTTTTAAGTTATCTATTGTACGAAGCACTGCTACCATCTTAATTTGCTTGCTCTCACGGGTTCTCTTCCACTATATATGTTATGTTACCCAGTGAAAGATTCTACTAGACTTCACTTTGTTAGATCCGTCGTTCAACAATGACTCCATCTTTGTTGACTTGACTTAGATCTGTTCAGACATCACAACAAATACTCTGCATCTGCTTGCTTGACTTAGACAAAGACCTGTCTTCTTGTTTGCAATTCTCATGGCTTTATTGTCTTGACTAGATCTGCATACAGCAGTACTCACTGGTCCCGGCAATTGTTAGGCTGGGTATTCAGTAATTGTTGACTGACTTGATTGGGTCCCAAGGCCAAGAGGGGAATCTTTTGGATGAACAACAACTTGTAGGTTTTAGATGACGCGATTGGAAATTTTGGATTTTCCAATGGAAATTAGAGCAAGCCTGTGCGGTAGCCATCCTGAGACATTCACGGTACAATCACACGGTGTACAAGGCACAGAAAATTGGGATGCAAAGACTTAATGTTGTGGTCTTGTTTGCTATTTCTTGGCATGATTGGCTAGACTAGATTGGGTGCTATGAGGGAAGTCTGAGATGAACAAGAATAACTAAATGGAAGCATGGTAGTTAACCCTTGCTTGTGAAATTGCCAAGCTATTTCTTCTAAGTTTTAGATTGGGACTTCTCAATGGTAACCATACGAATGAGTATTCACTGTAGCAATGCAGTTTGTAGATTGTGATTTTGCAATGATAATCAGGAGCCTGTAGCAAGTCTGGAGGGTATGAAGCATAAGAAACCAAATCGATAGGAATTGGTTGCTCCTTTGCTGTGTTAGATATGCTTTCTCGAACAAAGGCAATACTTAGTGTTGCTAAACAAGGTCCCCTGATTCGAGAGACGGAAGGAACCTGCGTTGATATGTTGTAGAGTAAGATGGATGTAGGATAGTCTGAAAATAGTGAAAGATGGGAGATGGAGCATGTAGAGAGAGACCAAGCTTGTAACACCCAAAAAAAAAAAAAAGCATCCTCAGTATCGATAAAAAAAGGATATGGTCCATGTAAGGTGACTTGCATCTTGCAAATATATAAGATCTTTTCCTGCTGGCTTGACCTGGACCAAAGAGGCAAAGACTTAATTTTGTGTTCTTGTCTGCTCTTGCTTCGCATGATTGAACCGACTACATCTGCATTCAGCCAGTATTGACTGGTCTGAGGAATTGTTAGGTTGGAGTTTTTTGGATTGTTGACTGACCCGATTGCATCCCAAGAGGGGATTTTCATGGATGAACAAGAACAAGAAGATGGAAGCATGGCAACCAACAGTTGCATTTGTTTTTAATTTCTCAATCAGAAGGTACATGTATACTGTAGCAAGTCTTAGGTAGTCACGGTAAAATTGCATGGTGGCGAAAGTGAGGGTATAAGGCACATGAGACCAAACTGGTTCTGGTTTCTGGAACAAAGGAGATAACTCTCTTTACTGTTGCTAGCTGGGTCATCTGATTTGAGAGACTTGAAGGGACCTGTATTTGTATGATGTAGAGTAAGATGAAGAATGGGGGAATCGTAAAATACTCAAACACGGGAGAGGTAGAGAGAGAAAAATAAGACACACCAAGCTCATCTTATATATATTTCCTAACATGAAGCACTAAAACAATTAATAAAAGAAAAAGAACTGACTTCCCTTGGGTTCGAGACCTGTTTCCTGTTTCTACAACTTTTTGATTGGATGTGCTTAGTTATGTTTGTTTGGGTAAATAGGATATAAAAGATATACCATTCCAAAGGCTTTCTGGCAAGGTGGTGAAGGGATTCGTAGATACCAAAGTTCTGTTTGTAGACCAACTATTTGATTGTGTGGGTTACACTTCATAGGATGAAGCAGTGGGAGCATGTTGATTCGATTGCTCCTACAGTTACTTGTATTTAATGCCCACCAGCTCAAGCTAAGTGTTGATTGAAAACACGTATAGGTTGTGGAGTATTTTTAGTGTATATAATATGATGATGATTGTTCAGCAAAGTTTGGTCAAGTATAAGCAATCCCCACTCTCTCTCCAGTTATTAAGTTATATATGCTCTACACTTTGTTTTTCTGTCTGGACAAATCAAGTAAACAGCTTGCAGCTGCAGCACATTCCATCCATTGGAAATAGTTTTTCTGCAGTAATCCTTGAGGAATTTGATTGATAAGAGCAGCATGTAGTACCTGGACTCTTTTCTACAAGGAATTTGTTGAGAAGTACCACGCATTTGCTGGCTTAATGCAATGCTGCTGTTTGTTGTTGCCCTTGTTGCAGGATACTTGAGCATCACTGCATCGGTCTCAGTTATCTTATGTATGCTGCAGCATGTGAAGAAGTTGATGACCCTACCGAGAGGAACCTTGGCAAGTTGTGGTACGTTCTGGGACTGGGAGCACTCTTGAAAGGGTTGGTTGTAGAATAAAGTAGGGTTTCGTGTATGAGAGCATGAACTTGTTAACCCACAGAAAGATAGCCGAACTGGTTATGTAAAACGGTTTGCATCTTGAGGTGCATCATGTTTGAGCACCTCAGTACATTGGTTTTTCAGCGAAGGTGGTCAAGTCAGTACCTCCCTGTTGCGGCGAGCACTAGCATTGTCTTCTTACTAAAAATTTGTTCTACTCGGATGGATGCAAGTCAAGCCAATACATGACGACGGAGTACAAAGATGGGGAGTCTTGACTTGTGGAACAAGTCAGTCTTCCCTATATAATGTTATTATACTGTTACTAGAAGCCCTGTCATGCCAATTGCCTCGCAATGACGGTTTGCATCTTTTTATTTTTGTGAATGAACAACAAATTTCTCACCCGGAGCCGGAGGCACACAACAATCAACAACGAGCAGAGCAATCATCCGATCGAGACGGGCTTCCCGATCTGATCGCGCGGCACGGTACCCATAGAAGAAAGAGAAGCGCCCGCTGCCGGCGGCGGCGATGGACCGCGACGGCCGCCGTGGGTGGCTGCCATCGCTGGGCTTTGTCTTCCTCACCTTCAACTGTGGGCTGGCCGTCTACCGCTCCTGGGACGGGGACGACCACTCCGCCGTCGCCTTCGTCGTCGTCGCCTACGTGTCCCTTGTCCTCCTCTTCCGCTGCCTCCACCTGCTGGAGGTTGAGCGCCGCCGCAGGGACCAACACCAGCAGCGCCTGAAGCACGGCGTGTGGGGCCTCTCCCCCGTGAAGATTAGAAGAAGCTTGGGCTGTACGAGGGATACTACTAGTCCATCCGGTTTGACAGACTGGTGTTTGTGTTTAGACACTGCAGAGTAAGATGAAGGACGGGGAGTCTCTAAAATACTGGAACATAGAGACAAAAAAGAGATATCAAGCTTTATGATTTTTACGTCCACATATTTTCTAACTTGAAATCCTGTTAAACGAGCAACCTCTCAATACTGATCAGCTTTGGCTATGATAAAAAAAGAAAAGAAACTGCCTCCCCTTTGGTTATAAACCTGATCAAACTTAAGGTCGACTCAATATCCCCTTATATTTAGGATGGAGGGAGTATTTTCTTAGGTTGATTGTCTAATTGTTTTTCAAGTTAAATATAGTAATGAAGCACTGCTATCATCTTGATTTTGCTTGCTCTCATGGGTTATCTTCCCACTATGTTATGTTACCTAATACTCAGTGAAGATTCTACTGGACTTCACTTTGTTAGGGATCTGTCGTTAACAATGACTCCATCTTTGCTGACTTGACTTGGATCTGTTCAGACATCACAACAAATACTCTGCATCTACTGGCTTGACTTGGACCAATGACCTGGTCCTTGTTTGGAGTGCATCAAGTTCAAGTTTTTTTTCACTCTCTCTCCATCATCAATTTTATTCGCAGCCATGGAGCATTTAAATGTAAGTAAAAAAATAAGCAATTGCGGTTTGGTTGTAAATCACGAGCCAAGATCTTTTTTGAGACCTGCATACAGTTCCTCATGGCTTTATTGCCTGCATACAGTCGTCTGTTGGCCAGTGCTCTCTCACAGGACCAGCGATTATTAGGCTGGGTAGGTATTCAGTAATTGTGGATCGACTTGATTGTCCCCCAAGGCTAAAGAGGGAATCTTTTTGGATGAAAAACAACAAATGACGCAATTGGAGATTTTCTCCAGAAAAAGACATTCACGGTACAATCACACGCTGTACAAGACACAAAATTGGGGATTCAATGACTTAATGTTGTGCTCTGTTTCAAGTTATTTTTTACTTCGCTAATACGATTGGCTAGACTAGAGATTGGGTCCTTCCTACGAGGGAAGTCTTTAGACTTAACAAGAACAACTAAATGGAAGCATGGTAGTTAACCCTTTCCTTGTTTGTGAAATTGCTAAGCTATTTCTTCAAAGTTTTAGATTGGTGCTTCTCAATGGTAATCATATGAATGAACTAGCATTTACTGTAGCAATGCAGTTGTAGATTGTTATTTCACAATGATAATCAGGAGCCTGTACTGTGCAAGTCTGAACAGTCATGGTAAACTCACATGGTGGGCAAGTTGGAGGTGTTATGAACCAAATCGATAGGAATTGGTAGCTTTGCTGTGTTATATCTGCTCTCTCCAAACAAAGGCAATACCATTAGTGTTGCTAGCAAGGTCCTCTGATTCGAGAGACTGGAGGGAACCTGCGTTGACATGCTGTAGAGTAAGACCTAGGATAATGGAGTTTGAAAATTCTGAAAGATGGAAGATGGGACATGTAGAGAGAGCGAGAGAGATCAAGCTATAACTGAAGAAAAGAATCAAACTTATCTCAAATATTGATAAAAAAAAAGAATATGCTCCATGTAAGGTGACATACATCTTGCAAATCTATAAGATCATTACCTGCTGGCTTGACTTGGACCAAAAGGGTTTATTTTTGTGTTCTTGCTGCTCTTAAGCCGCATGATTGAATCGGATTACATCTGCATGCAGCCAGTACTGACTGGTCTGAGGAATTGTTAGGTTGGAGTTTTTTGGATTGTTGATTGACCCATTGCATCCCAAGAGGGAATCTTATGGATGAACAAGAAAAAGAAGATGGAAGCATGGCAACCAACAGCTGCATGTGGGAAACAATCAAGTTATTAGGTATTGGATTTAAATCACAGCTGGTTGGGATTGTTCAGTCTGAAGTTGCATGTATACTGTAGCAAGTCTTAGTTAGTCATGGTAAAATTGCATGGTGGGGAAGTGACAGTATAAGGCACATGAAACCAAACTGGTTCTTAGTTCCTTTGCTGTGCTAGCTATATCTGGTTTCTGGAACAAAGGAAATAACTCTGTACTGTTGCTAGCTGAGTCATCTGATTTGAGACTTGAATGGATCTGTATTGGTATGATGTAGAGTAAGATGAAGAATGGGGGGAATCGTAAAATGCTCAAACGCAGGAGAGGTAGAGAGAGAAAAAATAAGACATACCAATCTCATCTTATAATTATAATGTCATATATTTTCCTAACATGAAGTACTAAACCAATTAAAAAGAAGAAAGAACTGCCTTCCCTTTGGCCCTGAGACCTGTTTCTGTTTCTACAACTTTGATTGATGCTTAGTTATGTTTGTTTAAATAGGGATATAAAAGTCTTTGCCATTCCAAAGGCCTTCTTGGCAAGGCGGTGAAGGGATTCATAGATACCAAAGTTCTGTTTGTAGACCAACTGTTTGATTGTATGGGTTAGACTTCTCATAGGATGAAACAGTGGGAGCATGTTGATTCGATTGCTCGTACTGCTTTTTCTTGTAGTTAATGCCCACCAGCTCAAGTTAAGTGTTGATGGAAAACACATATAGGTTCTGGAGTATTTTTAGTGTATATATAATATGAACATATAATGATGATTGTTCAGAAAAGTATGCTCAAGCATAAGCAATACCCATTCTGCACTTTGTTCTTACTAAGTTACATGCTCTGCACTTTGTTTTTCTGTCTGACAAATCAAGTAAACAGCTTGCACTTGCAGCATATTCCATCCATTGGAAATATTTTTCTTCAGTTATCTGTGTAGCACAGTGTTGGGGAATTTGATTGATAATAAGAGCGGCATGTAGTACCTGGACCTGTTCCTTTTTTTTTTTTTTTTTTAAAAAAAAAGAAAAACTATAAGAATTTGTTGAGAAGTCCACGTGATTTTGCTGGTTTAATGCAATGCTGCTTTTTGTTGTTGCCCCCTGTTGCAGGATACTTGATGAGTATATCACTGCATCGGTCTCAGTGATCTTATGTATGTGTTCACAGCATGTGAATAAGTTGACGAACTTACGAGAGAGGAATGGCAAGCTGTCGGAGCACTCTTGAAAGGGTTTGTTGTAGAATAAAGGAAGTAGGGCTTCGTGTGTGAGGGCCTGAACTTGTGAACCCCCAGAAAGATAGCCGAACTGGTTATGTAAAAGCAGTTTTGCATCATGTTTGAGCACCTCAGTACATTGGTTTTTCAGTGAAGGCAGGGTCAGTACCTAGCCTGTTGCGGCGTTTAGCACTAGCAGCAGTGTCTTACTAATTTGTTCTATTCTACTCGGATTGATGCAAGTCAAGTCAATACAGGGAGGTGAGGTGATAACGACGACGTACAAAGATGGGGTCTTAAATTTTGTCCAACAAGTCAGTCTTCCCTAATGTTATTATTGTACTGTTATTAGAAGGCTGTCATGCCACTGCCTGGCAATGACGGTTGACGGTGAAGAAGAAGAGCCTTCAAAAGCCAGCCAATGCTCGATGAGACGATACTCCAATACCCATTGAATGAAGATGACTTCATTGACTTGATGAGTGCGAACCAGTTGTGATCCATAGGGGCCTAATTTTGTTCACTCTATTTATTTTTTGAATGAACAAATTTCTTCACTGAAGCCGGAGCTGAGGCACTACAATCAACAACGAACAGACGATCGGATGGACCGCGACGGCTGCCCGGGGTGGGGTGCCCCCTCGCTGGGCTTTGCCTTCCTCACCTTCAACTGTGCTGGGCCGTCTACCGCTCCTGGGGACGGGGACGACCCCCTCCGCCGTCGTCTTTTCGTCGGGTCGCCTACGTCCCCTGTCCTCCCCTTCCCGCTGCCTCCACCCAAGCTGGAGCTGGAGCTGGAGCTGGAGCGCCGCCGCAGGGACCAATACCAGCAGCGCCTGAAGCTGAAGCACGGCGTGTGGGGCCTCCCACGCTCCTGACACTATGTTCTTCCCCAAGGTGGCCGCCATCGTGCCGCCGCTCTGGGCGAAGCTGCCTCGGTTCTGGGCCATGGGGGACCTTCACCGTCCTCGTCGGCACGCCTTCTTCCTCGCACGTCCACGGCTTCTACGGCCAGGTATTATATTATAATCATAATAATATACCCCAAGTTCGAGTTCGAGTTCGGTTGCACCTCCTCTCCTTTCCCATCCACAGTAGTACTCATCGTTCGTTCCTGCTATTGCTACTCTGTTTCTCACATCTTCACTTCACTGTATTGATATCCATGCTTGAATGAACCAAGCGCTCTACCACTAGCTTCACTTTGTTTGCTACATATATATATATCCGCTCGTTAATCCGCATGATTATTATTCTCTTTGATTGAATACATCTGTCTGCATGCCTCCATGTCTTTATGGCTTCATTGTCGATAACGGTCTGTTTGACTGATAATACCATTGCCTTGCCTTTGGTCCCACTACAAGCCAAGTGGACTTGCAATTTTGGATGAGCAGCTGAATTTAAAGATCCTACCAGGCCCGTATAGGGATATAACATGGCATCAGATACCACAATAAATGCCAAAGGATTTCTTAATAATGACTATATAAAAACGTTTGTGGCAAATATGCGATTGGTCAAAGCAACAGGCCGGATATCTTGAATTCTTGTTATTGATGAGTTCCATTTGAATTAACAAATATGTTTCAGGTCAACTATTCTTTCATATTTTTGGCTGTATAGGATGAGATGATTGCCAATGTGAGAGTCTTAATTAGTTTGTAACTGCGGGTTATTTCTTAACCCTGACGACACAGCACTGTTGATCTTGATCTAAATATTCCAGCTAGTTGTTTATGAAAATGTTGAGTGCACAATTTTGTCAGGAAAATATGCTCAAGAGTACATTTAAGCAACCTTCTCCCTTATAATTGTTGTAGAAACCTGTGAAATATATATTCCTTTTGTATTATTAACGTTATGAGACATCAAGAGGAAGGTTTGCAACAGTCACGTTTTTGTTGTTTGTTGTCCTGTTGCATCGCAGGAAGATGAGCATGAGAGATTCAAGTTATGCCCATGTCCTTGCGCGCAGCATCTGATTTTTGAAGAAGTTGATTACAACTCTAATAGGAGGAGCTAGTCTTGGAAGATAGTTGCTCTATGTGGTATAGTGATGATATCGTTTGCAGAATGGCTAGCTGTTTGCGTGCGTTCAAAATGGCCTACTGTCCGTCAGACTCAGAGCACACAGACTGATCAGGTGCACTGGTTCAGGTAAGAGTTGCTGGACAGAATGCTTGGATTAGTTCTCCTTCATGAGTGACGCAGGGAGAGGCGCTCAGGCATATTATCAATATCAAGATGGTATACATAATTTGGGCCGGCCACAATTAACTGAGCTTTGGTCCGTGCAAAGTGTGCAATAATAAGCAATGTCAAAACTCTTAATTTTATGGGAGTCTCTGTTGCTCTGGAAGTCTTGATCGAGTTATATTTATTTGAAATGAATCGAACGGAATTGCAATTGCAAGAATAATAATATATGGATTTTGTTGTGGTCTGCTAAGCTCCTAGTCGCCCTAGATGGATGGTGTGCGTGGATGCTCCATGACCACAGGGAACCCCAATTGAAAGCAGTGGACAACGCTTCTTCAGCTAAGAAGTCAAAGTATAATTTTCTTATAGAAAATTTCTATAATGTTTTTGGCTTAGTTGGCCTATAAGTCCTGCCGAACATTCCATTATTATAAGAAAACAAGCTTTTTTTTCCATTCTATATACATAGATCAAGATGCGCACGTGCGCTCGTGGTCTGAATCGGTGGTTATTGTACAGGTAGGATTTCAATAATCTGTGAGTGAGTAACACGATTTCCGTGTGAAACGAAACGTCGGTGTCCAATACAGTACACGCAACACGATTGCCAATCTGTGAGCGGAACATGGTCCATCAAAATTTAAATTTATTAGAAAAAGTCAACACAGAAACCTTCTTGTGATCTCTTCCATGCACGCGATTATATTTGCGCGAGCCTGCAAATCGTTCGGAGTGCAAGGCTGGAACTTAATTAATTCGGGAAAAAATAATGATGCACGCGACGCATGCGTGGGAGGACGAGCGACGCGCGGGAATAAACCCCGCGGAAGCGGACATGGCGAGCGGCTGCGAGGAGTACGAAATTTGCATTACACAATACAATACAAATAGGCCATCTCTTGATTAACAAAAAGGTGAAATCCTTAATTCCTTTTTGATTTATAGTCGTGTTGGGTTAGATAATATTATTACCCGCAGTTTGCCACATTTTTTTCCTAGGTTATAGTAGTATATATAGTTTGTTATGTGGTAGCTAGCTGGTGGTTGGTTAGTCGTCACGCGTCCTACTGCTAGTTTAGATTAGATAATGTTGTTAGCGGTTTGCAGCATAGGTTAGGTTAGTAGTTTGTTAGATGCTAATAAGTTAGTTACGCGTTAGTAATAAAAGCTAGATGAGGTGAGCCATGTCAATGATTAGTTTACATCTACACGTTTTGAATGATCTTGCTTTTTTTGTAAAGGCTTTCATGTTAGAAAACATTTTACAAGACGGTGACATTTTATTAAACGAGACATTTGCAAAAATCTAACAGCTTCCATATGCATGGGATTAACCGACGCGGTCACCAATTAACCGTCTCAAAAATCGATTTACGAAGGCATTTAAGAAAATAAGTGCCTCCTAAAATTTATTAACGGAGTCCCGCCTTTGAAAATCAAAATGTTCTTTGAGGTGGACCTATTACGAGGCCGCCTGGGGTCCGGAGCCCACCCCTTCCCTCAATAAAGGTAGAACTTAGCTCTAGTTTCTCCTTACCCTGTGCATGCAAGCGCAAGAGACAAGCACCGAAGATGGGAACCTAGCCGGGGTTCAAGGCCTACCTAGGCTGTCCGCACTCATCATCTCTAAATCCATCCCTATCCATCCTAGTCATCAAGATTCTTTCCTCTATACATCTTTTCTTCCGCACTCATCATCATCATCTATATCTCATACTCTATACCAACTACCATCAAGTGGGGTCCACTTGTAATTTTATTTAAATATATCCATGCGAGATCTTGTTTTGAAGGATTTATTGAAACGAATTCAATGATGTAATTAGAATTTAATTTGATTTTTTGGTTTGTGAGTTATAACATTTTTTATTGAGTTGAAATAATTGGGCTCACCCTGCATGCTCTCTCTCTCTACTTTTCCCTTCCTTCCTCGGTCACACAAGCGCGCAAGACGAGGCGCCAGGCCCGCATGGGCTTTTACCGTACACACACGGCACAAAGTTAAATATAGCGGATGACTTCTCGCATAGCGATCGCATCATCCAAAGATCGCGCTGCAGTCCGTTTTCACGCTAAAATCCTCCTCTATAATTGGACAACAGATCTCAGCTATCATGCCTTTTTAGAAGGCTAAGATATAGAGGTTATAGGAGGATGTATTTGCACTCCTCTAATGACAACATAGATTCACCTCTATCTCTAAATATTGTCATCATCTATTTATGATTTCTTGCTAGCCAAATTTAGAGAGTAGGCTATCTCTTAGATGCACAAGATATAGAGAGAGGTTATAGGAGGGTGGAAGGATATAGAGCAATTTTTAGTGCATGTTTGAATATGAAGGGCTAATTGTTAGTTAGCAAGCTATAAAATTAGCCTTAGCCCATCCACAGAGGGGCTAACAAGTAATTTTTAGCTATAGTAGTAATTTTTAGCTATAGTTTGTGTAACTACTAACTAGTCCTACCTTATTCAAGCAGGCCCTTGTTCAAATATCAATCTAGATAAGGATTTAGTGAGTGTTTTAAAAAGACTATGAAGATGCTCTAAAGGCCGGACAACAAATTTATTTGATCAGGTTGTCCTTGGTTAAATTTACACTACGTAATTAAGAATTACTAAAAAATTTATCTTACCCTAAAGAGAGTTAATTAATTATAGTTTGCATAAAGATTTATTCTCGGAGGCAGAACATTTTGGTTCATAAAAGCTGTGAAAACACCATGTTGGGCAAGATTCCATTTCAAATGTCTTTTCTCGCCACCAAGTTATACAACACAAAAAGTCATATACACATTCCTGAACTTGTCCCTAATCCAAAGCCCTATATAGGGAAGTTTGCAAGGTATATTATGTATAGTTAAGACATGAGAGAACCGTGTGGTAGTATTTTTCCCTAGGCCTTGTTCGGATTAAAGTTTCTGCAATCACGAGCAATCTGAAGCACTTTCGTTTTATATTTGGCAAATATTGTCCAATCGTGACCCAACTAGGCTCAAAAGATTCATCTCGTGATTTACAACTAAACTGTATAATTAGTTATTTTTTACTTACATTTAATGCCTATATATACAGGTACAAATTGATGTGATGGAGAGAGTGGAAAAACTTGCAACTTTAGCATCTATGAGTATATAGTATTACACACAGTACTCTAGTGTATAGTAACTCAACTAGTATAGTATTGCAGTGTAATTCAACAAGGCCCTAGTGTAACTCAACTAGTATTACACACAGTACTCCTACTTACTCTATACATATTGCTTGCAGCTGCAGGCTTGCAGCGTAAATTTGTACCTAGCTGCTAGCTGCAAACAACTTTCTTTTTTGTTTATATATACGCCCGCAGAAGAAAGATAGAGTCATGAGAACATGGCTCCTCCGCTGATGACTAATAGCAGTAGCGCTACGAGGATTCTGGTGATCGGTGGTACAGGGATGATCGGCCGCCACCTGGTGACGGCGAGCCCGACGCCGGCCACCCCACGGCCGCGCTCGTCCGCCCTGCCACCGCCGCCGTCAAGAACCCCTATCGCGCCAGCCTCCTGGAGGCGTTCAAGAGCAGAGGGGCAAGCCTTATCTACGTACGGAGCAGCTCATCATCAGCTCTCTCCTCACTCTATCTCAACAATCATCTCATCATGTGTAAACATGCAAAAATGAATGCATGATGGTGGGGACATCAACGATGATGATGGCGAGGTTGGTGGCGGCCATCAAGCAGGCCGGCACATCTCCGCCGTCGGCCACAGCTCGTTGCCGGAGGAGGTGGAGAGTCAGCTCAGATTGTCGCCGCCATAAAAACAAGCAGGCAATGTTAAGCGGTTCTTGCTTCTGAATACGGCTGCGACGCCGGTGCACGCGGCGGAGCACATGGTGGAGCCGGCCAGGAGCATCTCGGGGTTAAAGTCCGCGTCCGCCATGCGCTCTCAAAGCTGCGGGATTCTACACACCATCGTCTGCAGCTACTGGGCGCAGGGCTTCTGCCGCCAAGAGCCGGGGACCCTCAGGCAGACGGCCCTCCGACACTACGGCCACCATCTTCGGCGATGGACAAGTACAAGGTAGTATATACATATACATATAAACATTACATATGACGTACATATCTATCTATATATATAGATACATGCATAGATACGAAACACGTCCTGCGTGTTCCGATTGTTCAAAAGCGTTCGTGAAATGAGGAAGATATGAGCCGGGTGGCTATCAAAGCCGCGACGATCCCCGCACACTGAACAAGATACTTCCACGTGTGCCTCCAACCAATCTATGCTCCTCGACCAACTCGCCCCTTTGGGAGGACAAAATCGGCAGGCCCCCTCCACAGGCACTATGTGTTGCTGAACAAGAGCTGCTTCAACAAAATACAAGGTATGCAAATATATGTTGCCGATCTATGCATGGAACCAACAAGAGCTTGCTAGCTACTCATCAAAGAAGTGATCATGCTGGCTTGTCGTCGATTCGAGATGATCCTGCTATAATCAATTATATGATTGCCGCGTGTGCCGGGCATGCACGCTCAATTTTCACTCAATTTTCAGACTCGCGTGTGTTGTGTTGTGGCATGCATATATGCAGAGTCCCCTGTTTCACTCACAATTTCAGCTGGCGATCGTGTGCACGCCACGTTATCGCCGCCGGCCGGGGACCGCCGGTTCCGGGACCGATGAACAAGAAGAAGACGACGACAGAGGAGGAGGAGGATGAGGATGACGGGATGCAACGCAGCTGTACCTGGGCATGAGCCATCACCGTCCGTTACCTGACGCTCTCCCGGTCCCGGCCTCCACACTCAGCAGCCATCTGATGGGTCACGGCCTCAGCGAGCTAGCCATATCTATCAACCACAGCAGTAACATGTATGCATGCAGGCCGTACATGCATGATTTCTAGCTTGCTTGTGATAATATAAATATAATAATAATGGTGTGTATATGCCTTGCATGTAGGCGTCTGAATTACTGAATCGTTTCTGTAATACCTAGTTCGTTTCAAAAGCTATCTACCTTTTCTTTGAGGCATCATCGAAATTTTATTCCTTAGATGCATGTTGTGGACGAAGGTCCTATTCGTGTATGTCTGCTAGCATTGTTAGCGTCCGCAGAATTCACTTTCTTACTGAAGGCTTTCGCTGCAGCGCTTCTCCAGCCCAGCCCACGCACCTCCTGTTGCGTTTCGCCGGAGTTGTTCTTTCTACGCTGTGCAGGTGTGTGCTTCAACCTCCTCTTTGCTTTGGTCTGGCTAGCCCTAGTTGGTGTTGCCAATGTACTGCCACAGTTGTTTGTCTCTTCAAGAGCGAAATGTTCTGTTGTTGTTTGGTTCTTTGCAGTGAAATGTTCTGTTGTTGCTATGCTCGGGCGGATACTTTGTCGCCAACATCGATTTAGGATTGCCCCTCAATCAGGTAGTTGTTGTTGAGTGTGTGTGATGGACCCCTACTTGTGAATACTTCGTTGCATTGATTCTGGCGGATACTTTGCTGCCGCTTTACTAGAAATTTTTGCTCGGTTAGGTATTTCGCCTCCTACTGTCATCTCTTCCCTGGGTGGATATGCTTTGTGCCTGTGGGCTTCTTTCTCCTCACATTGACAGCCAGCCTTGCATGGATGTAATTTTCCTTTGCAGGTTGAGGATCTCACGCTACATTTCTTTCTTTTGTCGCTTAGGTTCTTTAATTCTCATTATCTCTATAGAGCTTTTACTTGTGTGCTATTAAAATTCGTGAATCTCACTAAGGCACTAAAAGTTTGATCGCACAAGAAATAAGTTCAAGAAATTTTTCTCCTGTGCCATTCTGTCCACTTTTCTACTTAACGTAAGCCAACCATGTTGCAAAAAAACTTCTAAATGCCCTCCGAGTCAGTGACAACTAGGTCCCACCATCTCCTTCTTTCTCTGCCAACCCACACATCGGTCATCCCCAACCTCTCGGCCATCCCTCTCCTCCATCTCCTCACTGTCTGCGCTGCGCTGCGCCATGCCACCACGCCGACTGGAAGCCGCCGCTCAAGCGGCGCTCTCGCCACCGAACGCCTCGCCGCCAGCATGACGTGCCGCTGAGCCACTGCAGCGAGTCCGCCCGCCGCTGTGCTGAAGCACCACGCCCGCGCCACGTGGAGCCACGCCGCTGCGCTGCGAAAGCTCCACGCGATCGCGTCTCATGAGCCGCGTGCAGCCGCGCCACTCAAGCTCCACCTGCTCTTGCTCTTGTTCTTTCCTTCTGCGGTTTGCCGGCTGCGGTTATACTTGTTCGCATTTCTGTCTCTCCCATTTCCTTCATTGGAGAGGAGACGAGACTGCTACTTGGCCCCACCACGCAGAGAGGAGAAAGGGTATGTAGGACATTTACACTGACCGACCCATATGTCGTCCCAAACGCCGGAAAACAAGCGAGCATGAACGGAATGGCTTGGGAAAGAAAATTTATCTCGAACTTGTATGCCGGCATAGATCGAATCTCTTTAGTGCCTTTCAAAGAAGATTACCAACTTTTTAGGATTAAGTCTATCTTTACCCCTCCAATTCTCTTAGTCTAATTTAATCCCCAAACTACAAAACTATCTAACTTTGACACTTAACTGTCAAAAATCGTGCTTAATTTTTTGTCTTAAAGTCGGGTTTAAAAAAACACTTAAAACTACCTCGGGGTAAAATTTAGTACTTTTAATAGTTGAGGTGTCATAGTTAGAAAAAAGAAAAGCAAGAGATTAAGGACAACAGACATAGATAAATAATATATTTATTTATGATTTTTTTTTGTGCATTTATCTTTACTTATTGGTAAATATTTATCAGATAACACTATTGGATTTTTTTTGTTCGAATAGAAATATGGATTTATTTAAAAACATAATCTATATTTTTGAAAAGTTCTTATATTTTTCAAATTTAAAAATTTTAAATTATTTGAATGACCTTCGATGAAATAAAATGACCATAACTAAAGTTGTAGATAATTTGTAGTTGATGCATATTTATTGAAATCATTTATGTTCCAATTTTTATATCTTATATTTAAAATTCATTTAAATATTCAAAACAAACCCTGATGAAGAAATTACCAAACCGTTATTGATCATGGCGATCTCAAGCTTTGTTGGGAAATGATATACGGTCCTAGCATTCTATGAAGGTCTTATGTTTTAGAAAAAATATAGATATATAAAAATTGAGAAATATCTAAAAATAAAAATTACTTGGTTAACTCATTTGAGCTCCCTAAACTCTTGATTTTGTCTAATTTGGGCATCTAGAGCTATTTGAAACCCACCAAAACAACGTCTTCGAGGGTAAAAATCGAATCGGTTTTGATAGTTGAGGGTGTCAAATTTAGGGCGGTTTATAGTTAGGTTAAATTACACAAAGCCAAAAAGTTGAGAGACCAAATATAGATTTAATCTACTTTTTAATGGTATATAAGTAAAAGGCTCATTCTATAACCTGCGTCGTTGTGGAGTTAGCTGCATTGTATTGCAGTTCTTTCGACCCTTCTCCTCCTAACGAAACACAACAGACGTGTTAGCTGCATTGGGGAGACAGGCTAATAAATCACGATCAATTTTTGGTCTTTTTCTTGAGACGACCGTCGCAGGTGCAACGAGGACACCCCTCGGCCAACGACATTGAAACTGGCGGCGGGCCAGTGCATGCGACATGACACACAGTACACAGTACACACGCCTCCACTACTATACGTTGACATTCACTATAGTCGATGTTTTCAGCTAGCCAGGTTGAAGACTGTTCCGATCCGTAGTCGTCGTCACGTCTGTCTATGTATGCGCACCAGACAAGAGAGACCACCGTACGTACCACACATGCATGCATGTGCCGTGTCGATCGGGTCGTCGTGCTGTGCTGCGGGCCTGCGGCACATATACTCCTACGACACGACGTATCCCATCATACATATCGGACAGATGTAACTGCCCATCATATATTGATGATCTATTATTCATTCGTTCGTTGCAGCACAAAATTCTTCATTGCGGTTGCATTCATTATTATTGGTTGCTCATCATTAGTGCACTGGCGCGCAGGCACCGTCCGGAAAACAAGGGCGTGGCTCCGGTTCTTGCATTGGCTGGGCTCGCTATATCGCTAGGTGCGTCGTCCCTGGATCGATCGAACATGCATGCTTGGTAACATGTTCTTTGAATGCAACACGCATGTGATGAGAGTGTATGTGAAAGTGACGGCGCACCTTAGTACTCCTTTATATTGAAAATAGAAGTCGGTTTTAGATAACGTCACGATTATACGAAGATAACTGACTTCATATTCTCAGAAAATATCCATCACAAAGTGATATATTTATACTTTATAAAAGTATTTTTCAGGACAAATCTAATCATATGAGCCACACCTTAAAACATAACAAATTAAAAGCTATTCACGATGGCGTTCCCAATATTTCGACCCAAACATTATCTAAAAACTACTTCTTTTTCGAAGGGAGTACAATCAAGGATTTATTCGACTCTGCACATTTCGGTGGCGCAGTTCTGGTTTTTAATGTCGTGTATATGTCAACCAAAATTGAAGCGGGGCATTTTGTGGCGACGAGCCACATCGATCGATCGCTCTCTGCGGCTGTGGCGATCGAGGTGTTTGCTCATGCATGCATGTGCTTCATGTTTGATGTTCCTCGATCGATCGGTCTCACAGTGGTGCTTTTCTGCATGTGTCCGTGTCATCGTCATATATTGTCCATTCTCGATTTATTGAGTGCGCTACTAACTGTTGCAGATACCACCCTCAAATTCAACGATCACTTCGATCTTATAAAAAAGAAAAACTATCACTTCATTATATGGCCTGGTTTCTACCGTAGGATATACATGTCTCTTCCTCTTCTTCCTCCAATCTCTACATCATCAAGCTCCGACCAAAATTAATACTCCGCTTTTATAGAAATTAGATGACGTTTAGGACAGCGGCGTGTCTAATTATAACACGACTTACGTATTTTATAAAAAATATACATCACAAAGTAATATATTTATCTTATGAAAATATTTTTCAGGAATAAAAAATCTATTCATATGGTTTCCACATTTCAAACTCAATAATTTAAAAGTTATTCATGATTTATGTTTCGATGTTTGGCTGGCTTGTCGAGCTTGACATCCCAATTCACATCTGGAGGGTATTTATTTATGCATATACTATGTTCCTTGTGTAGTATATATTCTTAGCTTCCAGGAATATTTACCTAAAAGATACTGCTTGTGCATTATTGTCCTCCCCAGAAGACTCAGAGGCCAAGCATACAAATTAGGCTCCTATTTTTTATTTGCATCTTTGGCGTATAAAAGTAGAATTGACTCAACTCGGTAAAGATCTATCTTTGGGGGGAGGATAAGATCCTCCCAATTACGAGGGGCCTAAAACTGCAATTTAAGGAGATTCTAAAATAGGAGTCAAATAAGCTTTCATTGGTAGTTTTTTTTTTTAAACCCTAGGATTAGAATATGAAGGCATTTGGGGGCTCATTGGAGTTAACTCTAAGGAGCCTCCGATAGTAAGGAGCTAATTCTTTCCGGATTTAATTATAAAGTCGCTTCATTTTTGGTTTAAATATTTTTTTTATGTATCTAGATATATATTATTATATCTATATATTATAAAATAAGATGTAAAAAAATTAAAATGACTCCTAAATTTTGGAATGGAAAGAGACATATTACAACTCTAAGATGGATGACAACTCTAATAATCATAACATAAATGACTTCGCATGACATGCTCATTTTAAAACATATATAAATATGAGGGAATTATCTCTTGATCAAGGGGCTATTGGCTCAGCCCGAACTAAGCTAGAAGAGAGAGATGACTATCTCATGATAGTGCTCCAGCACGCACGAAACTAGACCATTGGTAATAAATAACTTCTCTCTCTTCTAATAACTCCACGACTCGCAGCGCTGAATTTTGATTGCTCTTTCTCGGAGCTCCCGGATCAGACGCGCGCTGCCTCCTCGCGGTGACCAAGATCACTTCCGCGCCTCGATGTCCGATGTCCCTTGCTCCTCTCCCTCTTCCCTCCTCATCGTGTGGTGGTTTTTCTTGAGCTAAGTGACGACGTGGTGATGTGTGCTGCTAGAGGGCCAGGTTGCGCGCTCATGAAGCAAATTAAACTAAAAGGAGATACATAAACTTATTAAGTGAAGTGAAAACTACATCGATGAACTATCTACCACATATGTGTGCATATATATGGTCAAGTTTTTCTTCTGAAATGTTAACTACCAGCGACGACGCTAAAATTTTAGCCACATTTTTTCGTTCTGCACTTTTGTGTATATAGGCAGGATCGAGGAAGCAACAGCCTAGCCGCTCATATCTACTGTATCGTCTGCGTGGACGCAAGTGTGATGCAATGTGTGTATCGTGGACTTTACACTAAAAGGAAAACCCAAGTTGCAGCTGATTGTCGACTGATGAGAAGAGTGATGGGAATTACTGATCTTTCAAACCCTAATTATTTATAAATTAGTAGCAAATTAATTAATAGCATTATATTGCTTCGTCTTTTACGATATACTATATTTAGTAGTATATAGATAGAGGTCACTCTATCTATGTGTATTGATCCCTGTGTGACTTTCCCTCATCAAAAGCAACCGGCAAGAACATGTAGCGTCATTGTCTGACGTTCTAGCTAGACCATCGAGTTTTCCGGTCTTTTGTGTTTACTCTTACCTTTAAATTTGACGGTCAGGTTCCTTCTCCCTGTCATACCAAGCTTCTCACTCCATCTCAACATAAATTATTTTATAAATTTTTAAGTCAAAACACTTCAAATTTGACCAAATTAAAATTATAACATTTATGTATATAATAATAAATAAGTAATATTAGTTTTTTTTTATTAATTACATTTGTAGTATATTTATTTGATGTCATAATTTTTTTGTAAATTTTTATAATTCTAATTAAACTTAAGATATTTGCAACTTCAAAGAAAGCTGAAAAAAGACTAACGGAGAGGGACACTCTATATGAATATTAGGCAATTCCGCATGCATGGTCTTTCCAGTCGTCGTCAGCTCGCTCCTGTTTTCTTATTCTAATGTACGTTTCCCCCCAGAGCTTGTAGGTAGTATTTGAAAATTGCGTAAAGCGCGATAGCGTGTACACACACAAAACTAATTAATTAACAAATTGCTGTCGTAATGATCGAGATGTGTGATTTACGACAGAATAATGTGCGAGATTATTAATTAATTTCATTCTTTTCATTTAACAAAAGGATACAGCTTAAGTGTGTGACTATGTATGTGTTGTAATAAAAACATGTATATGTGTTGTAACAAAAAATTAATACCTCTGGTGGTTACAGACTCTGTATTATTGCTGGGTTGTTCTAACTCATATCAACATGTGTCATATATATGAGTCCGTGTCATAAGGGAAATAGAAATACGAATCTCAATATGTCTTGAATTGGACTCTATTTCAATCATCACTAGACATAAGTTGTTTGAACTCATATAAATATGGGTCATGAATCTGGATCCTATACCGCATAGCGAGTGTGACTAATTAAGGACATCTACTTAATAAAAGCAATTAAGCAAAGTGGGGCCAATTAACCCTCTGCTGGGGTTTCATATTCCTGGCGGCCGGAGTCACGCAAAAGTGTCGAGATCCGTGATCTCGCCACCCAAAAAATCATCCTCCCGTCGGTGCCCTACCTGCTGGGTCACGGGCATCACCGGAGGCCGTGCATATATATATAGCGACTACGGAGGCGGGAGATGATGGAAGGAGGCCCCGACTACGGAGGGAGAGAATAGAAAGGTTTGAATCTGCGGGGGAGAGGAGGAAATCAACCTTGATCTCTGCGGGGAATATGAAGAGCTAGTGAAGGGAGATCGGTTGGCTACATCCCTTTTAGGAGTTCACGGCCAATAAATGATCATCTTTGAATTCGGTGCCTTGAGGAAGCGGCAGGCTGTACTGAAAGGTGACTTCAAGGTGTCGGTCCAATTGTTCTTAGCACAACTCCATTGTCTTGGTGGCGGTCTAGGAGGTGATGGAAGTCATGGCTGTTTAGGGGGTGCGCCAATTGTGATGGAAATATGATGGATTCTCAAATTTTAGCACTTACAATTTGAGTTTAATCCCGATTTAGACAAAAGAGTCAGGGGTTCAGAGAACCATGAAGAAGAGAGAGTTGCGAGAAAAAGTGGCGTGAAGAAAGTGGGTGATCCGATCACGGTCTTTGGTGAATGAGGGAAAAGATCAATCCTACACCGTTCCTACGTGCTAGGGTTTTTGCTCGACCTTAAGAAGCCATTGGTGCGTGTGGTAACTATCACCCTCAAAGAGCGGATGAAGTACCGGTTCGGTATGAGAAATTGCCGGTCTTTTGTTTTTTTACGTGGTTGCATGGGGCACGATGTTCTTGAATGTGGCAATGGAACCCATTGCAAAAGAAAGTTGGGAGTGGGGTGATTGGCTGCGAGCCCCTTTTTTTGCGAGACCATACCGAGTAGGGGATGATACCCGAGGTGGTAGAGGAAGAGGGACGAGGGAGAGGTCGAGGAAGAGGGGGTGGAAGAAGTGATGGCTTGGAGGATGATATGGATTATCATGTATGCGATAAGGGGGAGCAGGGAAAAACCCCAGACGAGTACGACCCAGGGGATTTGGGGGAATCGGATGTTGATGGAGCCGGGGCGGGTAGCCATGCGGGGTGAGCCTCTTGGAAAAATCCTGCTCGGAAGGATGCTACCAGTAAGTCCTCTGAAGGAACAAGAGAAGAAAAGGCCAAGGAGGAACGATGGAGGGGAGGATAAAGCTATGTCAAGTACAAACTTAAGATCGCGCTCTCCTTCGAGGGAGAGTGGCCAGGGAGCAATGAAACTCATAGCATGGAGCTGCCGCGGGCTCGCAAGTGCCGAGGCGGTGAGAGCTTTTGGATATCCGAAGCATGAGAAACCCGATGTGTTTTTTACTGCAAAAACACATTTGGGGAAAAGCCAAAGGCGAGAGGAATTGATGAGAAAGCTATGGTTTGATCACTTCATCATCCATGAGAGTGATGGGAGAAGTGGAGGTTTGTTGTTTTATGTGGAGAAAAAGATATCAAAGCGCTAGTTCGAGGGATGTCTCTAAATACTTCATTGATGTCTTGATTAATGATGGGGGTTGAATGGAGGTATCTTGGCATCTATAGTGAACCGACTTGGGACCAAAAGGAGATGACATGGGAGACTCTTCGTTCCCTGCATGCTCGTATGAATTGCCCCCTGGATGATCGCGAGGGGGATTTTAATGAGATTCTATTTAATTATGAAAAGGAAGGAGGGAGACCAAGGGAACTGCTGCATATGCGAGCATTCGGTGATGCACTAACTCATTGTGGCCTTTCTCGATCTGGGTTTTTCGGGAGACATTTTCACCCGAGCAACGAGGCAAAAATTCAGTGAAAGGCTTGATCGAGGTGTTGCGAATGAAAGCTGAACGGAATTATTCCCAACGACCCAAGGTGAAGAATGGCGAGATGACTAAGTCGGACCATCGACCGGTCATAGTTGATCTTTCGTGGAACTTGGTCCTAGTGGTATCGGGGAGTCGGGGTATGTTAAAAAGATTTGAAGCAAGATGGTTAAAAAGAAGAGATAGTGGAAGAGATGGTGAAAGCGGCATGGGCGCGTGCAGACAAGGGAGAGGGCCCGACTTTTTATGCAAAAAAACTGCGGATGTCCATGAAGAGCTGCATGTGTGGGATAAGGAGGTCCTTAAAGGTCCTACTGAATAGGATTAAAAAGGGATGCAAAAAGAGCTAGAGACATTGCGTAGAGGCCCATTGACGGATGAAAGTGTTGCGGTCGAGAAGGAGCTCATGGTCCGAATAGAACTTCTTATGGAACAAGAAGAGCTAACATGGAGTGCAGTGGGCACTGAGCAAAGCTGGTTAAAAACATGGAGACCGAAACACAAAGTTCTTCCAACGGTATGCCTCGAGTAGGAAGAAAAAGAACAAAGTTTCGGGTCTTGTGGATGACCATGGAGTTAGACATGAAGATGGGGAATACGATGTGCTCAATGGTGGAGAGTACTTCACCCATTTATTCCAAACGGAGAATCCGAGTGATTGATCCTTCGGTGTTGGGTGCGGTAGACAAAAAAAGGTAACAACTGGGGAGATGAGCAGATCTTTACTAGCACCATTTACTCGGAGGAAGTTAAGAAAAGCTTTATTTGTCGGGGATCTTAAAGCCCAGGACAGATCTTCATGCATCTTTTACTCAGAGGTTAACATGCTCGGTGATGATCTTGTGAAGGAGGTTCTACATCTTTGGAATATCGCTACTTCTGCACGGCCGGAATGAGACTACTATAGTGATGATTCCCAGATTGATAGCCCGGATAGAGTTTCTCGATTCAGAGTAGACGCCTATGTAGCATAATATACAAGGTGGTATCCAAGATGCTTTCAAATAGAATGAAGCTCATTCTTCCGGATATTATATGGGCACCAAAGTGCTTTTGTCTTTGACAAAGGCTCATCACCGACAATATTTTGATCGCCACGAATGCATTCATGCTATTAAAAGAAGAAGGGGAAGCAGGGATTGTGTGCAAGAAACCGGATATGCATAAGGCTTATGACAAAGGGAGTGGGTTTTTCCTGAAAAGATGATGCTCAAACTTGGCTTTGATGCAAGATGGGTAAAGCTAGTTATGGCACTGTGTATCTTCACATTAAGTACTCAGTCGATTCAATTCTATGGAGACTGAGTCTTTCTCACCAACAAGAGGTATACGCCAAGGAGACCCATTGTCACCGTATCTTTTCTTGATTGTGGCCGAGGGTTTATCTTGCTTGATCCAGAAAAGCCGAGGATTCGAGAGAGCTTCGGGGATCAAAGTGCAGTCAGAGGAGCTCCCTCAGGTCTCTCGCTTATTATTTGCGAGATGACTCCTTAATACTCATGAAGGCGGGACGGGAGTAATGCGGAATGCCTCGGAGGGCATTAGATCGATATTGCCAAAGCTCGGGCCATTATTGAGTGAACATAAATCAAATATCTTCTTTTACGAAAATACAGATCCCGATCGAAAATTGAGGTGAGTTCAGCTCTTAATATCACTAATGAATCATTGAATGATACCTACTTGGGTTTACCGGCAATGGTCAGGCGTGGATAGAAGTGGACTCCAGGCATCTTATTGATAGAATAAGCATGAGAGTTAATGGATGGAAGGAGAAACACTTAAGCCTGGGAGGAAAGGAAGTTCTAATCAAGTCTATTGCTCAAGCCATACCAACTTTTGCGATGATGGTTTTTAAAATCCCGAAAAAAATCTGCAAGGGGATGACAGATCTGATATCGCTAATCATCGTGGGGTGATGAGGATGGGAAAGAAAAAGAATTCACCGGCGGGCTTGGTGGAAATTGTGCCTCCCAAGAATCAAGGAGGTATGGGGGTTCGGAGATTTTGCTGAGCTTCAATTTAGCCTTTGCTTGCAAAACAGGTTTTGGAGGGTCCTTTGCGAGCACGATTCTTTATGTGCAAGAGTACTCGAGCAAGTATTACCCGGATGGGCGACTTACGCAAGCAAGATTGAAAAAGTGGCAGTTCCTTCACGTGGCAAAGTGTTCGGCGGGTGTGGAGTGTTTCAAGCTGGGCTATATTTGGCGGGTTGGTGGCGGCTCACAAATAGATATATGGAATGACCACTTTGGATTCCAAATTGTCACAATATGAAGATTCAAACACCAAGGGGAAATATTCTGCTGTCCAAGGTTGATGAGCTGATTAACCCAATTGATGGTAGGTGGGATATAGAATTGCTTAGCACATTGATTCGGCCGACGGATGTCCAGTGAATATTGCGGATACCAATCTATTCGGGAGGGAAGATGTAGTTACCCGGCATCACAACGGAATGGACTCTTCTCGTTAAATCAGCCTATCAGCGCGGTGGACTCGGAAATTTGGGAATCAAAATGTTGGGGTGCCCGTGGGAGGCACCAGCTCTAATGCGCTTTGGGGGAACAATTACTGAAAGTTAGCTCTCTCGAGTAAAATAAAAATTTTCACTTGGCGAGCCTTGCATGGGTGTATTCCCCCTGCCTGGTGATTCTAGCAAATAAGCACATCTCTAAAGCAGGTAAGCTGTCCAATGTGCCATACGGGTGCGTAAGATATAAAAGCATGCTTTGTTCTCCCGCAATCGGGCAAAGGAGGTCAGAGTGCCCTTGGTTTGGGGAGATGCACGATCGACTCAACTGCTATCAATTGGACGTATCGGGTTCAGGCCGATTCGAGAGATTATTGGCCGGGGCGACTCCAGGCGTGGGCCTCACTAATGTCGGGGTTGCTGAACCGATACTTACGGATGCCGGTATATCTCGTGGCAACGAAGACAAGTTGTTCATGGTGAGGAGATTCAAAACCCACCACGATCGGCCCTTTCTATTGCTGCTATGTCCTCCAACTATGCTATAGCACCAAAAGAAATTGGCTGTGGTTAATAACAGGTGGCAAAAACCGTCAGAGGGTTTCTTTTGATCAATGTCGATGCTTCGTATGATCCAATAAAGGGAGAAGGCAGTACTGGAGCGGTGATTATGATGCAGTGGGAGGCTTTGTTGCTTGGCGTCCACAGACTATATTGAGCATGTAACCGATGCGCGATGGCGAAGCTTTTTGCCTTACGTGACGGTCTTTTGCTTGCTCAACAAATTGGGTGCAGCCGAGTGGAAATACAAGCTGACTGCCTAGAGGTTGTATCCACAATGAATGAAGGGGATTTTCAGCAACGGCGCAGCTCCAATCTACGATGAATGCAGGAATTACTCGGATGGAGTTCGGAGCTATTTCGATTACCCATTGTAATAGGGAAAGCAATGCAGTAGCTCATAAGCTAGCAAGACAAGCATTAGTAGAGAAAAAGTTCTTATGTATGGATAGATGATCCCATCTATATTCTTCGCTTGCTAGTTAACGATGTAACTATATTATCGATTCAATAAAGCTTGCCGAGTTTAGGACATCTACTTAATTCTAAGTCACCGTTGCCTTACATCATTCTTGTTTGTATCGTTGTCTCTAAGTCAACTATTGTTCTTGGCACTGCAGCATGCTGCCAGAGAAACAACTCTCAAAAACTTAATTGTTCTTGGCCTCCCATCCTCCCTTTGGATGATGTACATTGTACCACAATCATGTGGCGATTTATTTATTTCACCAATGTCTCGTAGAGGCGGAGGGATATTCGCAGGTCGGGACTTGTTCCCATACAAAGACTTAGTATATTCACTCTCCTGCGGCTCCACACTTACGATAATAAAGGAGCAGCTACTGCAGCTTTTGAGAGAGAGAGAGAGAGCGCCTCCGTTGTAAAGAAGAGACAACTACAGGGCACATACTACATGCACATCATTTATTACATTTATATATAATATCATCAAGAGCTTTTCTAGGAGTCAAAACAAATACATAGGATACTAGTAGAATGCCCTCCCACGTTGTTGCGGGTATGAAGTAGAAATGTAAGTAGTTTATAATGATCGAAACTGAATTAATAGATACATATATACGGTGTAATAGGTTAATTACGGAGGAGGTTGTATCCTATTGACATATATGTTATAGATTATTTGAATCGACATCACCAAGTCAGATTCACCCAAACCCCCACCCCTACTATACCGAGGGTCATCCCCCTCTCCAAAATTTAGAGTTTTTCTTCATAAATTATGCATGTTTGAGGGACCACATGTAATCCATGTGATATGCGCTTTTGCAAAGGTTTTTCTTACAAACGGGTTTGTTAGAAACAGTTTAATTTTTATAAAAGTTATCTAAATGTATCCATATGGGGTCTTGTTTTGAAGAGTTTATTGTCTTAACACCATGGTGCAATTGGATTTTAATTACGATACTTGGTTTCGGGGGCTAGGGCTTTTTCCTGTTTCAACTATTTAGCTGGAGAATAAATTGGCTTTAGTGGGGATAGCTCACTTGATGATGTAAAAGATGACACCACTTTTGAAGGTTTCAACTAATCACAATCGAGAGAATTAACATGTTCAGGTTTAAGCATGTTGATTCATGGGAATGCTTAGAAAATGAAAATACTATCAACTAGTTTTTATAGCTCTAAATAAGGGTTTATATAAAAT
This sequence comes from Chrysopogon serrulatus, assembly GCA_015844335.1. NCBI lineage: Eukaryota > Viridiplantae > Streptophyta > Magnoliopsida > Poales > Poaceae > Chrysopogon > Chrysopogon serrulatus. The sequence continues at coordinate 1,034 of JADLZL010002742.1, read as the reverse complement.
ATATTCTATGACTAATTTAATAATATTTATTACACATCATAGATGAAATTGTTTGTGATGCATGTAATCTCGAGGCATGATATGTGGATAGAAAGAGGAGTAAGCTTAAATTACAGCTTGATTGATGAAAAGTCAATGTCGCCTTGTTACAAGATATATACATATATGCTGCTATGAGAGAGTCCAGAGAGACAAAAGCTTTTCTAGAAAGTCTTATAAAAACACAGAGTGGGTTCAAAACTGTAGCTTAGGACATGATTTTGTTGAGAGGGAAAGAAAGTACCTATAATATGCTACTGTGTGTCCGAAACGCGAAATCTTTATTTATCATTGGCGCACAGCTTTGTATAGCTTTAAATCCTAAAATCCAAATTTATATGATGTTTTATGTATAGAGATGATTGCGCAGGTAAACACATGACAAAAGACTGATAACAAATGTCCAACGAACCATCTAATATTCCTACAGCGAGTTAAAAAACTTCTTCCTTATTGTTAGCATTTATTAACTGATCACTATAACTAGACAACGCCAAAAGATATATGATACCTAGCTTGTCTTTAGCAACCAGACCACCTAACTCTTACCTATACTCCTAAGTATTAAACTAGGTTGTTGTTGATGGTTATTAAACACTATAATCATCAACTATTATATAAAATGAATTACAAAGCATAGTTATAGGTTTTGATTCTAACGATTCCACGAAGTTTTGATGTTCTTACTTGACTTGCGGGAGTATGTAATTTTTTATTAAATAAAAGTATCTCAAGTAAGAATTGACCGCACTATTGCGACGGGCTCATCGAGACAATCGAAACAAATATATCATTTGCTATATTCGAGTTTAGAATCAAGAGATATCAACTCCACAACGAAACAACGTCATTGGGCTATTAAGGGTCAAGAAGACAAGTCGTCGAGCAGTACCAGGGCTTGGGCCCGTGTCAGCCGGGCACTGGCCTTGGGCCGGCCAGCCCCCCCTGCGCGCCACCTCGCCTGCTCGGAAGCTTCCTTCACCATACCTTAAGTC
>JADLZL010002741.1:0-357608 GCA_015844335.1 Chrysopogon serrulatus | reverse complement strand
TATCCTCCGTACTAATTTTTTTTCAACTAGGATTACCCATTTCCTTTCAAAGATTAAATGGAAATACAGAGAGTTTTGAAATACTGAGACAAGACAGCAGCAGATAAGAACCTAACCTACCAAGCATAACCTCTAGCTCTAGCTAGGGGAAACAAGGTAAACAAGGAACCAAAAGGAGGCCATCATCAGACCTTCATCAGGCCAACAGAGCATCGACCCAACTCAACAAACAAAATGTTGCAAGTTTTATTCACTTGTTAAAGTGTAGCTAGATGTAAAACGTGGATCATTTTGGGTTCTACCTTGGGGTGGACTAGACAAATGACTAACGGGTTTTGACTTCGTATATTGGACATACTTAATATCAAATGGTTGATGAGTACGCGTACGCTTGGGATTAATTTAAATTGGATGGTTCTACCACATCTTTGTGGCAAGAACTATTCTAGTGTTGCTGATCTGGCATCATGTCTCATAAAAAGCAGGAGATTGAGCTGATCCTGCTCCAACAAAAGCTCAATTGAGCTCAACAACGACAGAAGCAACAGGCTGACAAACATAGAACAGAACAAACACTTTGCTGTGGGTGATTCTATTTATCTCAAACTCTAGCTAGCCACACATTCAGTCTTCAATTGCTGGTCGCTGCAATCAAAAGCTTGCTTTTCGATATTAGGGTAGGGACGATATCCTGTCATCACTAAAGTAGGGTCAGTCGCCTACAAGCTTCAGTTAGCAGCCGGCAAGTTAATTTGAGGAAGAGAACAAGGTACGTTTGTCTTCAATGTTCACATTAACTAATTGGAACCGTTCATCCGATCCATTTCTTATATTATACAGAATGTGCATCCAAACTCCTCGCAGATGGATTTGTCATATGATCTGATTCCATCTGAGTTCAAGTACTAGTCCTGGGAGATCAGGTTGATCGAGCTAGTATCTATAGAGAAGTGTACGGCAATAATAACGTAGATCGCCGATCGAGTTTCCAAACACTACATTGATTTAGTCCAACTTCCATGCCTGACCACCATGCATGCTGAACTTCTTGAGCCTGCCATAGAACATGACGGCCATGAGCGTGAGCTTGCCTTCCCTGCTCCACTTGCCGGAGAAGCCAACCCACGCGTCCCTGCAGCTGCCGTCGGGCGTCACCTGCCTGCTGCAGCTGTACCCGGTGCTGAATCCCACGTTGCCATACGCACTGCATGCATCAGCACGTTGAATTGAATTGCTTCATTATTTTTTTTTTTTGAAAAAGTTCCATTGCCGGGAAATTGCTTCATTATTGTGCGGTAGTCCAGTACAATGCAAGAGATCATCTATTGCGCTTGGAGTCACTAGTAATTGATTGATTAATAAACACCTGATGACTTCGACGACGATGTTGAGGACGCTGAAGTTGATTGGGTCGGGAGCAATCTGCCGCCGCTCGGTGATGCAGATGATGACGATGAAGATGGTTAGGCACGAGAGCGGCGACATGAGGAGCTTCTGCCAGATGCTAATTGCCGTCTGGTTGCTGCTTTTGCGCTTGTCGTCTGGTTGTGCCTCGTATTGCTGCTGCTGGTGGTCTTCCATCGCTATGGGTAAAAATGTGGTGTAAGGCGGTAGATACCTGCAGAGGAAAAAAAAAAACATATGAGCATAACGGAGTAAAATTATATATTTAAAGAAAAAAAGCTAATAATAGTTTCTATGCTTTGCTATAGCTTAAACATCGTCATGTCTTGTGTCAGTCAGTGTCATGCTTGGCAGGCACAATGATAAGTGGAAAGCAAAGTTATATCACTTAATTAGTAGCACTACACATATCGTTGGAACGATATCAAATTACGTATATTATAAAAAACCGATGTTTGGACGTGTTGGTGCCTTGGTGGACCATTGTGGTGTATGTACAACTTATATATGCATGAACTAGATAGCAGCGCCTCAAAACTTATATATATGCATGTAATCTAGCACCTATACCTACACCACTTAAAAAATTACCAACGGCTTTCTTCCAAACAAAGTTGGTACGCGTGCGGCGTGCCTCAGATCCTCAGGCGTCCCCAGTGGCATCATCGAAATCGTCGGCCTAGCTGGAGGTGTGAGAGTAGATAAAATATTATTTTAGCTTTCCATTTCCACCAAGGAAGCAGTACGCGTAAATCCCGCTCTCACATGCTCTCGATTGAAGTGAAATCGGCAGTCGACTCTTTCGTCGCTAGCGAGATAATCTCTCTCCCTTTTTACGTGTACACGTCAGATGGTGTCCGACGTCAGCTAGCGACGTAGACGACCACTGCGGACGCCCTCAAGGCCGCTGGGCCCCTCACTGGGCCCCACCTCACGTGCAGTGCCCCTCGCATATAGGTGGAAAATCCTCTAGGCCAATCGGCAGTCCGGCCTGACTCGTAAACAACTCCAGCACCGAGTCAGAAGGCGCAACACAGGCAGGTTCTAGCCTTGCAGAAAAAAAGGTCCGTAAAACGCGACCCCACACGGCGCACGAGAGCCACATAAAAACACACACAAATCCAGCACACGCAAAAAAAAAAAGGAAAAAAGAAAGAGAAACGGACTCACCACGTGTGAAACATACAGCCTCTGAACGTAAGAAACATAGCACAAAATATGCCTATCGTGTGAATGCGTACGTCATCCATACGAAGCGGTAGTCTCGGAGGACCCTACTGACTTAGTTAAGGAATCGTGTTCTTCTTTTTTTCCTTCAAAAATTCTAATGACTCCCTTCATCATGTACTTTTATAGATCTCTCTTACTTAATTAGAACCTATAGAAAATCAGAAATAAGGTTCTTCAACACCACTCAGAGACTGACAAAACCCGATCGATGAAGATAAATGATAACAACAAATGTATGCTTCTGGACGTAATTGAAGTGGTGCTTTTAGGTGCTAATCAATTATGTCTTTTTGTCTATTAAAAAAATAGGTGGCCAAAAGTGTACTTACAGAAGTCGTTGATCCTAAGAGGATTTTTAAGAGACTCTATATTCATTCTAAATACTAGGAGTAGAGATTTTGGTGAAAAACTACCCTACATCAACATGTCTAAATGGTTATCTAAATATAGTCATTTTCTATTTTGTATTTTTCGCTAGCCAAAAATAGAAGTCGAGAATGACTATAGTGTGCATGAGATATAGAAAACTGCTAGAGAGTAAACAGATATAGAAATTAATATTTATGCAAATTGCTTTCCATGTGATGATTTAAAGTAGGATTTAGAAAGGCTCTTGCATATGCTCTATGGAACATAAAAGTTAATCAGAAAGAGCATGCCGTGCATGCTATAACTGATGAGGTGCAATAGGACTAAATTAAGATAAATAGAAGGAAAATATTTAGTAGCTTTTAAGTATTTTAAAAAATGATCAAATTCAACATTTTTTGGCATGGCAAAAAAAAAAATCATATAGTCTCCGTGCGATGCATGGGCATATATCTAGTGAGTAATATAAATACCCCCTCTATCCTTAAATAAATAGATTCCTAAAGTTAATCTAAGTCGATCATACTTTTAAAACTTTGACTGATCTCTAAAAAAACTGTTAAGATTTATAACATCAAATCAATATCATTGGATATTAGCGTATAGAATATTTTTTTTATAATATGCTCATTTATTTTATGTCAAAATAGTCAAACTTAAGGTATTTGATTTGTATAAATTTTAGGAATTGATTTATTTGGAGACCAATGGAGTAAAAATGTAGTGCACAAATTAAAACTTGCTAACGCTACCGACGATCTTTTGATCGATGTGTGTGTGTGTGTGTGTGTGTGTGTGTATATATATACACACGTATTAATTAGTTTACTTACATCATGAGCACATAGAGCACGACCATGGCGGACGAAACGGTGGCGAGGTCGACGACCATCTCTCCTGAGTGCCTGGAGTTGACCGACATGAAGAGTGCCGCAACGAGCTTCTGGAACGCGTTGAGCCCTCGAAGGCCATCGGTGCCCCACTCCATGGCACAGTAGAGCAGCAGCTGCACCGCCAGGAACACCGCCACGGTGAGAGCCAGGAACCATGTGCGGGCTCCGGGCAGCAGGTGGTCGTAGCCGATAGCAGCAGCAGCAGGTCCGCCGCCGCCGTCCCTCAGCAGCTCGCGGAGGTCTGGCCTCCTTGTGAGCCTCTCGAGCGCTGCAATGGAGAGCCTGAGAAAGACGGGGAAGAGGGTGTTGCCGAGGAGGACGTGCGGCATGACCAGGAGGAGCATGCCCGGGAAGGTCTTGAAGGACACCATCCCCTCGTTCGTTGGCACGAAGCCGCAGTTCGCGAACGTCGAGACGACCGTGAAGATGGAGAAGGTGCTCAGGCTGATCCTCTTGCCAACCAGCACTGCTCTCGCGCTGCCGACCACGCTGAGGTAGATTAGAACGAGCGTGTAGCCGGCGAGGTGCACCACCAAGAGGTAGCCTAACACGATGAACATTAGCAACCTAGCCATGGATGCCAAGACACGATGGTCGTCGTCCTTGTTGAACCGGCCTGCAGCTAGCTCCATTTGGACGACGGCGGCCGCCTGCTGGGCTTCCATCTCCATGGGACGGAGACGACGACTGTGCTCTAAGCTACTAGGAGGTGCTTGTGGTGGTCCATTAATATTATTATTACCGTGGAGGAGATTATTGTAAGGCGTTTCTCTCTTCTTGATCATGAGCTTGGTGCTGGTGAAGTGGAGACCAAGCATGCTGGTGAACACCTCGCCGCCGAGGAGCATCAGGAGTGTGACGAGGAGAAGCTGGGAGTTGGAGAAGGATTCCATCTCGACGGCGACCATGCTGGAGACTGTCGTCGCTGACACGGACGTGAAGACTAGGTCAAGAGCCGAGGGCCTAGGGACGGAGCTGGACTTCATGGGCAGCGCTTTCAGCATCAAGAAGCCAAGGACGGAGATGAAGAGGAAGTACAGGAGTTGGATCCAGAACGAGTGCACATGGAAGAGCACAAGGTGATAAAACTTGCGAGGACCACCACTACTACTACTGGCAGGGACAGGGACGTGCAAAGGGCCCATTTAATTTGCTATAGCTATTTCTATGCTTATTAGTTTCTATATGGAGCCGTGGAGCCTTGCGCTTTGATTTAGTTGTTGTGCATGAAGCAACCAGCGGAGTCGTGCTATTTATACGAGATCGAGCGAGCGAGCGAGAGAGAGAGAGAGAGAGAGAGAGAGAGAGAGAGAGAAGGTTTATCGTAATCATTGTTTTACTTATCATGTTGATTGTGCTCAATGCAATCATTCAGTACAACGCTAGTGCACCTGCACGATGTGCATATCCATTGGTGCAATTAATTTCAGTATATAGCTCAGCAAATTAAAACTAGAAGAGTATGTCCCCCTCCTGTTACCATCAAAATCTAATCTCTCTAGTGCTCTCATCGCGCATCAAAGTCAACAGTATTAAGTAGCAGCAACCTAAACAAAAAGCAAACCTATGTATGACATATATTGCCAAGTTGATAGTGCCAAGTCTTTAACAAGGTGACGAGGCCCTACTTCTATCCCTATCCATATATATATATATATATATATATATATATATATATATATATATATATATATATATATAATAATAATTCTAATATATAAGTATATACACACACCAAGTTTTTTTTTTTTTCGGTTTGGTCTGGCCTTAATATAAACATATAAACTGTTTTGGGCCCTAGCGAATCACCCCGCCTCATATTGTTACGTGACGGACTCCTACGCGAAACCGACTCGGCATCCCTCCTCAGTCCAACTCTGTGTGCATGTAGGACTGATATGAAAAACACAAACCCACCTTGTACCTATCCAGGCCGATACTATATAATTCGAATTTGCTTCTGTCATGTGCTTGCAACCCCATGAATCTACTTGCTTGAATGGCCATTGCTGCATTGCTGACCATGCACCACTGCGTCGTTTCTTTTAGAATTTCAGGGCTAAAGCCCCAGCCATTGCATTACGACTAGGATCAAAGTCACCACTGCGCCGTTCGTCTGCCTACGGTTCGCATGACGGGGCATCTACCGCGGCGCCCTCCACGCTGGCCACGGCGCCCTCCACGTTGGCCAGCAGCTCTCTCTCAGGTGGCCACTGCTGCCCCAGCTCCGCGACCCTGCCCCAGCTTTGGCACGTATGGTCCCTGCGCGTGACGCCAAGCAGGTGGAAGGTGCAGAGGGGCCTGGCGCGGCAGCGGCGGAGGCGAAAAGGGATCGCAAGTGGGGATCCATGCACGAATCGATCGAAGAGAAAATCAGAGAAAGAATTGAGTCAAAGAAATCGAGAAAAAAATCAAAGAGGACATCAGACAGGTTGCTCCAGCCGGGCGCCGCCAAAGCCAGGTCCGCTTGCACCGCTGCCTCTGCGCTGACAGCCAGGAGCCCGCGCCGCCGCCGCCGCCCCACCGCGCGGCTAGATGCGCGCTCTCGCCTGTGAGTCGTCGCCGCCACCGGTCTTCGCCTCGAGCCACAAGCCACCACCGCACTCACGAGCAGCTGCCGCCGGATCTGAACCAGCCAGCCACCGCCGCAAAGCCCACAAAGCAACGCCGGTCCTCACCCAGCCATCAACTGCAGCCAGTTCTCGCCATGCGCGACGCTGTCTCTCCTCATGCCATGCACCGCTGCAATTGGGCACGCTCGTACCATGAAGAGGAAAGGAGATTTTTTGGACTCGACGAGGAAAGGAGCATTTGCGGTGCTAGAAAGGGATAACGATGGACGAGTGGATGCAATATTCGGTTTTGTATGAATTTCCGCAAAGGTTCTTCTTAAACCATTAATTAATTTTCTTTTTTGTGACAGATGATTTTATTGATAATATAATGTTATCTAAGTATGTATTAAACTCTCAAAATATCCAAACAATTAATAAATGGCACGTTGATATGCTTCGGGTTTGATAGCGGGCAGTGTTTAAGATATGCTTCCAGGTAGTGTTTAAGTATCTTTTTTGGAATTGTCACTTGACTTGAAACAATTACCGTATAGATCTTTTGAGTATGTGGTAAGATTATTATTTCCTTTGACTTATTACTGTTGACTTATATTTTATAGAAATCAATAACCATATTAATTGAATAATTATTTATTTGGTTATGTTTTATTGAGGCAATCATTGTATATGTTAATTAACAATATTTATAAACCGTACCTATAATAGCCATAGTATTTATTGTCTATAATGCAATATTATATTCAAGCAAAAAGTTAATGAAACATCAAACATTAGAAGTTATGTTGGTCAGTGTGTAGTAATGTTGAATTTGTTTGAAAATAGATGGCGTGCTGAGGAGTTAATTAAAAACATCGTATTAAATCTCCCACTACAGTCATTTGAGGTAGTGTGCCGCTAATCAATGGAGTGGGACACTAAAAAATAGAAATTATAATATAAAATAGATAATTTAAACTTATAACCTTTACTTATTAGATAAACTAAACTCATCACTAAGTTATTGTCATGTTTTTGTTGTTTATGCAAGTCACCATGTAATTGATTGTTAGCCAGTGGTTCAACGTAAGTAAAGTGCTCTGAATTAGAGTACGTAGTGACTTTATGTCCGTACGAGTTAGATCAGCATGTTAAAGCATAATAGGGGCTCTAATTTTTTTTAGAAGAGTATGAGTTAACTGAACTAGGAGCACTAGATACATGATGTACATGAGGAATATCAATACTGCATATTAATTATTAAATTGGTTGGACCTAGATTGATGACATGTAGAGACTTCTCGAGATCTCGTGCTTACTGTAGTAGACTCTCTGCTCGATAATCTCATCATATGTATCAAAGAACATGAGTGTCATACAGATAATATCTCAATGACAAAGATATATATGTATCCCCGTTGCAACGCACGGCCATATTTACTAGTTTACCTAATTTACCAAACAAAATCTTCTTCCAGCACGAGGAACTCTCCGTGGGTACCGGTGCTCTATTGCAAAGATTAGGGAACAAGGTATATATAACTTGGGATCTTCTTGGACCTAAAGGACCATGTTCAATATTTTCTTTATTTAATTTAATTAATGAATTTGGCACCTTCTCCTTCTGGTTCGTTAAAAAAGCACAAGATGTTGCCTGAAAACAATGAGTATAAAACTTGCGAGGACTACTGCTGCTGGCAGGGACGTGCAAAGAAGGGCCCATTTGATTTGTTGGCGCCATTTCTATGCTTTGTTGTGCATGAGGCAGCAATCAGAGTTGTGCTATTTATACGAGAGAGCGAGCGAGCAACAGATAGTCACTGTGGTGCGGTTGCAGTTGCAGCTTGGCTTCTGCATGTGTACTTGCGAAAATCCAAGGTTTATCACCATTGTTTTACTTATCATGTTTTATATTAGGTTAAAAAAAAACTCAGATACTGCAGGGATAGCATGCGCCTAGCATTCACATAGTGATGAACTCCTCGTTGAGTCCAAAAAAACCTCCAAACCTTATACTCTATCAGCATACAAGGGTCCGTTACCCTATGAATAGACATTAAGGCAAAGAGCTCCGGTCCGTTATCCTATGAATGGACATTAAGGCAAAGAGCTCCTCACCCAGTCTGAAAAACCTCCAAACGCCGTAACTCATCTGCACATGGCACACTGGAGTCCATTACACTTTAAGTGATCCAGTGCCATAAACCTATGCTTTGGGTAAAACTTGCGGAATCGATGATAGTTCTCTTTTTAACCTCCACTGCAATTTGTTTCCGTGGAGGATTGAATCGAGTCCGTGAGGGTGCCATTTAAAATGCTTGACCAGCCAGTCTAGCATCTGTCGACATGCTTTTTATTAGTTAAGAAAGTTTAATCATGTTTACAGAAATGCTACTCTAGTTAAGAAAGTGTAATTTGAGTGAGGTAAAAATTAAACTATAGCAACATTTGACCATAGTTAGTTAGCTGACCCAAATAACACCATCAAGTAACCCACTTGCATCCTTAGAGCTCTGTGATTGAGAGGATATAAGAGGAGCAAATTGTCGAAAAAGTTGTTTGTTAGGAATATTATACATTGAACTATAGTTTCTTTGCTATAATAATGTCTATATGACATGGCATTGTCATGGATACTACTACTATTACATAGTGTTTTCTAGTGGGACTGCCCTCAGGTTTTGTGTTCCGGGATAAACGAGCCATATTCCGTAGCAATACCGGCACAGGAGAGAATTTCTTGCAAAGTTTTTGTCTTGTTCTGTTGCCACGAATCAATTCCTAACGGGTGATCCAAAATAGATGGTAAGGTACGGTGCAATGCTATCAAAGGATTGATGACATATTATGCCTGCAGTTCTTGCATTGCTCGCCACTCCTATCCCATCACTATATTCTTTGAAGCTATATTTTGTAAAATATCGTTATATTTACTGCTAAGTATAATATTTGTAGGGACGACTCAAGAGGGTTTGTAGGGGCGGTTCCTATAACTGCCCCTACCACCCCATCTCTATAAATAGGAGGAATGGTTGTATATTGAGCTACCCTTACAAATCAAATTTCAGATTCTACAAAACCGAGTCTAAAAAATAAAAAAAAATGCTAAAAGTGGTTTCTATAACCGCCCCTACCACTGTTTGAGCCAAAATCTTACATCTCCCTCATATAGTTTCATAAAGTATAAAAGAGATATGTAGGATTTGTGAACAATGTTACTATTAACTTTATTGGATAAAGAAATGCCCAAAATAAAAGTTGTAGATCTTAATCAGTTGCACAACTTTTATGTTTATGTATTTTGTAGTTGAAATCATTTACTACTTCAAAATGTTGTTTTAAGTTATTATTTTTTAGAATTCAAATATACAATTAACAAACCAAAGTTACGTGATGAAAAGATAAAGCTGCAACAATGCATTAATTTGACAGAGAATGGTTTAAAAAAATTTAAAAAAATCATCAGATTTGGAGCTAGTACGAGGGATAAAGACTAGTTATAAATTTTAACCAAAGATTAAAAAATATAAATCAGAGTTCTTCGAGAATACATCAAATTTCAAATCAAATTTCAAAGCTAAGGTTCAAAATAAATTTTAGAACAGAAAATGATTTCAAATGAAAAAAAAAAAGGTTATGAATAGCAAAGTTAGATAACTTTTTGAGATCTATAACTTTTATTTTGATCATTTCCCTATTTGAGGTCATTTTCAAAAATTTAAATTTTAGTGCTTAATTTTTATTCGGTATCTATTTGTAGGAGCGCCTCAATACAGAGCCGTTCCTACAAATTAAGTTGTAGAGGCGGCTTATAACACTAACTGCTTCTATGAATTGATTTGTAGAAACAACTCGTTTTGGAACCATTTGTAGGAACTACTCAATATAGAATCGCCCTGAAAAAAGAAAAGACATTAAAAATCGGGTTTTTTAAGTAGTACTTGAAGATTAGAACGAGTCCTCCAAAGGGACACGAGCTGCTAGCTTGTCGAGCACAAAGATATCGACCCTTCGCAGTAATACTAGGATCACCGTAGACCTTACCACCTCAATTTTTTTTTTTTTCTTAAACCCACACTTTAAATAATTATTTGTGGAGTCTTTTAAATAAAAATCATTCTCTATATTTTTATCACCATTCAACACGTTCTCTATATCTTGTACACACTTTAGATTAGGAAAACAGCTCCGCTTTTTATCTTTGGCTAGCCAGAAACTCAAAAATTATGTCTATATTTGAAGACAAAAATCTTTTTCCTATTTATTAGAAAGGATCTAAATAATCTAAGCATGATATTTTTGTTTTATTTTTATGAAAATTATATTTTGTTAAAGGGTAGCGACTTAATAGAAAAGCGGAATGAGATCGTTGCAATTGGAGGAAGAACTTCTCAACACAAGAAAATCTACTCCCTTTGTTTAAATATAGTTCATTTTAGTTTCTCTTTGTGAGTAGTTCATTTTAGTTTCTTCATAAAACAAAGAACTCCATCTTTAGTCAATTTTATAGAAAAATATATAAACATCTACATATTCAAACAAACACCATAATAACATAATGAATTTTAAAAAAGTGGCGTTGTATTTCCAACCACCTATATAGATTGTTTGGGGAGGGGACATTTCTAGGGACGATCTGTAACACCTCTGCATATTGATTTTTAGAGATGGTCAGTAAGTGCAAAATCTCAATAAATAGTTACTGCACATAAAAAGCATAACTTCTTCGAGGGAAGTCACATAAATGTACCAGAATTGTAGCATATAAAAATTTGCAGTCGATGAATTTTTTTAGATATTTTAGGGGCAAAATATATGTTGTTCTTTTTTATTAAATTCATTTTTTTTTTTTTCAAATGATCTAGATGGATAAATGTTCTACGTAAGTTGTAGTGTACTAGGCCTTTGCATTCGGTCATGACCGAAAATTCAGGTCAGCTTCTTCGATTACTTTTTTATCTCGTTCTTTGAAAATCATGAACCGAAGTTTTGCCTGAGAAAACAAGAACGGACCGTTCGGTCTTCGGTTTTTTTTAATCGAAGGGGACAAGGAAAAGTCTACTTTTCATCTCTTAATTTTTACGAAAGTCTATTTTTCCTCTCTAAATCGTAACACTAGGAAAATTATCTCCCCCAACTTTTCAAATCATGCATTTTACCTTCCTCGAGCAGTTTTAAAGGCGGTTTTGTCTTTTTTTTTTATTTATCTCAGTGAATCGTTAAAAATCACAGTAAATCATAGAAAAAACATAAAATAGATAATCAATTTTGTTGAACTCCACATAAGTAAATCTACATAGTAAACATATAATATGGTATGCTTTAGTATAAAGCTTTTGCTATAGAATTTAGTTTATACTTTTCTATAATTAATTAGAATAATTTATAATCTGTAGTTTATATGGTCCAATTATAGTGAAATTTTTATGGTGGCCTAATTATTGTATGCTTGAACTATAAAAATTTTATACTCATTGATCGTATATAATTTAGTTTTAGATTTAATAAGCATAAACACTATATAAATCTAAAACTAAGTTATACATGATCCAATGAGCATGAAACTTTTACTGTAGTTTAAGAATAAAATAATTAGGCCACCATAAAAAATTTCACCACAATTGGACCATAAATACTACCGTTATGAATTAATCCAATTAATTATAGAAAAGCATATATCTAAGTTGTACAGCTAAAACTTTGTATTGAAATATATCATATTATATGTTCACTATAGAGATCTATTCATGTGGAGTCCAACAAAATTGGATTTTTATATTTTATAATTTTTCTATGATTTACTATGATTTTTTAAAGATTTAGCCAAAATAAATAAAAAAAAAAGACAAAACCGCCTTCAAAAACCACTCTAGGGAGATAAAATACACGGTTTAAAAAGTTGAGAGAGATAATTTGTCTGGTTTTATTGTTCAGAGAGGAAAAGTGGACTTGCAAAAGTCAAGGATAGAATAGTAGACTTTTTTTCCAATAAGAAACAGCTAGAGATGAGTCTAGATTTACCTAAGAGAGGAAAGAGATTGGGCGGCCCAAGTTTGCCAAAGAAGGGGTAGCGCCCTCAGCCACTCTGGCCCGGCGGTGCTCCCGGCCTTCCCTGGCTATGGTTTTATTGTTTGTCAAACCAACAAGAGATAAAATAAAAATTAGGAAGCAAGATTGTAGCAAGATTATTATTTTATATATATATATATATATATATATATATATATATATATATATATATGTACACACACACACGTGCTATTCTACATCCTAGGTGTAGAATAATATTCTACACCCAGTAGCTAATACAGAATAATACTAACTAATGTTCAAGAAAATTTAGAAATACCGAACACTACTGAACGCCAACTACTGACTAATACTGAATGCGGCTCAATATCGTTAAGTATTGTTCAGTATTTTTGGTCAATATTACTCAGTATAAGTCAGTATTAGCTACTGGGTATAGAATAATATTCTACACCTAAGGTGTAGAATAAGCCTGTATATATATATATATATATATATATATATATATATATATATATATATAGTCGCCTTGTAGTGCTGAACTTGATTTTGTGCTCCTTTTCAAAAAAAGAAATCTGAAAAACTAGATTGTGTTCTAATCTGTTGGCTCTTCGCAAGTTAGCATAATAAATTCATCTCAATCCTAATCCCCCAAAAATGTGAATGATATTACATGCGCATTTACGGTTGGATTGGCTTAAAGGCATACTTTGTGTTTAATGAAAACATAGGAATACCTGGTTTCAAACGTTCTGTTTTGTTTGATTTGGTTTCGCTAGTCAAATTATCAAGATTTTCATTGTATTTTCTTAGTGAACTCAGTACCACAACCTCCCCAATGTAATGTAATCTAGATTTTATGGCGGTCGGTAATTGATGTACCCGAGTCAGACATAACGATAGTGATGGTTCGATCAACGCAAACTATACGCTGAAACGCAGAATCAAATAGCAAATGTTCTTGTGTTTTAGGAGATACTTTAATAAGTGTCGCAAACTATACGCTGAAATGCAGAATCAAATAGCAAATGTTCTTTTGTTCTCTAGGAGGTACTATAAGTGTGACATGGCTAGTCATATAAGATGGTTGATAACTTAAATCGGCTAATTTGTTACGAGAAAAAAATATTATTCAAATAGCTCATAAGCTAAAGTGAACAGGACGTTTTTTCCTATAGAAGATGACTAATACTTCATCCCAAATTATAAAATGTTTGATCTTTTCAACTCTAAGTTTGACCACTGCCTTATATTCAAAAAATTTATGCAAAAGTAGTTAAATTTAAGTCATTCTTAAAGAATTTTTATTGATAAAATAAGCCACAACAAAAGAAATGATATTTTGTAATTTTTTTAATAAGACAAATGATCAAACTTAGTATTAAAAAGTCAAACGTGTTATAAATTGGGATAGAGGAAATACTAAGTTATAAAAACAAGCGTTTCTGAATTAGATTTCACAGTTAACATCAAATAAAACTGTAGGGAAGGCAAGTGTAGAAGATTCAGATCTGGCCATCTGGTGAAGAAAACAGCAGCGCTCGAAATTTGTAAGACCTCATAGGATGGCATGAACCTTATCAAACTATAACGGTTAATGTTTTTGTACAATGTAGTATCAGGAGGGTATTCAACAGCCTCCTCAAATAAACAAAGAAAGTGCCGCACTACAAATACAAAACACGCACAGTTACATTTTAAATGCTCTGAGCTATTCAGTTTACAAAAAAGAAGAAACGTCTTTCAATCATCTTTCTGATGTCTACTAGCACCGGGTAGACTACTACCGTTCAGTGCTGCATGGTACATACGCTTCTCCGCCAGCCCAAGATTAGAAAGAATTAAATTGCCCTGGAGAAAGAGAAGGTTATTATATGGATGGATCATGAACATATGAATTTCATATTTAAAAAGGTGACCGGTGATTATAGAGCTTATTATTGGAGGAATGACCCCACGATAGAACGAAGCTTTTAATATTTTCTTTAAAAAGGACTTGTTTTGGCCTTTTCCTTTTTATTATGACGGAGTGTTAGGCTATCCGCACTCTTCATCCTCTATATCCACTCTAAAGGGAATATTCTGTCCTAATCATCAAAATTCTATCCTCTATGCTCAATTCTTCCGCACTCATGCATCCTCTATATGCCTACTCTATACCGCGTGGGACCCACATCAGCTTTTTTTTAATTTTTCCCTCCTCCACCCCATTCTCTCTCTTTCTTCACCCACCGACGCCCTCCCCTCCTCCCCCATTCTCTCTCTTCTCTCTCCGGTGGGAGGCGGCGCCCCATTTGCCCCATCCACTCCTCGGGGCGGCGGGCGAAGCGTCGGCCAGGGCCCGGCGAGGTGGCCAGTGGCGGCCAAGGCGGCCGGCGAGGCTCGGCAAGCAGCCCAGCCGCGGCTAAGGGTGCAAAGCAGCCCGTGGCGGGACGGGCGAGCTTCAGCGGCGGGCGCTGCTGCGCGGGCTGGGGTGCGAAGCGGCCTTGGGCGCCTCCCTCCCGCCTCGGGCGCGGAACGGCGCCCGCCTCCCCTCCCGGGCGGGCGGCGGGGAGCGCCGCCTCGGCCTCCGGGCGCGGCTGGGCGCCTCTCCTCCTTCTCCCTCCCTCCTTCTCCGGCGGCCCGCTCGTCCTCCTCCTCGCAGACGGCGAAGCGGGCGGGCGAAGCGCCCTGCCCTCGGCGGCGGCCGGCTCGGCAGCTGCTGCAGCGCAGCGCTGCTGCAGCGGCGGCGGCGGCGCGTCCGGTGGCGCCCTCGGTGGCGTGTTCGAGGGGTAGCGGAGGCGCGACGACGGCCTCGGCACGCGGCGCTGCGGCTGGGCGCGACGGCGAGCGCCCTCCCTCCCTCGTCCCTCCTCTCTCCGTGATCGGCTGACGGCGGCTGTCCGGCCACGGCCACGGGCGACGGCGCTGCACGGCCTCCTCCCTCTCTCTCTCTCTCCGCGCGGTGGTGGGTGGCGGGCCCCACGCGCCACGCGCGCGCGTCCCCGGACGTCCGGGAAGACGCTGGGAGTGGGGGACGGCCGGCCTCCCAGACGGCTTCCCCGACGCCGCCGCAGGCGCCCGTCCGAAAGCCGGGCGTCCGGGTCAGCCAAGCACCGGATGTGTTTCCCGGACGCGCTGCGGACAGTCTTAGCAACAGCCTACAGCAGCTCCAGCTGTGCACCAACACAGGGAACAGTGCTGGGCAGGTGTTTGTTTGCCACAGCCGCTGCGGCGTATAACACAAGCTAACAGATCTCATATATGTACCCACCAGCCTTGTTCGTTTTTCGGAAACCATGCCTCAATCCCTCCCATTCTCCCAATCCCCATGGTTGACAGAAAACAGACCTAACTGGATGGAGAGATTCACCTCATCACCCACCTATACAAAGGAGCCAAGGGGTCAAGGGGACTTCCCTCTCAGATTCCTTCTCCGTGCTTATCTTTCATCCCCATATTTGGCAATGATTTTTCGTGGAGTGCCTTTTGTTTTTTGGACATGGGCTCAGTTTTGGTTTTAGCTTACCTCCATTGCTATCAGTTTTCTGACGTTACTTGCGTAGAGCTTAGGATCTTCCTTTTCTTGTTGAGAAGGATAGTATACAGGCAACCGAACCACCTCCATGTGATTGACAAATTGACAGAGCAGCAAAAACACATGACGTGCCTGCAAGTTTTTATAACATAAATCAGGGAAAAAAAAAAAAGTGTCAGAACTCAATGAATCAAGAGAGCATATTATTGCCAATGCAGAAATGAATGTAACACTCAACACAAAAGATAGACACAAGGCAGTTTTACATGCTTAAGTGCCACATACTTCTGAAAGAAATTATATAAGAACCATGAATAAATGTTTGGATGCTCCATATGGGGAAGTCACTCTAGCATGGCAGTCTCACTATCTATCCTAAATATTAATTATTTTTTTTGACAACGTCCTTAATGGCTTATGTGATAGCATGTGTGTCGTTTATTGAACTATATAGAAAGTTATGGCAGTTAGGCACAACAAAGGTTAAATATTAGACAGTACTAGCTTCATGCCAAATTATAAATCGTTTTGACTTGTCTAGATACACTTTTTTTAATATGTATCTAGAAACAGCGTATATCTAAGTACATAGCAAAACTATGTACCTAAAAAAGCCAAAAGGACTTACAATTTGTAATGGATGGAGTATTAGTTAAACAAACATGGACAGTATTATTGAACAACAATGATAATGGCAAAGTTGGCAACATCCTGATCAAAGCCCTGAACAAGATTTAAAAAAAAAAATAGATAAAAACAAACTTCTCAACCCTGGAACTCTTCACACAAGGTTTCACTAAATTGCTCAAGCATTCCTTTGTCTACTTTTAGGTTCTAAATTGACACTGTTAAGTGTAGACTTGCAATCATTACTTACTCCATCCATGGAATCCCATGCTGGACTGAATCTCCTGTAAGGGTATTTCAAAATGACTGGCTGCACTGGTGCACTTGCAAGAAAGGCTCCGGTCTTAAATGGAAGTAGGTAATCCCCATTTGTAGTAGTTCCCTCTGAAAGAAATGGAAAGCGAAAATCAAGTTTCTTGAAGAGATAAAATGAAGGAAAGGAAAAAAAGATTGCATATACAGAAATAAGAAGGAAAGAAAAAAAAAGATTGCATATATAGAAATAAGAATGCTAACTTTCTGACATGTGTGTTGCAATAGAAAATGATAAAGCCGAATATATTTTAATCATGTGAAATAATAAGTAGAAAGACTGGAGTGCAAAATTGGGGGTGGGGTGAACATGAAAGGTAACAATGTTTATACAGAGGCAATGGAACATGATTCTGAATTCCTGCTAATCCTGTAGCTCACAATGGCTTTATTCAGCTATTCTCTCAGCAAAGCATGTTTTGATCACTACGCTTTGCATAGTTATGGCCAGCTTCAAGACAATACAAAGTTTGCTCATTAGGGAGGATGACTAATTTAAAAGCAGATAGGAAACAACACCTTTAAAGAATGGTGCTAATAACCCTTCAAAAATGATCATGACTCAGGAAATTGGTAAGCATTATATTAAATAATAAAACATAGTTACAAGAAAACTGGAAAATAAATGGTCACACACTAACCAGGAAACAACAACATCATTGGGGTATTCTTATCTCGACAAACCTCTTGGATCCTTTCAGTTACAGCACCTACATACAGTATAGAAAGTACGGTAAATACAATGAACAAAAACTACAGATGAATATAATGCAATATTTGAAGTGTTAGTAAAAGAAGCCGTTCAATACTAACCCTATATTTTGAGGATGCTAGCAATAATAAGTAACGTTTATTTGGCATGAGAAAACTAGCACGAGTTAACTATTTCCAGGAATGTAGTCAATATATACCTGAGACACCTTTAGCATCTGAAGACTTCGATTCTCGTTGAACAAAAATGCATCCAAGACAATTGCTGCATTACACCAGAAAAGAAAAGTAAAGTTGGTTCCAACATATTCTACATATAAAATATGAAGATATAAATGAAACTAGCTAAGTCCATCTTCTGGCAGAATACATAAATGAATCAGACACTACCAGAAATTAATTAAGTACTAATAAGCATGAAAAAGGTACCTTATGAGACCAATAAGTGGCAACCTGGACACTGACTCCTATAATAAGGATGCATTTAAGCATTGATAGGACACATACAAAGCTAGAATACATTGATTTTTAAAGTTTGAATAAGTTATGAGGAGCAACAAATAAGTACCTTAGCAACAAAACTCGGAAAGGATGCTGACATGTGATAAAGAATATCCACATAAGACACATGATTAGAAACAATTGCCCCTGGCCTTTGGCATTCTTCAGATTGGTCCTGATTTACATCCTGGCAAAATGTACACCAAGATGACAGGGGAACCAGGGTACAAAATTTATAGTACAGTCACATGGACAGAGCAGCAGTGATATGATGCATTATGCGCAGAAGAAATCATTGCCATTACTGATGTACAATCCGAACTCGTTGAGTGCTTTAAGGCATCAAACGTCTCTATTGCTAGTTATCGCAAATTGAATGCAGCCCTAAGATATTTTTATGAAAGGGCAGGGGCACAGGGAATCGCCAGTCATTGTCCTAAAGTGAGAATATATGTAGCATCCAGATTCTGGATTCGTGACTAACACAACACAGTATGATGCCAAGTTCCAGCCACTTATTAAGGGTTTCGGACAACTGCATACTGACAAGAAACCTGTCTCAAGAATTTGAAAGCATCTAATAAAGCAGAGGAACACAAATCACATAACATCAATCTAACTTATCTTCAATCTATCTGAACAAGCTAAACAAACCACCATGCATACGGATTTTATTCGCTACAATTATCCAGGTTTGCCTCTGCTAGTTTAAACCAATTAGTGGCACTCAGCAAATCACTTCCACAGAGTAAGTAACAATGGACACGCATCAGCATTGCCCATGGACAAAGAGGGAAAACAAAGAAAAAATATATATATCTCTGTAGTTTACAACAGCGTAAGCGTAAGTGACTAAGGGTGCATACAGGACTCCAAAACTAATTCCATCATCAGGAAACGAATAGATATGTAATCAATAAAATTACTCTACATGCTCTAGCTAAAAAGTAACTCGGACCCTATTACTTATGGATCCATGGTTGTAGCAGCATCATAGACGTTGCTGCAGATACATTCCAGAGGAAGAGAGTGATGCTGACCCTAGTTGTCGCTGTCAGTCTACTTCCTACAACCCATCAACCTCGGTGCTCCAGGACCAAATACAGTAATAGTACTTTTCAAGCAACACAGAACCAAAACTCTGAGATTATTAAGCGCAGGCATGACACCGGAACTAACCTCGGCATTGGGGAACCCCCTGTGGGTCTCGCGGATCCAGTAGAAGCCGAAGACGAAGAGCATCGCCCGCGAGAGCGCGCACCCGGCCCGCAGCACCGCCTTCCTCCTCCACCCCGCCAGCCTGGGCCGGCCCTCGTCCGCGTCCACGAACAGCGTGCAGGCTCGGCACACCAGGTAGTAGAGCAGGAGCACGAGCATCCCGGCGACGAAGCGGAGCGGGACGAGCACGGCGGCGGCGAGCGCCAGGCGCGCCGCCTGCGCCGCGGGCAGCGGGCCGCGGCCCATGGTCCCGTACGCGTCCCGGCGCGCGTAGGGGGGCGTACCTGGCGTCCAGCTCCTCCGCCGTCTCCCCGCGGCCACCGCGGAGCCGTCGTCGGAGAGGAGCGGGTGCACGGCGGCGCCGGCGTCGGGGCGCGAGCGCGGCGCGGCGGTGTCGAGGGCCATTGCGCGCGCCCGCCGGGCTGGATCGGCGCGGCGAGGCGAGGGGGCAGGAGCGCGTGTTTGTGACGAGGACCCTCTGTTTGGTCGGCGCCCCCGGAGGGGGGACGATGTCTGATGAGGGGAGGGGGGAGCTAGGAGGCGGGGCCGTGGCGTGGGATCTGGATCGGACGGCGACGGGGAAGGCAGCCGTGGGGGCTAATCCGGGATTACGGACGATGCTGACAGGCGCGGACCCACCTGATGGGGTGTCCACGACGGAAAGGAATTGAACTTGCAGACGGCTCCATCCATGTCTCTATCCAATCCGATGATCCATCCGCATCCATCCACTGACTCGGACAGCGCCAGCGCCACCTCTGCCCTGCCCGCACGGCAAGCCAAGCCAAGCCAAGGTCAACGAACGGGCAGGCGGCAGATGCATGGTCTGCGTTTGGCTTCACGTTTTATGTGCCGTGCCTAGCTGGATAGCCAATGCCTGGCTCATGTAACGAAATATGTAATTGTTTGGTTGCGCTAGCTGTCTAATAATTCCACATTAATAAAATAGCTCATAGCTCAGCAAAACATGTGACAACTGCTACACAAGCTAGGTCGTGGTCAATTGCCCTGTGTTTCGGATTTATTGGCCTCAGAATGTAATGCTCCCTCTATCTAATGAATGAAGCTCCTAGATCTAATTCCGCATTAGAAATTGTGAGCTTTATTGTCTAGATTATCTTGTATAAAATCAGCTTATTTCTTGTATGCTGGTATATAAGGTTATCGCTTTGAGACATTTCATCAAACTAATGGTGAGCATTTGAACCACCCCTACCAGCATGCTCGTTACAAGCGTGAGACATGCTGATCACGTCACCAGGGTCTTCACAACGCATCCGGCCATCACATCATCAAGGATCACCAGATCGAATTGGGCCAAGTGGCCGTTGCATGCTCATCCTCCGAAGTTTACTGGGCAACAATATCGGCGGGTCCTCTTCAAGGTTGCCGTGAGGTGAGACCGTCGTGGGGAGCAACAGGTGCAGCCACAAGGACGCTAGTCGATTGAGCATCGCAGAGCATGAATAGGTGTCGGCGCGGGTGGAAGGGAAGAGAAGGGTTGCACGGGTGTTGGGAGCAAATTGAGAGAGGTGAGCAGGATAGGCTCAGTGAGCAACTTTGTTGTCGATAACCTTTTCATTTGAGATCATCTAAAATCTCAAAATTATGATTGAAGTTTTCATATTTTTTAATTTATTTTTTCTTGAATTATACAAACAACACTAGATGAAAAAAAATGATAAGAAATAAAGTTGTAGATTTAATTAGATCTATAACTTTTTAGTTGTCTAACTTTTTTATTGAATATCATTTACGATCTCAAATATGTCTTTGAAGTTCTCATATTTTTAATTTTATTTTTTCCTTGAATTATACAAACAACATTAGATGAACAAATGACATGAAATAAACTTGTTGATTTTGATGAGATCTACAGTTTTTTTGGTTGTCAACCTTTTTCATTGAATATCACATATAGTCTCAAATATGTATTTGAAGTTCTAACATTTTAAAATTGAAATCTTCCAAACCACTGATGGAAAAATCAACCAAAAACCAAGTTGTAGATCTCAAATGAGGGCAAAAACTTTGTAGTTGATGAATCTTTCAAAAAAAATATAGCTCAAGTTCTCACAATTTGAAAATCAAATCTCTATCAAATGACCTTAGATGGTGAAAATGACTAAAACCAAAGATGTAGATCTCTATGAGAACTATAACTTTTGTAGTGTATGACTTTTCCATTTAAACTCATTTAGGTCCCAAATATTCATTTTGAAATCCTGAGAAATGAATAGTATATATGGGAATGAATATACCATATAGAAACATGTGACTTAGGGGTAGAGGTAGAGTGGTTAGAGTAACTACGACGTGTGAGGAATAGGTTTTAGGTTCGAATCCCACTACTACATACGTTTCAAGTTCGAATTTCACTGCTGTGCAATACGCATATTTGGCGTGGAAAATCTCGAGACTAATTGGTGGGGGCCTTCTTGGTATTAAAATAAATGTTTTAGCTATTCTTTTACCAAATTTTAGAATTTTTAGTAATCCTAATCATCGCCATCTGGCAACACAAATTGATGGGACTTCCACCGCCGAGGGGCCAAAACTGGCGATGATAAAAACATCAATCCAGTTATCAAAATAAAATTCTAGTAGACGATCGTCAGTTCGTTCAGAGTAGTGTATCAATAACTTGTCAAAGAGCTTACTTAGCCACATACATATATCTAAGACCAAAGATTTCACTCATGTGAGTGAGTTTTGATATATTCTGTTATCACAGTGCAAATATTGAAATTTACAGTATCAAGTAGACACCAACCAAAAATTAAATTAAACAGAAAAAACTGCATTACATACAATTTGAAATGTGATTATGTGAACAAACATTTGCAAATTGAATAAAACAAAAAGTCCTTATTTAGAAAGGGTTATCAGCACGAAGCAATTCCTAGATGATCGAGATCAATCGTCGGCTCGTCCGTAGTATCCATAATATTTCTTTTCCGTGCATTATCTCATTCTGGCCTCACCTTGCCAATCCTGAGGAAGATGGGGTACGTGACCGTCTTCACCTCCTTCCCCCGTCGCCTCCCCACGCCGCCGCGAACTCCTGCACGGTGGCCTCGTCGAGCAGCTCGACGCCGTTATCCTTGGCCGTCTGGTACGCGGACCACGAGGTGATATACATGAGGTAGTCATCCAGGTCCATCCGGCGCTGCGTGGAGAACTCGAAGGGGCCAGTGTGCGTCTCCCCCTCGACGGGGTCGAACGGGAAGTCGGCGCTCCGGTACTCGTCGTCGACCATCCGGCGGTTGGGCGCCCAGTAGTTCTCCGACCCGTGGTACAGGCGCCAGAACACGGCGTCGACGGCGCCGTCGATGCGCGGCTCGGTGTAGCACCAGGCGGCGAGCACGCCGTGGCCGGGGCGCAGCACGGAGCGCGCCTGCGCGTAGAAGCGCGGGAGGTCGAGCCAGTGGAAGGCCTGCGCGACGGTGATGAGGTCCACGGAGGCCGGCGCGGCGACGGTGGCGTGGATCCCGTCGAGGGGCAGGTCCGGCGGGGTGTGGACGTAGCGGACGTTGGGGAGGCGCGTCGCGTAGGCGAGCTGCTGCGCGCTCGTGTCCGTGCCCACCACGGCCTTGTACCGCGTCGCTAGCTGCAAAGTGCAAGCGCGCGTCAGTGTCCGCAGAAGAAATATTGTCAACAATGGCCGATCAAAGATGCTCAGACAGCGTGCGTGGGGAGATGGAGCGAGGATGATCGACTGACCGATGCTGCGGCCTGGCCGTTACCGGTGCCGACGTCCCAGGCCATGTCGCGGCGAGGGGTCTTGGAGGCGATGAAGTCGAAGAGCTCCGGCGGATAGACCGGCCGCGTCGCCACGTACTGCTTGGCCTGCTTCAGGAACAGATTCGCCATCGTCTCAGGCTCTCGCACACTGTTGATTTCTTTCAATCTCTCTGTCTGGATTTTGGAGGCAACTGGAGTGTGATTCGTCGTTTGGTCTAGCGGTGTTTAATTTGACCAGGTTGAAGCGTCAAGAGGCAGGCGCGCTCCTACTTATACGAAGCGCCGACAGCGACGTCTACGACGGGCTGCTTCTTGGCAGTTGCTGCTGAGTTACGCGCAGGCCAAGGCAGTCACGGTTTCTTCCATTCCGCCGGAAGCAGGCTCCTTCCGGCGCGGGTTCATCGGCCAGTGTCCACGTAACAGAAGAACGGCAAACTTACTTCGCCTTCCAAATGGATAGGGCACGTGTGATTACAAAACACGCGAGCGTGTAGAGGAAAAGAGAAGGGTACTCGGACGTCCGTCTGATGGGACGGCGCGGTGATATGGACAACTGTTATTCCGGTCAAGGTTACCGGAGAGGACAATATCAATTTGTTGATGCTTCCAATTTTCCAAAGAGGCTATGACCCATTTATCTGCCTATGATCTATATGTGTTGTCACTTTCCATAGAGCGAGACAAAACAAATCACATGTGTTTTCATGAGCTAGAAATCACTCCATCAATTCTATAACGTCAGGTGTATATCGTTGTTGTTTGTCATAAACTTCGTTCCACAAGTTCATAAAAGGTACATCAACATCTACATACAGTATCAAACTTGATTTGTTACTGGCCTATCAACTACTCCAGCACGGCATACAACATTATGTTAAATGATTATTAAATGTTAGTATTTTTACATTTTAGTACATAAATTAATTAAATCTAATTATCTTTACGTTATCTTCATTCATTTTAAGCATATTGTCGGTGTCTAGTAGAATGAACACCAACTAGTAATCGAAATGAGAGTGCACTTGTCCTTCGGATGGTTTTCTAAGCGGACACAACAATGTATACTGGTTTGGGCAAATCACCCTACGTCCAGTGGAGAGCGGAGTTGTGTTGCTCAGGAGCTTGTATGGGGCAGTACAAGATGGTTCGAGAGAGGGAGGGCCTCCCAAGTCTCTGGGAAGAGAGGAGAAGGAAGCTAAGTCATATGTTGGAGTTGTATTGTATGTGGAGTGCGAGTGTGGAGCGAGAGCCGCCCCCTGCTGCATGGGCACAAGTCCTCCCTTTTATAGTCGAAGGGAGGCTCACAATAGACAGGCTGTGCAGCGTGGAGGTCAAGAAAGCTTAAGAAACAAGGTTGCGGTGGGTTCCGGCGAAGATCTTAGACACTGTTGCCGTCGTCGTTCTCTTCTTCCCCTCCAGGAGATCTTCCCTTTTCTCAAGGCATTCCCCTCCTGGAGATCTTCCCTTTTCTCAAGGCACGCGGACCTATGCGTAGGAAACGGGGTAGGCCTGTACACTGGAGAAGCTATAGTTGAACGAGGTGAGCGCCTGGACGCAGGGATATAGGTCGCGGCGGGGCTAGATGAACAGGAGCAGTGCCCGGAACGGGCGGGCCCCCTGTGAGGAGTTGGCAGTGCGGCTACCATATTCGTACGGCGGCCACGGTGTCAGTACGGTGGCCGTGGCTTTCCTCCTGCCCCTAGGGCAGCTCGGCACGACTGCCCGCGTGGTAGCGTGAGACCCGGCACCAACGACGGAGGCTTGCGCTAAAAGGGGAGAAGAGGATGCCCTCCATACCAGGACGAAGAGGGAGAAAGCAGGGCTGAAGCTGCGCGGAGAGAAGCGTGGAAGCAACGCAAGACCCGCTTGTCACTTTAGGGTTTCGCCCTCCACTGTTCAAGGGCAAGAATGACGGCGGCAGCGTGACTCGCGCTTACCACAAGATCGTACGTGTACAGTAGCGGGTAGACGCGCCGTGCGCACGACGGTCCCAAGCGCAGGGTCTCGGCCCATGCTCGCAAGGGTGGGTCGACCCCCCGACCCCTCCTAGCAAATGGAAAGGGGGTCGGACGAATCGGAGCTCCCTGGGGTCGAGACCAGGGAGCATCGCGCCCTCTTCAGAAGACATTGGGGCCTGTTGTAGTTGGGCCGCGCTCATTCTTAGTTCCTTGGGCTAGATTGCACGTGCATGAGCCAGGATGGGCCAAGGTTTGCTTTGAATCGGCGCTTGTACCCGGGCCATAAAGACCGTGGTTTTCACCCCCGACACATGTACAATAATCATTTAGATATATAATATATATCTGGTTATCATAAGCATACATATGCGTTTCCTCCTTTGCATTGCACCCCTATAAATATTGGAATATTTAATACAAATTTAACTCAAAACATAGCTTAAATATTTGTCACGACCCAAAACACACCCTAAATAAGACTTTGCAAAAATGGCCTTATGAAGCCAAAGTTGACCACTACCTTGCCACCTAGTGTCTTAGGGTATGTCTATTTGAGCTACAATTTTGGGCTTTTGGCTCAACTTTTCTTTTTTTACTTTTGGCTTTTGTTTGTTAGCTTTTTGCTATTGGCTTTTGTAATAATTTTTTTAGCTCATCAGGTGCAACCCAAGAAGAACCTCCTTTATCGAAAACCTTGCCAAGTTATAATCTTTAGGTTGTCCCTGTAGATGTATCTTTATCATCTTACTCCTAAGTTCTGCCTAAAAGGGTTACCCTATAGCTTATGCTTAATCTCATATCAATGTTTAAGCTTAGACTGCAAGAACCATAATTGTCCCTATGTGATCAACCACCCCAACTCTCCAAACTGCCAGGAGCAAGAGTTCCATCAACAACTGCTACCTAAGCTAAAGTTATGTGAGACCATATAACGGACACATGATAGATAAATTAGAATAGAGGACTGACTAAGAATCATTAGGGTATTAGAGGGCTATCCTTGATCTATCCACAGACTGTCTATTTGTCAATAGTCAACTATGTTGACTGTTTAGCTTAGCGAATCCATGATAAATCGATGAATTGTCTGTTAAGAACCGGTACCAGTGACTTTGCAAACATGCAAGTGGAGTATTGTCCTATTCTTACAATCTTTAGCCCCATCTCATTAGCTCGTGGAGAGCCTCAACCCACCAGGTTTAGCCTCTCTCCCACCCATCTCACTACTCTTTCTCTCTCTAACCAAGAAAAGAACAAGAAAAAGCATGAGAGTAGGAACAAGAAATGGATGATAAAAGTTGGAGAAAAAGCTCATTATTGGAAGAAGCAAAGTTGGAGCCCAAGACCTTATTCTCGAGCCAAGTATTCTCAAGTGTAAGCTTGTGATCTCTTTCAATCACTCTTGTGTTGATCCCCAAGTCTCTAAGCCCTATGTTCTTACATGAAGGAGAAGCTCCTATCCCAAATGGGGTATCTCCACCATCAATCTCAAAGAGATCCTTCTCATGGTGTGAGGAAGTAATGAAGATGGGCTTCAGCTTGCTAATATCGAAATCAAGGGCCCCAATGGGTAAACCACCCTCTCATCTCTCAATCTTGATCTAAGACCCAACCTTAGAGGAGAAGACACTATTAGTTGCTTAAAGCTTTTCACCAAACCCTAGTTTCCCTTGCATATAAGTCCTACACAAGCATCCCCCACCAAGTCCAAAAAAACAACACCTAGAGCACCTTGCCCAAATCCCGACCTTAGAACTTATGAACACATAACCCACCACATGAACATAGGTTTTGTCGACTCTCGATGGACTATCTGTTGAATCGATGGATCGAATGTCCCCATGGCATCTTAGGTCACCACGGACTATTTAGACTTAATCCATACCTAGTCTGGTTTAGCGAATTGCCTATCAAGATCCGATGGACTACCCGAGACATGTGAAATGATCAGACGGACCCGAAGCCAACCCTAACTACACAATATGCTGACCTGATAGATTGTGTGCTCAAGTTACGATGGACTGTTCATGGAATCTTTGTAGAAGCTATGTTCTCAACACGTAGCTCAACAAACTAGAGATAGAATTGGGTGCCTAGAAACCTAGTGTACTTTGTGGTTATTTGTTTTATTAATTAAAAAACTCGATCCGTGGTTGCTAGATAGCCGCCAGGGGTTCCGGTTTAAGGGGAGATCTTCTCATGCAGATCAAGAAAATCCCTAAACCCCTGCCTCCACCCTTACACAGCGGCGCCACAACTTCATGAGATGAGCTGACCATAGATGTTTTAGACATGGGACAGATATGAGCAATGCAATTTTAATACCCAGAAAGTAATAATTAGGTAATATGAGTTGTACAGTTTTCCTAAAAGGCATCCGATTTGAGTTCATGGATGAGAAAGAGGGCAAGGCAGATGTTGCCGCTGAGTGTGGCATTCCAGCTTCGATTAGGCCTTTAAGTTAGGCCGGTCTCAGATTATCCGCACTCTTCATACTCTAAATCCATCATATAAAAAGAATATTCTGTCCTGGTCATCGAGATTCTCTCCTCTATACCACTTTCTTCCGCACTCATCTATCCTCTGTATCTTACTCTATATCAAAAGTGGACCCATGCGTTAAATTTTTCCCTTTTTTATCCTCCTCGGTACCCTTCCCACTCTCTCACACTTTTTCAGGCAGTAGAACTGGCGCATGTATAGCGGACGAGCTTTTTCCTCCGCTAGGGACAACGGACGAGCAGGCGTGTGCTTAGATAGCAGAGCTGGTAGCGTGCTGCGCTGAAGCCGTCCTGCAGGATTCCTTTACAGGGGCGCTACAATCAGCCTTAGTTTCCAAGACTATGTTTTGGAAACAGTACAACTATGAAATTTTTATCATGTTTTTTCTCAATATTCTCCTATTTAATACTATGAAACTTCTATTAAAAATAGTTTTATTGTCCAGAATTGTCCAAGTGGACCTGGACAAATGATGAGCGTGTTCTTTTTTATTTCATGTTTTGAAATTGCTTTGCGAAAAGGCCAGTCAGAGAAATAGAGATCAGCGTCAGCGCCCGTGCGCTCTGCGACTGAGAGTCGCACGTGCGTGGGGCCAACAGGCAAGGGGGACTGGATGTTGACTCTACGTAGCTGGACGGACTGATGAAGACTTGACTCCTGGCCTCCTGGATCGTGGCGAGATGCCACACGTATCACGTATGGTATGATCTTTGAACAAAAAGGTCACTAGCAAAAAAGCACTGGCCCATGTCACTGTCACGTCGCAGCGGCGGCGGCTGCTCCTATTCCGCGTTGTTTGAGCACGTTCTTCTTGCTAGTAGTAGTGCTCAACTGTTTTTGACCTTTCCTTTTTCTATGGAGAGAGGAATTCAACAAGTTCTGGTTTGGGGAGCAAGTTCCCGAATGAAGCCTGCGCCAGAAAGAACCTGCTGTGCCTCCGGCGCAACACGATTCCGAAATGGCTTCCACGCAGGCGCACGCAGCTGCCCGGAAGAAGCCCGCGATCGACGTCGCTATTCCAGCTGCACTATAAGTAGGCGCGCGTATTCCTCTCCTCACCTCACCCCGGGTCAAAGACCAACACGAATCCAAGCTTTTCAGTTTCCTTGCCTCCAACCCGACTTCCTACTCTGCTACCGCATACCGGGATAGAGATTCTGAGAGAAATCAACAGCCTGAGACGACGATGGCGAATCTGTTCCTGAAGCAGGCCAAGCAGTACGTGGCGACGCGGCCGGTCTACCCGCCGGAGCTCTTCGACTTCATCGCCTCCAAGACCCCTCACCGCGACATGGCCTGGGACGTCGGCACCGGCAAACGGCCAGGCGGCAGCATCGGTCAGTCGATCAGCCTCGCTCCATCTCCCCACGCACCGTCTGAGCATTTTTTGATCGGCCATTCTTGACAATAAGGCCTTGTTTAGTTACATACAAGTTTTTCCACTCTTTCTCCTCACATCAATTGTTTCCCGCATATAAATAGTATTAAATATAAATAAAAAAAATAACTAATTACACAGTTGGGTTGTAAATCACGAGACGAATCTTTTGAGCCTAGTTGGGCTACGATTGGACAATATTTACCACAAACAAACGAAGTGCTACAGGACTTTCTAATCTCTCTCCTCTCACAAATTGTTTCCCACATGTAAATAGCATTAAATATAAATAAAAAAATAACTAATTACATAGTTGGGTTGTAAATCACGAGACGAATCTTTTGAGCCTAGTTGGGCCACAATTGAACAATATTTACCACAAACAAACGAAGTCTTCTGCAGGACTTTACACTCTCTTTCCAACCTCCATCTAAACAAGGCTTAATATTTCTTCTGCGGACACTGACGCGCGCTTGCACTTTGCAGCTGGCGACGCGGTACAAGGCCGTGGTGGGCACGGACACGAGCGCGCAGCAGCTCGCCTACGCGACGCGCCTCCCCAACGTCCGCTACGTCCACACCCCGCCGGACCTGCCCCTCGACGGGATCCACGCCACCGTCGCCGCGCCGGCCTCCGTGGACCTCATCACCGTCGCGCAGGCCTTCCACTGGCTCGACCTCCCGCGCTTCTACGCGCAGGCGCGCTCCGTGCTGCGCCCCGGCCACGGCGTGCTCGCCGCCTGGTGCTACACCGAGCCGCGCATCGACGCCGCCGTCGACGCCGTGTTCTGGCGCCTGTACCACGGGTCGGAGAACTACTGGGCGCCCAACCGCCGGATGGTCGACGACGAGTACCGGAGCGCCGACTTCCCGTTCGACCCCGTCGAGGGGGAGACGCACACTGGCCCCTTCGAGTTCTCCACGCAGCGCCGGATGGACCTGGATGACTACCTCATGTATATCACCTCGTGGTCCGCGTACCAGACGGCCAAGGATAACGGCGTCGAGCTGCTCGACGAGGCCACCGTGCAGGAGTTCGCGGCGGCGTGGGGCGGCGACGGCAAGGAGGTGAAGACGGTCACGTACCCCATCTTCCTCAGGATTGGCAAGGTGAGGCCAGAATGAGATGATGCACGGAAAAAGAAACTTAATTTGCTGAGAAATTATGGATCGGATGCACTACGGACGAGCCGACGATTGATCTCGATCATCTAGGAATTGCTTGGTGCTGATATCCCTTTCTAAATAAGGATTTATTTATTTTTATTCAATTTGCAAATGTTTGTTCACATTTCAAATTATAATGCAGCTTTCTGTTTAATTTTTTGTTGGTGTCCACTTGATACTGTAAAATTCAATATTTGTACCGTGATAACAGAATATCCGGACTCACTCATATATGGGTGGAATATTCGATCAAGGATATATGTGCCTTATTGTATTCGAATCCTAGGGTGTGCTTTTCACATTACTACAACAGAAGATTAAAAAAAAAAGCGAGCAGGACGATGGTTACGGTCGTACGGGACGTACCAACCGCCAACGGATCTGCTATATAACTGTTTACCTAGATGGGATGGGTACGGTCGTACGGATCGTACCAACGGCGCGCACTCAGCGCTCGGTGTTCTCCCATCGCATGGAGTCCAGGGAGGTGAAGACCGAGCAGCAGCAGCAGCAGCCCGCCGGGACGCCGAAAAAGCGCCGGAGGCCGAAGCCGAACAAGTCAGCGCAGGCGAACGGCGGAAGCTCCAGCTCGGCCGCCGACTCCCCGCTGAGTAGAACGTCGTCGTCGTCACCTCCAACTCCAAGCGGCGCGGACGCTGACGGCAATGGTCAGCAGCAGCAGCATGAACAAGGCGGCGGCGGCGGGAAGAGGCCGAGGCTCGTGTGGACTGCCAGACTGCACAACTTGTTTGTGGAAGCATATGACAGCCTTGGAGAAGGTAGTATTTGTAGCGCATACTGTCTCATGTTCTCGTCTAGCTAATTAATTTAATCTTGATTCAGCAACTACTAACTAGTGAAGGGCTAGTGTTTACTCTGTTCGGTCGTCATAATACGTGAAGTTTTCTTCTTTAGATTAAAAAAAATAACTAAGGTCTTGGCTAGGATCCTGTGAAACTTTAACTAGCATTGAATTTCAGAGTATTTACTAGCCTATGATCATACATACAAGACATTTGTGCACATTTAGTTTGTGTTCTAGCTACTTTCATGATCTATTCATGATGATCTCATAGACCCATTAGATGTTACTACAATCATAAAGCTGCATGCAGTCAATCTTGCAGACCATAACCGATGAAGTATGATATATATTTGAACCAAAGGGTACAGTAAGTAAGCTATATTTTGTTCTGTCTGGATTATATATAGATGGTAGTACATTATATATATAAGCTATACTCTGTCTGGATTATATATACAGAGGCTGTGCCAAGGAGAATATTGGAGAAGATGAACGAGAAGATGAGTGTTCCTGGAGTTAGCAGAGAGAAGATTGCAAGCCACCTTCAGGTGATTACTATAAGGCCTGCCTCTTTTTTACAAACAAAACTAAAAACTGGATATTGCACCCTTTTTTTGCTGCTGCTGATGAGATCAGTTCACGAACTGCAGAAACATAAATTAAATCTGAAACGTAGAGCTGAAGAAGCCGTTGGTGCAGAAGCTTCGAGTCATTCCCTTCCTCCGAACACTCCTTTGGCAGAGGCGGTGGTGTCTCATCAGGCACAGCTAGAGCTTGTCCAAGTACTCAAGACACCGCCAGCAGATTGCTTGAGCAGAAGCGGCAGCAGCATCGCTGCAAACCTTCACATTGTACAGTCGCCGATCCAGCAGCAGCTCTTCGGACCTCATCCCATCAAAGGAGGAGGAAAAGCACATCCTGCTGAAACGATGCAGCGAGCTCCTGCCGCTGATTCAGGCTGCTTTCCAGTAGAAGGCCACGGCTGGGGGCAGCAGCACATGGAAACATCCACCGCAGGTACTGACTGATCTAATTAACGTTTGGTTCTTCTTGCTCCCTAGCAACTACTCTCTCTCTCTTAAAAAAATGCAAGAAATCTCGTTTTCAGTAGTCAACAGTTTTAAATTTAATCAGACCTATAGAAAAGGTAATAGTAGTAACATCGTTATATTAATTATGAAATATATTTAAATAGATATATATTTGGAGTAAAAAGAACGGAGGTATAGGATGATGTTTGAGTTGCATTCTGTCCTTATTATATTATTATCGCTCTTTGTGATCCGTAGAAATCTTGGTTCCTGAGGCAAACACGGAGGCAGTGATACGCATGGCGCAGGCTGCCAGGGCTGAAAACGCCGCCGAACCAGAAGCAGCAGCTCCTGCTGCTGGTAGCATCCTTGGACAATTCTGGGCGGTAGGAAGCGACGAACTATATCTAATTAATTAATTAATCACATTTGCTACTACGTAGTAGATTTTTGAGGAAATAATATAATTGTGATGCCATGGTCACTGTATTGCAGAGCCCGGATAACGACACTTGCACTTCATGGGACATCTTCGGGCTCTCGCCCGGAACGTAACCGAATCGCAGGGCGGGCGTCGGTGCCAACGGCGAAACTGTTAAGCAAGTGATAATAATAAGGCCTTCGTATAAAAAAATAATAAGGCCTTCTTCATGGACAGTGAGGGCCTCGGTTTGAAAGTTAGTTGGGCTCTTTTATGTCGTCAACTCGTGGTCGTGGTCGGATTTTATATTTTTATTTAAATTCTTTATAAGGACGTTGGTTATGTTATGTGGAGTTATTGACATCTCTTAGGCTGTCTTCAACAAGAAGACCCAATCCCAAAATGCATCTCTCACAGTACTTTTACCTATCCAAATTCTCCTCCAACGGCTGACCCAAACAGGTAACCCATTTTAGGTGCTAGCCCAAAGCAGACGCAAAAAAGCATCTCCTCTCCTCGCTACGCAAAAAACTGTCGCCTCTCTCCTCTCTCCCGGCAGCGCTAGGAGTCGCAGGAGACGGCGGCGTAGGAGACAAGGCTGCGGTGTACGCTGAGTCGCGGCGGAGCCGGGACAGCAGCAGAGCAGCCGTCGGCCTCCTCCACCGTGGCGACATCGACGACGCTCGACATGCAGCAGCCACGGCCTTGTCCATCGTGCCGGGTCGTGCTCGGCAGGAGGGCAGCGCCGGCCACGGATTGGGAGGCGGACCGCCACACCGGAGCAGGTTGGCCGCCGCCATTGGTGATGAAGGGGACGGAGCTTGGCGGGGGCAAAGCAGCCGCCGACGGAGGTGGAGGTGGATGGCCATGCGGCCGCCGAGCTCGAGCCGGCGTGGGGGCGGAGGACCTTGGTGCCGCCGATTCACGGAGCTGGAGACAACGAGCCGAGAGGCGCTTTGCCGAGATGCGAGGTCGCCGCACAAGGGGGCGAGGTGGGCGCAAGGGTGGAGACCGGGCGCGGGGTTGACGATGGGAGCTACCGAGGCCGGGGCTCGCCGGAGATTGGGATGGGGCGAGCTCCATGGGAGAGGCACCTAGGCAGATGAGGAAGAAAGGCTCGCGATGGATAACTGCGTCTGCTGTTGGAAAAGGAAATTTTTGGGTCACGCACCCTTATGCTGTACACGACCCAATCCATCATATGCGTGCTGTATTTGGGTTCCATCTGTTGGAGATAGTCTTAGTAGCTGGAGGAGACTTGTTGTCTAGATTTTATTTAGCTGTTTCATTGTTTCACGTTTACCGTTAGGAAGGCTCTGTGCTTTGAGAATTTGGGATGTGATGCAGGGAGGCGGACTTGAAGCTCACCAACGCCGTGTCCCAATTCACATCGATCGGAGGCGTGGCATGAAACTCCGGCGTGTGTGCAAGATCTGATTGTATCCGAGGCTATGGCCGGATGATAATGAAAGGCAAGCTTTACACAAAAAAAAAAAAAAAAAAACCGCCGTGTCCCAATCCCAGATCCATCCTGTATGTATTCCTGTGCGCCGCGCGATTGCCCCAGCTGGCGCCCGGCAGGAGGCCGGCAGCGGCGTGGGCACCGCTGCCAGCGCTCGCGCCCCCAGCCCCAGCGATGCCTGTACGTAGTTTCCGGTGTGCTCTGCTTTAGGATGGACGATCCTTCAAAGAAAGGATGGATGATGACGACGAAGTTTGCATTGGTGAGGAAGCGTGCGAGGACCAACAGTCAACAGATGTTGATGAAGCTAGGGGGTTGTGTTTAGTGATTTCTTATCGCTGCTAAACGTGGGCGTGGCATTGTACAGTACAGTACAGTACAGGCTACAAATATCGCGTCACGATCGTCACATGTAGCAAGCGGTACCTGGCTGGCTACCTGTTAGCTACGCAAAGTCGCAAAGTCAAGTGAAGCGCGTGTTTTGAAATCTATGAAAATCTTCTTACCAGGTACTGCAACAGTTATAGTACAGTACTTCAGGGGCATCCAAATCTATGCCCAAGATCAATCGAGTCTTGGAGTACCAAACCGTATTTGCGTACAGCTGAGCAATACTAAATTTTGCCTTTTTAACAAAGTAGAGATGCTAATTGCTAACCTCCACACTGTTTTTCCTTCTCAGCAATAGAAATATTTTCCCTATGGTTGCACTTACATTGGTATATACCTTCTTTATCTTAAACTATAAGCCGTTTGATTTTTTTTACTCTAAATTTTACTA
Organism: Chrysopogon serrulatus; assembly: GCA_015844335.1. Classification (NCBI taxonomy): domain Eukaryota; kingdom Viridiplantae; phylum Streptophyta; class Magnoliopsida; order Poales; family Poaceae; genus Chrysopogon; species Chrysopogon serrulatus. The sequence continues at coordinate 322,995 of JADLZL010002741.1, read as the reverse complement.
CTCTCATCTTATTTAGAAAAATTACACAAACATAGTTAGATTTAAATTATTTTTAAAAAACTTTTATTAATAAAATAAGTCACAACAAAAAAAAAAAGTGATATTTTTAAATAATTTTTAATGAAATGAGTAATCAAGCTTTGTGAGAAAAAAAGAAATTGAGACGGAGGAAGTGGCAGACAAACTAGACAGAGCCTGTTATCCGTGGCGCAAACTAGACGGAGTACTTTGCATTCCAAACATGCTGCTAGTCCATGACATGACATAAGGCTTGATGATCCAATTGTGAATGGAGTACACAGCCGCGTTATAATAAAACAGTAAGCAAGAAGGACACAGCAAACTCAAACAGCCGTCGGTAGCCGTAGGGTGGCGGCGGCGGCGGAGGGCGCACCGGCGCCGTCGCCGGCCGCAGTGACGGCGATGGGGAGAGGCCCGCCTCGCGCGAGTATGGACCTGTAGATCTCCACCAGCACCTTCTCGTCGTACTCCTTGAGCTGCGCCGGCCGCGCCGCGAAGGCCGCCCCGGCGTGGGTCGCCGTGGCGCAGTAGGGCCCGTCGGCGCCGTACCCGACGGCGGGGGATGAGGCCAGCCGCAGCATGGCGGACACGTACGCGTCGCGGAGCCGCATGAGCCACCGGCGCGGCGACAGCGCGCGGAGCAGCCGCCGCCTGCTGGCCGCGGCGCACGCGCCACCCGCGGCGACGGCGCTGGCCCGCCGAGCCGTCCTCCGCCGGCGGCTGGCCACCTCCGAGCTCCGCGGTGGGGAGCCGCGGGCGGCGCTGCGCCGCGGCGGCGTCGATGCGGTAGTAGCCCCGCCGCTTCCAGTACGCCTTGATGCCGCCCTTGTAGGTGCGCTCCATGACTTCCTTGCTTCTTGGTCTTGATTGATTGAGAGGTGGACGAAGCTCGCTTGCGTCAGAGCGAGCGGCTGTATGGAAATGGCGCTGTACGACGCGACGGTGGCAGAATGGGAGCAGCATTTAAGAAGCATGGGATTCCTCCTGCTCCTCGCTCTTTTTTTTTCCCCATGTGCAGTAAAGCCCTGCAAGCAGGGTTTTACTTACCGTTTTTACCTCCCGAACCGCCGCCGTCCGGTACCGGTAAACCGGTCGGTAACCGCTCCTACCGCCCAAAAACCGGTCGGTTTCAAATTTGAATTTGAAATTTCAAATTTCCGCAAGTCATTCGGTAGCGACCGGTTTACCGGCCGGTTAGACCGGCTTTACCGGCCGGTAAGAACCGGTTACCGGCGGAAACCAATGATGTCAAAATTTTTCAAATGAAAAATGAAAATTTTTTAAAAAAAATGCTAGAAAAATTCTTAAAAATACTTCATGATTTATAGAATCCAATGATGTCAAAATTTTTCAAATTTGAGTGCGTTTAGTATATTTTTTCGACCTTCATGATTTAATGTGCCTTAATGGGCGCGGCCTTTTTTTTTTTTTTTTCTTTTTTTTCAAACTTCCATACGTCCAAATAAATACTAAACGAACTCAAATTTGAAAAAAATTTGACACCATTCGATTCTATAAATCATGAACTATTTTTATAAATTTTTTAGAATTTTTTTTAAATTTCAAATTTTAAATTTGAGCCGGTTTAAAACCGCCCGGTCAGCATCGCCCAGCGGCGGTAAAGTTCGGTTACCGCCAAACCGGCCGGTAACCGAACGGTAGAAAAAACACTGCCTGCAAGATTACACCTATTTCAAGAACCGCCGCAAGTAGCTGAAGGGGAAAATATAGTGTTACTAATAAGAAAATTGTATGAAGTTTGCATGAAGGGGAAAATATAGTGCTACTAATAAGAAAAAAGATTGCATGCATCTCATGAGAACAATGACCCTCTATGCCCGTGTATCATGTGGTAAGGATTGTCATGGTGCCAAATGAAAGGTTTTGCTATGAACTTCTATGAAGTTTGCATGAAGTTTTCAGGTCAGGTAATTAAAAGTCATAATAGTGCTCAAAGAACAAAAAAAAAAAAAAAGGTAATGCTATATATGAACTAGGGGTTTACAATGTACCGCTATATATTCTCTGAGAACTTGTGCAAAAGAAAGTAATTGCATGATAATTATTCAAAAGGGATTAGGCAGAGCAATAACAAGTCAAATTTCATGTTTCAAAGAAGCTGCTTGTATATATACAGTAGAGACCGATGACAAAAAATGGATCCATGAAGTAGTAGTCCAGCCGATTTCGAAATTATGAACATCGATATTATTACTATTACTGAGATGAGAAAATTGTGTATGTGTACTATTTTCCCATCAGTTCATGATGTTGTACCAAAATCATCTGCATTGATTTTATGCAATCACAGTAAACAACAATGACCTATATAGGTACGTACTACTTATCCTTAAGGAGAAAAACAAAACTAGTGATGTCGGTTTGATGTGTCCAATATTTGACTTATGTTATGATGTTACATTCAGTACTTACGCTTGCTTGATAAACAAAAGCCTCTATTCTGCGATCAGCAATTTTTAGTTGAAATTGTTAAAAAAAAATCCTTTGTTAGGTTACAATAATTAGCCAGCGTGCATTCTATTTCACTATGAATACATACTTGCTATGCACTCTCACAATAGATTACTGAAAGCTAACAATGAGTAACATTTAACCATTTAGACAGATCCTGTCATTCTGACCAAGCATTTTAGGCTTATTATTTCGCTACCACTAGTCAGAATAATACGTGTGATTGCAAAGCAAACATGTGCACGTGACTAAGTCATGGCAACAAAATAATACACCAAAACCTGTGTGTCCTGTGCCTTGTCATTGATCTCCGGAGAAAGTCTAGTACAGCTGATAGCGTGTACTGGTACATACTCTGTTGATAGCGAACCAAGAGCGCAGGCTAGGCACATGGTTTTGCCGGCCACAAGTATAGGCGTGGTACACTCTTCAACACCGCGCCTCTAGGTTTCACCTGAGACCTGCGATTTTTTTTTTTTTTTTTTTTTTTTTTGCTTACAAATCGCATTCGATTCACAACGGTAGGTGCTTACTGTACTTGCTAGAGCGACTCAGGACTCAGAATATAACTGACAATTGAGGCGAGCAGAAAAAGCAGAGCATCTCAGCGATCTGCATGCAATTAAAGAAATCTTGAATCTTCCAAGGGGCTTCTTGCGAAGCCAAGACGTAGTAGTAGTGATAATACAAGGGATTAATGGATGGGAGGAACGGCGGTTGGATGTCTACGTTCCCTCTGTCCCATCATTAATGGCGACCGGGTGTGGTGCTGCCGCCGTGCTGGTGCGCAGGCGGCCGGTGTGTAGCGGTGACACGGCCAGGCGAGATGTGATCCGACCGAGCCCCGGGGGACCGGGACCAGCAGGAGGACCTCCGATCCGCGTCCGACTCCGGTGTCCCGCGCCGCTGCCCATGAGGCATCATCAGTCCATGCCCGTGCGGTGCGGTGCATGCGCATGGCATGGGAATGGCATGCGTCTGCGTGCCCCTGACCTGAACCTGATCCGCGTCCGCTGACGACGCACGGGGGCTCCATGACATGACGACGGCCCATCGTTGCCCCTCTTTACTACTCTTGTGCCTCCTCGTCAAGGTTGGTTGGTTGGTGGATGAGAAGAAACGACGTACTCCCTCCGTCTCATGGAGTTTTTTTTTTTTTTGAGAACTCCGTCTCATGGAGTATGTCGTCCGGGAAACGTATTTGTGAGGGGGACACGGTTTTCTAACGACAAAGTCCATGGAACAGAGGAGTACCGATACTACGCTTCGTCCAGTCGAGCGGACCACCTGAGAGAGACTGACCTCTAGTAGTTTTTTTTTTTCCTTTTGGATCTCGACTGGCCTGTAGTACTAGCTAGTTTCCAAAGCAGAGCTGGGGAAAATCTCGATTACGTGCAGCGTGGCGGGCACAACAAAATCACCCCGGTCCTGCTGCCCCCGCGACACGTCTGTCCTAAGATAAGAGTGCGTTGCGTACAACGGCAGCCAGCCATAACACAAACAAACGATTACTAGCTTCATGACGTGCATGAAGCGGTGGGTCGATCTGCTGCGACAGCGCTAGCGATTCCACGAATTAATGCTGAAAACCAGGAGATGCTATGCGTTGTCGCTGTCTTGGATACGTACAGTACGTGGTCATCTCAAAGCTAGCAGCTAGCGAAACCAGATGAAGCAAGGCTCCGCATTGGTGCGTCGTGTGCTGGTCCATCATCGGTCGGTCCCGACTTCGGCGACACTTTATTATTATCATTCATAATAAGCATGTACTCTGTGCGCTATGTATGGTACACTACGAAGAGAACGCACATCAAGCCTCCATGCACATGCGCGTCAGTGTTTATGTCTTAAAGTGCCGCCACAGTACGTACGTATGTAGGAAGTAATATAGTTGAGCTGATCCTGCACTCGGTTACACATCACATCCAACATGACACACTGCCACAATAATAACGACCGGGGCATCAAATATCTTTGCTGCCTTTTTTTTTGACACAAGATCGTTGTTGCCTTGTTATTGTTGTTGTTGTTGTTTCCTCTTGTTTTTTTCATTCTTTGCCTTGCTTAATTACAGAGCTACAGAGGGATGGATCATCGTCTCAGTATGACAGTATGCGCTTGCCGGCCCAGTACAGCAAGCTAGTAGCTGATGCCTGGGCCTACGGAAAGCTATTGGTGGTGGCCTGCTGCATTGACCAAAACAAATGGGCCTCTATCTTGTATTGAACTGAGATGTTTGGGCTCACGGTTCATAGGCTGATTCGTTGTGTTAGTTGGGCCTGTGAGTCATCTCCCTCCCTCTTGTCTGGTCCGAACGCTGACATTTCACTTTGGAAAAAGTCTATTTTTTCTCCTCCAACTTCCACAAAAGTCTATTTTTTCTCCCCGAACTCTAAAAATCGGACAAACCTCCCTCAACTTTTCAAACCATGCGCTTTTACCTTCCTGGAATGGTTTTAATGGTAGTTTTGCTACAGCAACAGTGGTTTTGTTTTTTTTCCTTTTTTATTTATTTTGGCTAAATTTTTGAAAAATCATAATAAATCATAAAAAAATATAAAATGAAAAATCTAAAGGATTCGAACCTCCGAGTAACGGGACCAAAACCCGTTGCCTTACCACTTGGCCACGCCCCATGTCATTTCGTTTTATGAAACACTAATAAACACTATTATTTTTATATATTATTCGTCAATCCCACTTCAATTACCTAAAAAAATGAGGGATATTTTCTTGCTAGGATTCTAGACATGTAGATAATATAGAATCCAAAAAATGCATTGATCATTACATGGAATTCTATTAAGATATTATATGAAAGTCGAATTTCTTCCATTCTCATTTGAGAATGTGAATACAAGGAGGTATTTTTTGTTTGGGAAAGTCCGAAGAAAAAAGGATTTGGAATCTACCTTTTCTTTTGCTTTTTCCCTTAGAAAAATAACTCAATCAAAATCCAATTATCTACTCTACAAGAATGAAATGCTTGTTATGCCTAATATACTTAGTTTAACCTGTATCTGTTTTAATTCTGTTCTTTGTCCGACTAGCTTTTTCTTCGCCAAATTACCCGAAGCTTATGCCATTTTCAACCCAATCGTGGATGTTATGCCTGTCATACCTGTACTCTTTTTTCTATTAGCGTTTGTTTGGCAAGCTGCTGTAAGTTTTCGATGAAATCTTTACTATTCTGCCTGCCAAATTGAATGATGTATTCATTCCAAAAAAAAAATGGATAAGAGCCGAGAAGTCTTATATTATGAACCTTCGATTCTAAAATTCAAATTCTTCTACATTGAATGTATAGCTGCAGCAATACATTTTGATCAGCCTTTCTACCCCCTGCACCTACGTTGAACGTACCTTTAGGTACCCACACAATACCTAAACTAATTTTAGATATTAATAAGAGTGCTTATCATAAAGCAATTCTTGCAATTTTTTTAAGAATTGATTTATGCATTTTGAGGTGTCAAAATAAAGAAAACCCATCCTAGTGGATCCGTGTGGTAAGAAAAAATGGGTAGTCTATTCCTCAACCAAAAATTTTTTGGAGATTATGTAATGTTTACTCTCAAACTTTTTGTTTATACAGTAGTGATATTCTTTGTTTCCCTCTTTATCTTTGGATTCTTATCTAATGACCCAGGACGTAATCCTGGGCGTGATTTGGAATTTTTTTCTTATAAATTAAAATTGGATTTATTTCGTACATTTATTGGTCAAATTCCTTACAATTCGAAAGTCCCAAATGATCCGAGGGGGCGGAAAGAGAGGGATTCGAACCCTCGGTACAAAAAAATTGTACAACGGATTAGCAATCCGCCGCTTTAGTCCACTCTCCATCATCTCCCCGCTCCAAATCGAAAGGTTTTCATGATATGACAGAGGCAAGAAATAACAAAAATCTAACTTTTTAGACTCCACATGAGTAGATCTACAAATGAACATATAATATGATATACTTTACTACAAAAATCTTGTTGTAACTTTCGATCTATACTTTTCTCTAATTAATTAAAATAATTCATAACTATAACTTCTATAATTATTTTGTTGGACTAAATCATACCATATTTTATATATTCACTTTGTAGACCTACTCATGCGGAGTCCAACAAAATTGGATTTTCTATTTTATTATTTTTCAATGATTTACTATGATTTTTTAAATATTCAGCCAAAATAAATAAAAAATAAAAATACTAGCAAAAAATTTGTATTAAAACATATGATATTGTATGTTCATTGCGGAGACCTACTCATGTGGAGTCTAACAAAATTAGATTTTCTATTTTATAAATTTTTTGTGATTTACTATGATTTTTTAAAAATTTAGCCAAAATAAATAAAAAAGAAAAAGTCAAAACCACTGTCACTGTAGCAAAACCACCATCAAAACCACTCTAGGGAGGTAAAGTGTATAGTTTGAAATATTGAGAGAGATTGTTTGTCCGATTTTGGAGTTCAGAGTGAAAAAACAGATTTTTGCGAAAGTTGAGGAAGAGAATGTAGACTTTTTCCTTTCACTTTCATACCAGTTTCTCCAAAAATTTCATTTTCATAGCAACATGCCAAGATCATAAATGACTTGTGAGTTGTGACCAACAGGTTCACGTCCTGGGAGCGAGTGATAGGATTCCACTGAAACTGAACTCAGAAGGCAGAGGCAACGAGCTGCACTCCATTGAAGCCCTTTTAAGCCGGCGTCAACACGATGAGTTTTATGGCGTTCATTCCAAAACTACCATGTTATATAGAACGAAAACATAGATGAAGCAATGACTCTTAATGAAAAGTTTCACTATATGGTCTCATAGACATTTAAGTCTATGACAGATAAGTAGTTAATTGGTAATTGTGCCAAGAGGGTTTCATCTTCATGAAACTCACATCTTCTCTTTTTTTTTTCTTCCTCTCTCTCTCTCCTCTTGAAAAATGTTGCAGCATCATTAAATGCAAATGAAACTCTATGAAACTAGGCTTATAAATATAGCATGGATTATATCAGTTATTAAGACTTACTCCCTCCATCTCAAGATATAAGCCACGATTTGACTTTGGTGCAGTCTTGAAAACATATTTTGACCTATAATTTCTTTTTATAATATATAATTTATAGATACAAAAGTTTGATCATTAGAAACTATTTTGACATACGAATCTAATAAACTAGTTTTGTAGTATAAACTTTTCATATGATTTGACCAATTCATTAGTTAAAGGTAAGAAAGTTTTGAATTTTGAAATACGTGTGTGTTTTACATAATCTTAGGATGGAGGGGGTACTAGGACGTGTAACTTATCATCATTAGGAAGATGATAGTGACATTAGTGTACATGTGAAGGGTTGGCACGTCTCGAGGCAAAGCATTGGTTATTATGGATTATTAGTTAAGTCATCTCTATTATCCGTTGAGCACAAGTCAACATCATAGAAGAATCATTAGCGACACATATTATGTGACATGGGTCGTTGTCAAGCAAGCACCAAACCATCGCTAGCCGCTATCAAGACAACGTCGGGCGCGCGGCTACTATTTTATAATTAATGCATGTCGTCTCAATAGTGAAACTCTTCATCATGCTGTAGGAGAAAAAAAATTGCGAGTAAGCAAGAGAACGTTAATGAATCTGGGCTGGGCAGAAGGAAAGGGTTTCCAAATGGCACACCGGCGGACAACCAACAAACAAAGGAGTATGTGAGATGACAAACGGTGCCTTTGCTTGTAAGCTTTGTTTTCTTTCTACATAAACACAAAAATGCGTCTCTAGGTGCAGATTAGAGCATCATTGACCTTGTTGATGAAGCGAGCGCGGCGGCTGTACGAGTGTGCACTCTTTAGTGTGTTTTTTTTTAAGAATCTGTCTAGCCAACAACCGGAATATTGCTACTCCGTGCGATAGTACAGTGTGGTTCAGGATGAAATGCAGTGCCTGGCTTTAGATGTACAGTACTGCTCGGAGCGATTTGATCTGTGGGGTGCTCGATCCGTGGTGTACTGTACTTGGCCGGCCAAAGACAGGCCATACCTCCACCGTAGAAAGTGCTAAAACGTGTTTGTAATAAAAAAGAAAAGTGCTAAAAAGTGAAGAGAGCGCGCGCCGACTGCAGTAAGCAGGGCCATGCCCGACCTTGATGGCCGTGTACACAGTTCCTTCACGCGACGGCTACCTCCGGCGGCCTCCGCCGCGCTCCTGCCCGTTTTTAGCTGCCTGCTGATGGCTCCACAAGTCACATGCCCAGCGGATTCCCACACCACCTGTCGACCTCCACACTCCACCGCATCTCGTCGTACGTGTCCCGCCACACCACCAACCCACCAGTCCATCGCCGTCCACCTACGTCTCGTCGCCTTCCAATCACCTGCCCATTTGGCAGCTACTGTACGTACTATACGCCTAACCGCTTACTCCTCCTCCCCACCGTGCATGATTACCCCCCATGTGCAGCGTCCGTCTGCGGCCGGTCCAAGATGGAGGATCTGGAACGCTCTAGTACGATACGGTGAACCTGAGGTGTAAAGTCTAGCTTGCTCAAAACAAAACATATGATCTGAGATCTGAGGTGTAAAGAGCTTCCAGAAGTACATATTATTTGTTGTGCTCGTTATGTGATGAGGCCAGTATATATTACTGTAGTATGTAACAGTGACACGTTTTTCCTCTGGCGAATACTCCAATTATTCCAGGTTTTTATTTATTATATATAAACCTTGATTTTCGCATTCTGCAAGCAGTGAAGGTCGATCACAAGTAGTATTGGCTGTTGCATTTACGTTGACTGGTGTTTTCTGATCGATCGAGCCATTGTTTGGAGCCCGGTAGCTGCTAGGCAAGTGATGCTGGACAGCACGCTTGCACATGCGTGCGCGGTCGCTGTCGTGAGCTATCCTGCTGCTAGTGGCAAAAGTCATCAGCGGGGATCGGAAGTTCGGAACACGGGAGAAATCGCCCTTGGGTCGGCGTGGAGCCACGGCTTTGACCACGTCCGCGACCGCGAGCAGAGCGAGCATATTTTCCTTTCCTTGGGAGCCCTGCCCAGCGCGCTGGGCCTCCGCTCCCGGTCCCGCATGTGTTCCACGCCAGCCACAGGCGCCGCCCGCCAGCCCAGACAGTCACAGCCGCGTCCGCATGTGCAAAACGCCATGCCTCGCGCAGCTTCGCTTGTCTGTCTGACGTGCCGCGGGAGAGGCGGATCCCTCTCCCTCCGTCCCACAGACGAGACGACCAAGGGGTCCAAGGTCCAAGACGCCGGTGGCTTGGATCAGCAGCAGTCACGGGGATGGACACGTGTGGACGTGGCTCCCGTGCCGTGCCGTGCGCCTGCCTGTCTCTGTCTCAGTAGTCGGTGAGCGTCCGTCATCCATGGATCCAACGACACCCCCAGCGCGCCAGGCGGCCAGCCGCCAGCATCTCCCTCGTTGTCATCCATCCCTCTGTTTACAGCCACAGATTCGCCCATGGTACGGGGTTTCTGAGCGAGGAGACTGGATGGTGCGCATCTACAATACCCCGATACTCCAAGTGAATGCCGTATCCCGTATCGGATACGTATCCAATACCCATGCTCGACGGATACACAGCGGATATGTATCCCCGAAGTATCCTAATAAAAATAAAAAAAACTAATTTCGGATACTTAAGCCGATACGTATCCATGAAGTATCCTAAATAAAAAGAAAATTTAGGTTATGTTGTGACCTTGTAGTCACAACACAAGCATACATCTTTACTTGATTTCTCTAAAGTTGGTATAACTATCTAAAAACTCTTATTATTATATATGTGTTCAGCTTTTTAGATTTTGAAAATATGATGGATATGCTTGGCTATTGGGTGTGAAAAAATTAAAATATAGAAAGATGAGCAAGAGATAAAGAATTACAAGCATTGACAAAATTGCTAAGCTATTACTATTTTGAAAATCTAAATATACATTATTTTTGGTTCATCTATTTATATTAAAAAAATAGTGAAACGTATCCTCGTATCGCAATTTTTAGAAAAATAACGTATCCGCGTATCCGTATCCATCCGATACCGATACATGTATCCGTATCCATGCTGTGTAGGTGCGCATGCTGCATTGCACTCGTACTGTACTTGATCTGAACACTGCACCTTCCACGTGGTCGTCAACTTGTCCCCGTCGCCCCACTACTGCTCCTGCTGCTGCAGTGCACAGGTCCATGGCCATGGGCGCTCGGATCTCCGATTCTCCCGCCATAGCGCGGCGCGCGGCGGCTTAACCTTTTGAGGATTGGGGAAACACCCTGCCTGGGCCTAGCATCACTCCTGTGAGATCAGCAATGCCCAGAGCTTCCTGTAATCGATCTCTCAACGATAGTAGTTCATTTATTCGCCGCATCATCCCGCTAACAATAACGTACACACACAAGTCCATTTAGAAAAAAATCACAGCCCAAATTGAAGAGGCCACTTCAGATGGTCAAATCGGATCATTGATCATAAAGTGTACAAAATAACATCACAACAATCAGCATGGGATTTGAATGTCGTAAGGAAAAATATAGTATCAGGTGCCTGATTATTACAAACATGCGCAAAGCAGCTAGTTCAGTTGGAGGGTTTCAAATGCTCTGGGTACAATGTGATTGACTTATTACCCTTGGCTCCCAGAAATCATACAAAAATCATGCCAGCGAGGCAGTTCAATTTCATAAGAAAACATGAAATTGGAGAAAAAAAATTCTTCATTTCAAAGAGCCCCTAACAACCTATAGTACACTAAGGGAATCATCCTGTCCACAAGTAATTGATTTTAATCTAATTGGAGGCAATAGCCTTTTGAGGTAAAAAAAAACTTTTAGTCAGGATGACGCTAATTAACGCCCTGTCGACTAACAACATGTCTGGTTCACAGAACCATATCACACGGAAACGAGTTGATCCGTCAAGTGTAGGATTGGATAGTGGAGAGCATGGTTGTCCACCGATTCTTTTGGAGCCGGATGGTCGCACAAAATGACTTGCTGATGGATTACTCATGCTGAATGGGTCCATGCGCTGTGATAAAACCAAAACGCCGTGGCTAGCTTCGGGTTTTGGATTAGATAACTCCGGACCAAGTGACGAAGCAAACCAAACACACTTTAATTGTTCGATTAGGATCCAGCATTATTCTAGGTATGCGTCATCATTCTCTGCCTCATCTAGTCGTTATCGTGGTCCCTAAGGCTTGTACTCCTCCGTCAGACCATACATAACTCCTACCATGCATACCACTCCAACTGATCGAGCTCCTTTTCATGTCAGTTATGTATGATCTACCTTGCGTTGTCCTCAATTGCCCACGGCAATGTGTATCTCCTGCAAGAGCCTCATCTACTACTGGTGGCAAAGTGGCACCGTGCAAGTCAGTTATGTATTAACGACCTGCATTGCTGCGGCGCCGGTGCGTACACGCACCCAAAAAGACGCAATTGTTTTTCGTCTATTTACGCACGCAAAAGGTCCGGGAAAACATAAATTTACAAGCGAAAGCGACCAAGTGGTGGGACGACAACGAGACGACTAATTGACTAAACTAATCCAGCCAGCCAGCCGACTGCCGACCACGCCACACCTTCCTCTCTTCCTTCCTTTCCCTTCGCTTGCAAATTAAGTACCGCCACCATCGCCATCGCTGGGAGACACAACACCACCACACACGCTCTCACTCCCAGTCCCACTCCCACTCCCATCCCTATCAGAGCCAGTATCAGCTACCACCCCGGGCAGCGGCAGGCTGCTTCCCGGCATGGCCATGGCGGCTCTCCTCCTCTTCCTCCTCGCCGCTGGCCTCGGCTTCGGCAATGCCGCCGAGCCGGCGGAGCCGGCCACCATCGTGCTCAAGGACGGCACCACCTGCAAGCTCTGCGCGTCCTGCGACAACCCATGCAACCCGTCCTACTACCCGCCCCTGTCGCCTCCCCCGGCGCCGGTCGTCACGCCCTGCCCGCCCACCACGCCGTACTATCCTCCTCCCTCCGGCGGAGGCGGCGGTGGTGGTGGCGGCGGCGGCGGCGGAGGCCCCATCATCTACTCGTCCCCGCCTCCTCCTGCCTCCGGCGGCGGCGTTGGTGGCGGCGGAGGCCTGTACTACCCGCCGCCCACCGGCGGGTCCGGTGGCGGTGGTGGCGGCGGCGGCGGGTCGCAGCAGGGCGGTGGTATGTACCCGACGCCGCCCCCGCCCAACCCGTTCCTGCCCTACTTCCCCTTCTACTTCTACAGCCCGCCGCCGCCGCTGCACTCGGGCGCCTGGGCCGTCACCGCCGTCTCCTCGTCCGCGGCGACGCTGCTCCTCACAGGCTTGCTGCTGCTTCTGCTGTGGTAGACTGACACCGTGAGCAAGGATCTAGATCTGCACAGTCAGGGAACGAGTGAGTGCATGTGCGCTGGTTTCCATTTTCACTTACAAGTACTACTAGAGGTGGTGATCCAACTGGACTGGCGATTCAATTTGTGGCCTGTGTATTCTAGCAGTAAATTGTAATTGTAATTTTATACTACCATTGTTCTTCTTTCTTTGGGATTTATATATTTTATGTGTCGGTATAACAAATTAAACTTGTAGCAAAGACTGTACAAGGAGGCAGCACTTCGTAATAATAACGCTAGCATACTCTTTTCTTTCACCTGAATGATGGAATCGAACTGTTCATGATTATTCATGTCAAAAAGAATGAAGTTTTTTCATCAGAAAGATGGTTTGGCCAGCTCGGTTCATCTGATCGGTGGGTTGCATCTAGGCGTGCATTGCAGCCGTGCAAGCTTCTGATTGTTCTGGGATGTTGTCGTTTGATAAGGTAGGTGCATCAGATTCTTCAGAATTGTACTGATCTGCGGCGCTGCCAGCAGTACGCCGTCCGTCCTGTGAATCAGTGAGGGTGGCAACATTTTCAGAATTTAGAAGCCAAACAAAATGCGCTTTCTTTTTACAGTTTGGCCATAGTAGGAGTATGATAGTACTATCTTATACTAGTCCACCGACAGCTGTTCACACCCATTCTGAACAACTATTTTCATCGTGAGGCTGGTAGATCTCTGCGGCCGAGAAATTATATAAATATAAAATAAAATATAAATATAATAACTAAGCGGTGATGGAGCGAAATGTCTGGTCCCACAGCCTCAGAGAAGGAAGAAAATGGAAGTGGAAGACACAATAATCTGCTTGCCTACTCACTTTGCCAGAGAGCGAGCCTCGAGACGCGCAAGCGAGCAAGCATCCAAAGCGAAAATCCACCATCTCCGTCTCCGTGTGCTGTACTCCCTCCGTCCAAAAAGAAGGTCATTCTCGCTTCCCGAGAAATCACTACCGGTAATTTTTATAAATACTAAATATCATCGATTAGTATTATAATTAGTATTATTAGAAAGATCTTTAGATCTAGTTTTTTTAACAAATTTATTTGGAGATATAAATATTATAATGTATTTTCTATAAATCGAAATCAAACTTGTGGCACGAACACCCAAAACGTCATTTTTTGGTACGGAGGGAGTACTATGCAAATGCAAATGCAGTGGCGGCCATGGAAATAAAATATTAGTAGCACACTGTTGTTATCTAAAAGGTGTAGATCTAGAGGAACACGCCAATTGGGCTGGCCATGCCCATGCCCCTTGCACCAGCAGGCAGCAGCCTATGCTGCAGTACATGGCAAAAAAAAAAGTTGCTAGTACAGTGGCTTTTAAAACAGTAGGGGTCGCGTCCGGACGTCCGGACGCCGTCGCCCCCGCCCCCGGCGAGCTCCTCCCGGTGTAGGGTCGAGATGGCGGACTAGAGGGGGGGTGAATAGTCCATTCTAAAATCTAATCGCAAATGGATGACCGAATTAAATGCGGAATTGAAACTATCAGTCTAACTAGGACTACACCCCTCTATCTAAGCACCTTACAAAAAATTTCTAGGTTGAGCCACTAAGGTGCAAGGCTAGGTAGTGCTCGCCTATCCAATACTAGGTTGCAAGGTCACACAAACCTAATCAACTAGTACTCAATCAAACCGGGGAGCACCTACACATACTAGTGGGCAAAGCGCACAAAGCCTAAGCACAACTAGTACTTCTCACTAGCACGGCTACACAAGCCTAACTAGTGAGCTCAATTGCTTAGCTACACAAACTAAGCAATATGACTAGCAAGGCTACACAAGCCAACTAGCCGCGCAATCACTACTTCTAAGCTACACAAGCTAAGAAGGTAACTAGCAAGCTACACAAGCAAACTAGCTACTCATGAGCAACCACTACTCACTAGCACAAGTAATGAACAAGTAAATACAAGCTAGTGAATGCAAACCGACGAGAAGAGTAGACAATGTTGACACGTCGATTTTTTACCGAGGTTCACTTGGTTGCCACCAAGCTAGTCCTCGTTGAGACAAGCTCCAAGGTTGTCGCCAGTCCTCTTGCTAGTGGTGACCCACAAGTCACGCTCTCCCACCGGAGTGCTCACCATGAGCTCTAGCACTTGACCGCGTCGAACCACTTGTTGCTCTTCGTGTCTCCCTTTTACTAGAGTTGCTCTTCGCGATCTCCCGCGGGGTGAGCACAATCCCCCTCACAATGTCACTCCACGTGACTAGCAATCGGAGCACCACTCAATCTCCGAGCGTGCTACAACGATGCCCACAAGCCTCCAAACCGTCTAGGAGGTGGCAACCTCCAAGAGTAATAAGCACCACCGGGCTTGCAACTCGAACACCTAGTGCCACACCTTGCAATCTCTCAATGCAATGCACCCGAATCACTAACTCACTCTTGGATGCAATCACTACAAGCTCTAGTGAGTTAGAGGGCTCTCAAGCACCACCAAGCAAGGACACAAAGTCCCCAATGTGCTCGGCAACCCGGCCAAGGCCGGCCAAGGCAACTACTTATAGCCCCAAAGGCCAAAAGAGCCGTTGCCACAAAACACAGTCGGGCACCGACCGGGCCTTGCCAAGCGACGACCCGGCGCGTCCGTCGCGGCGTCCGGTCACTCCAGACCGCCACGTGTCCTCGCCTTTTTGAAAGTAGCCGTTGGCGCGCAACGGCTAACTCACTCGCGCGCCACGCCACCTGGGACGGACGCGTCACGTCCCGACCGACCGGGCGCGCGACGCCCAGCGTCCGGTCACAACTTCGAAAACTCCAGCGGTTTTTCCCGGCCGGACCAGCGTCCGGCCGTGCGAACCGGACTCCCCGGCGTCGGTCCTCCATCTACGCCCGCGCCTCGCCTGTACACGCCCGACCGGACAGCGGCACCGGGAAGGTCCGGCCGCCCGGCGTCCCGGCCACAACCAAAAACGCCCGACGCACACACTTGACGGGCCGCGTCCGGTCCCTCTGGACTGTCGTCGGTCAGTGTTTCTCGGCCGAAAACACTCCGACGACTTCGCCTCCACTTCCGGCCTTCGGCGCAATAGAAAATGAGCACTTCACTTTCCCGAAAGCGCCTAATCCCGCCTCGCAAGCTCGGCGGGAGGGAGAGAGGATCCCAAACCCCTCTCAACCCGGCAAACATCACCCCTTTCGCAAATGTGCCAACACCACCAAGTGTACAACACCATGTGCAAGTGTGTTAGCATTTTCACAAACATTTTCAAAGGGTTAGGCACTCAACTTGCCACGCCACTCGATCCTAGCAACACAATGCAAAGTTAGATCGCTCAAGTGGCACTAGATGACCGATATGCAAACAAGTTTGCCCCTCTTGATAGTACGGCCATCTATCCTAAACCCGGTCATCAACTTCTCTACACACCTATGACCGGTGAAATAGAAATGCCCTAGGTTATACCTTTGCCTTGCGCTTTCCACTCCATCTCCTCCAATACCGATGCAACACATGCACCGACATCCACATGAATGATATGATCCACTCCATATCATCACATGGCCTTTGGTCCATCGATCTTGACCTCACTTGCTCTTCACCATCGCCTTGGTTCATCGGCGCCAAGTCTTTGCTCAAGCCTCCCGACACTCGGTACCAACGGCTTCAAAGCCTCCAACTTGCCCTTCACCTTGCGCGACCGGGTCCATCAAGCCAAGTCTTGTCTCGATCTTCACTCTTAGCCATATGACTCCATGTCATGTATCATGCTTTAAGCTCCTTCATCATCACATGTGTGAGCCTTGCAACACATCACACCACCTCCATGGTATAGTTGCTCACACACATGTACCTGTGGACTAAATCTCTGCAAATCTCACATAAGCACAATTAGTCCACCTAAGTTGTCACTCAATTACCAAAACCAAACAAGGACCTTTCACCCGGCCTACTTCTTCCCGCGCCCTCGCCCCCCCGCCGATCACCCCGCCCCGGCGCGGGGGTTCGCCGGAGCTTCGGCGAACCCTAAGCCCAGCGGCGGCCGCCCTCTTCCTCTTCGCCCCCCCCGCGCCTACCCATACCCACCGCCCGGCCCGCCCGCCCCCGGGGCGGGCGCCGGCCGCCTCGCCACCGCCGGCAACCCACCTCCACCGCCGTGTGCGACCGCCAAGCCGGCCGGCCGGCCGGCCGGGAAATCTACACCGGAGGGAGAGCTTGAGCCCTAACCCGGGGAAGCTCGCCGGAGTTGGAGAGGAGGAGGAGGAGGAGCTCGCCGGAGAGGGGAGGCTCGCCGGAGAGAGGTGGAGGCTCGCCCGGAGTTACCCGGGCGGGGGGAGGAGCTCGCCGGGGAGGAGCGCTGGGGAGGAGCTCGCCGGGTCGCCGGGGAGGAGCGCGGGCGCTGGTGCGGCGTCCGTCCGCGACGTCCGTCCGGACGTCTGGCCCCCATCCTTACCGCTTTTAAAAGGTGCATATACGTGTTGTCGTGTTGATGATCGAAAGCACCTTTGTTAGTTTTCTGGCTGGGAACTGGATGGATTTCTATGCAGTTTCAAGCTATCGAGAGAGGTGTGAAGTGAAGCAAAGAAAAAGAGAAGGGAAAGGGAAGGAGAAAAGGTGCTGCCAAAGTTTGCAGCATGCATGTTGCACAGAGTCACGGAGAGAGAGGCGCGTGCGTTGCATAGCCGATTGGCAGGGTGGAGCTTCATTTTTATTTATTCTCCTAATCTTCTAGGCCCGAAAAGCGCAAGATCCTGTCTGTACTTGACCTGAATGATCTCGCTGTTTCATACTACGTACATTGTTAACTCTTAAGCCTATTTTCCTTTTACCTCAAAAGGTTAGTAGTATAGTACAAGCGTCCTCGTTTGGCTTGTGCTACTTGCAGACTTGATACTGAACCGTGGTTCGTGTTCTTGACACTTAGGGCGTCCCCAAGGGGAGCCAAATCGCCAGCTCAACTCAATTTTCATTGGCTGAAAGGATGTCAGAGCTCAGCGCTAGCGATGAACAAGTCGTTAGTCTCGCACGCCTTTCAAAAAAACTTCTCTCACAACCTCTCTGTTGGTGCGTTCTGACATTGAATTTTTAATGTTTTGGTAGCTGATGTCGCTGGCGATTTGCTTTGCTCCGCTGCGGATGCCCTTAACTTGTCGTGTCTGTGATTTTTGGGTCAGGAAGGAAAAAAGAAAACGGTTATAACCGTTAACGGGACTCTCTCTGATGACTCTGAGACAGTTTCACGAGTATTCAACGTTTCAGGCCCAAAAAAAAAATGAGACGGCCTGGCCTGCCGCCTATGTGGCTGTGAGTTTCATCGGCCCAGATAAACTCCCCTTTTTCAGATAGATGGCCAGCAGCTTGCTTTCTGCTATAGTACAGTATGTATTCGGGAACTGACAGTACTGCAACCGTTTCACTTCAAGAAGCATTTCGCTTCCCCTTAGATTAGAAAAATGATATTTCTCTCCTCAAATCCTACAGGGTACTAGTTTTGATAAATTCGTTTTTGGTTCAAAAATAAGTTTTCAGTTCAAAGAAAGTTATGGTATTTTACTCCCGCTACAAAAAAAAAGATAGATTTATTTATGTTTGGATCTCTATCTTCACTAAATTTTCACTCTAGAAACTCAGGCAACCATAATATTGCAAAAGGAGGTCCATATAACTTCGAAAGTAGTCCATATGCATTGTACAACCAATAATTTGGGCAATCCAAATGGCTATGGCATGCACATAAGAATAAACAAAAGTAAATCCTCTCTCCTTGTCTCAGGTGATGTTGTTCTTGCTCCCTTCATCTGTGGCAATAAGGAAGCATGTGACAAATAACAACAGCTGGTCCGCTGCCTTGAGGGGCCCATTGGGAGCTCTGGCCTTGGAAGAAATAGGTGTTGGACAAGAATGATTGTGGGGAAGATGAGGTGGCACCGCTATCGATGTCGGCGAGGCAGGATGGTCGCAAAGAGAGGAGACGGCGCCGCTATCGGTGCGAGCGAGGCAGAGTGGTCACGGGGAAATAGGAGGGTGTCATCGGCGTCGCTGCCACTTGTGCCTGTCTAGTTGGGCTTGCCGCCTCACACCCCTCACACTCCTTCAAGATTGCCATCGGCAGCCACACAGAGAACGAAGGAGAGACTTGAGAGATGAGATGTTGTGGATTGAGTATACAGAAGCCTTTTTATTAAATTAGATTAGATCTAAACTTTAGCCGATGGTTTGAAACGGTCTCATGGTCTTCAGTTTAGTGTGGATTATGTACACTTGGGTAATGTACACTAGACCTAGACGAAGCAAAAGCGATTTTTTTTTGAATGAATGAAACGGGCAATTAACGATAGTAGATATGTGATGGCCGCATTGGCGATTCCCTGGTCCCAAGCTGCACATCAAGAGATATCTAACTTTCGGCAGCGGGCCGGCGAGCGGTACGGTACCCACAAAGAGGCGACGGCCAAAAATATCGTCAGCCTTTGAAACAAACGTCGCCGGCACGTGGCCATCCAGTAAGCAGGATGCCAACAGCTTGCACGTACACACCGGAAAGCCCTGAAACACGAGGACAGAAGATCTGCGTCACGTCGTCGTCGTCTCCAGTGTCGTCTTGTTACGTTCCATCCCACACACACAGCAGTGACACATTGTATGTATATTATCTTCACTTCGATTTGTGTTTTACTATATTCGTGTGCACAGTGCCCGTGCACGTACGTACACAACAAAGAATCATCGTGTGCCACATCATCATAAATAATATTACATAAAGAAAAGTCATCATCAATATGTCTCCACGCTGCTTGATTCCGATATTCAAACTGAAAACTAAGAATAATGAATTGACGAAGCTACTCCGCATTCGAGTGTCCGTAACGCGAGCTTTTTTCTTAACACTAGCTATCCTTTCCATGACAGGGTAAATGTCCAAATATTATTTATGACAACTTTCACGATTCAAAGATTTAGTGGTCTATATCCTCTTAGAGGTATGTAAGTGTGAGTTCGCCAAACAATACAAAATAAATCATGTGCCCTAGCACCCCTCCATCGCCGACCCATTCCTTCGCGCTTCCACCAACCTGTGGCCGGCGGTCCCTGTCGCCTCGCCGCGCTAGCCACCCTCCTGTCGTGGCTTTGTCGACCCTGCCCTCCCCTTATCACAAGGCAGCCGTGAATACTTCACCACGACACTGCCTCCGCCAGCCCCTGCCCAACTGTCGTCTCCCACAGCCCCGACGAGTGACGCCCTGCCGCCCTACCGTTGTATCCCCCGTGTTGCGACCACTGCCCCCAAACCCTTTTCACCGCGTTTGAGTTTGCGCCATCGATATATATATTAGCGAAAATGCAACAAGTTCTTGAACCCTGTAGAAAGGCATATATAAATCTTACTAATTACTAACAACATTAATTTTCAAAAATATTTTCTATGATACTAATTATGATATTAATCGATGACACTTATTATTTATAAAATTTGTCAACAGTTGTTTCTCGGAAAGCGAAAGTGATAAGAATTCTGGGATAGAGGGAGTATGCATGTATAGCTCCAGAATAAAAATCTCAAGATATGACAAGTCTAATGCCATTAAATTCTGAATTCTAGATAATCTATTGTTATACAGTTTTAAATTCCTGGTTTGGTGTTGTATTTGTAGGGTCTCTCGCCTTTTTTCTACTAAATATAATGATGCAACATTGTACTTACCTACAATAATTATTGCTCTGATCATTATATATATAAGGGTATTGAGGCTATCTGCACTCTTCATTCTCTATCTCCATCCTCTAAAAAGAATATTTTGTCCTGGTCATCGAGATTCTCTACTCTATATCACTTTCTCCCACACTCATCCATACTCTATATCATCCTCTATCTACTGTGGGACCCACGTGTCAGTTTTTTAATAATAAATCACCCACCCACCACTCCTCCCTTCCTATTCTCTCTCCCTCTCTCTCTCCCCCTCTCTCGGCCGGCTCCTCCCCTTCCCTGCTTTTCGTCGTCCTCCGCCGTCGAGGGCGCTCGGCAATCCACCTCGGCGGCCAGCGGCGCGTGGACCTCGGCGAAGGCGCGGGCGGGCGGGGCGGCCGCGCGCAGGCCCCCGCGGGGCGCGACCTCCATGCACGGGTGCGGTGGCCAGCGCCGCGCGAGCTCGCGCCCGGCAATTGCAATTACCTGGCCCAATTCCTGAGTCTTTGCAAGCGCGGCGCTTACAGCGGCCGGTGGCGGCGGCTGTACAGCCCGCGGCGTCGCAGCGCCAGGCGTCTGCGAGCTCAGCCAGCGAGCGGTAGCCAGCGCCGCGTAATCTCGGCAGTAGGCAGGCGCGCGAAGCCGCCTTGGCCGGCAGCAGCCCGAGCCAGCCCGAGGAAGCGTGTGCGAAGCTGCCCCGAAGCGGCGCCAGCGGAGAAGAAGGCGAAGCGCCCGGCGAGCGCGCGCGGCGTGGCGCCTAGCGCCGCGCAGGCTCGGCCTTGCGCGTGACGGGCGGCGCACGGAGCCAACCAGCGTGCGGCCCTACTCCCTTTTCTCCCCCACCTCTTTCCTCTGCGGTGGAGGCCGCGGGCGCGGGGCGGCGCGTGGCGACGGTGTAAAGTGCATCTAGCCCTTAGTGGGTTTTGGTGAATTGAATGACAACTCAATTAAAGGTCTAACAAGTTTGCTAAGTGTTGAGCAGGAAATCAGCAATGTTACATATGCATAAATATTATATAGAAAGATGTATATCAAAGGTTCAACTAAGGCAAACTTGATGGTATTCCACATAGTGTTGAATTGAAGGCCAAAGTTGTGTATTGTTGTATTGGAAGATCATAGAAACAATATTGTCCAAGCAAAATACAACAACCCAAATGGAATTGATGAAATGGCTTATATGTTGTGGGATATAGTAGCATCATGTGAAAGCAAGCATATTTGGCACATGACAATGAGACATGAGTTGATGACTTTGGATTGGTCTCAATGATGGCTTACTTTGCATGAACAAGAAGAGTTTGAAAATGAAGTGAATGATAGAAGCGTCAAGCCAAAATAAAGAAGATATGAGGAATCGTGAATTGGCTTGACCATATTAATGTTGATCCATATATGTCTCTATGTGAGTCAAACTAAAGCTTGACTGATCTCAGCATTCTTATCAACAAGATATTCAAGCAAGGATCACAATACTGAAGAAATAGTTTTCAATGCATACTTAATATGGTGTGACTTGAGTGTGGCTTGATAAGGTGAAGATAGCAAGGAAAAGACTTAGAGGGACTAAGCGAAGGTGAAGGTCAAGCGATGGCTTGAGGACCGAGGTACCATGGCTAAGGTGAAGAAAAAAGTACTTGCATTGAGTCGAGGAACTAATCAAGCTATGAGGAGTCATATCATGTTGAGGATCAAATTATTAATGAAAGTGACTTGAAGCCATGGGTTGAATTCAGATGTGTTGAAATGGTTCAAGTCACATGCTCAAGGTGTGTTTGCTCAAAGTGAAGAGACAAAGATGTTTGCACCCCCTTATGAAGTGACATTGAGAAGAAATGACATATGAAGACATTGAAGTCTCAAGTGGTTAAAATAGTTATATTCTCTTTATCTTGAGTATAGGTATGCCGTACTATCAAGAGGGATGCAACACGAATCATAGACAAGTTTCAAGTGCTCAAACTAACCGAACCCGAGTGCTAACATGAGAGAAAATGCTTAACACTGCACCTACACTTGATGATCTTGGGCTTGTTCTTTGCTGGGCTGGATAGCCCTCGAAACAAGCTTTCCGGAATGTCCAAGATCACTGAAAACGGAGTTCGGAGTAAAAAGTTATGGCTGTTTCCGTGAGCTAACCTGTGCTGTTTCT
The DNA here is from genome assembly GCA_015844335.1 of Chrysopogon serrulatus. Lineage (NCBI taxonomy): Eukaryota > Viridiplantae > Streptophyta > Magnoliopsida > Poales > Poaceae > Chrysopogon > Chrysopogon serrulatus. Next base: position 300,337 of record JADLZL010002741.1, on the reverse strand, counting down.
GGGAGGGCGGCAGTGACGCACTTCCAGGGCGGCAGTGCCGCCCTTGTACAGACATAACAGCTAGTTTTCAAACCCAAACGGCTAGCTTGAGTGGGGTGGGTATATATACCCATCCCACGCCTCCTGGTCGTGCTGCTGATGCTCCAGATATTGCAAACCCATTCCAAAGCCTCTCCCAACCCTCCCTTTGTGAGAGTGATCCACTTAGTGTGTGATTAAGTGTTGGGGCTGTGTGATTAAGAGTTTGAGAGCAGATTAGAGCACTCCTAACCTTGAGCACTTGCTGGGCTTCGTCGATCTTTGTCGTGCATCTATTACTCTTGGAGGTGAAGCCTCCTAGACGGCTAGGCGTCGCCCGGTGAGCTTCCGTGCTTGTGGTGAGCCACGGGACAGTTTGTATTACCCCTGTGATTTATTGGAAACCTCTCATCTCAAGAGTTAACTCTCTTGACTTGAGACCGAGGGAAGGGCAAGCCTTGGTGGCGAGCCAATCCTTGTGTGGATACCTCAACAACATGGAGTAGGCCAGCCTTGGTGGCGACGCCGAACCACGGGATAAATACCGTGTGCTGATTTACATTCTTGCATTTCATATTGTTGTTGAGGTGATATTAGGATTTGTGATCGATCTACTTTGCCATACTTGATATACCCTGTTTAGCTATCGATCTGTGATATATATAGCTGCAGAAACCTTAGAACTTTACCTAATCTGAGTTTCGTTGATTAAATTTCGAATTGTGCTAAGTTCTTTCTGCGCAGGGCGTCAGTGCCGCCCTCATAGGGCATCAGTGCCGCCCTCCAATCTGATTGAGTTTCGAGTTGAGATTTTGCAGGATTGTGACTGAATATCTATAGTATCTCATCTCCAAGTCTGGGCTGCACTGGACTCAAAATTGTAGGGAGGAAGCGCTGTCCACAAAAGGGGGCAGCACCACCCTTAATTCACTTTGTGTTTGAGCTGAAATTTTTGCAGGCCTATTCACCCCCCTCTAGGCCTCCTTAGCAACATCAAGGTCCTTACAATTGGTATCAGAGCTAGGCTCTCAATTTTAGGCTTAACCGCCTTGAGAGACGATGTCGACAAGTGAGGAGGTATCTCTAGAACTTTTACTTTTTGATAGCTCTAATTATGCATCTTGGTCTGCTGCTGTACTTAATGTTTTTAAGGATATAGATCCTCAAATCGAACAGATTGTAGATGTAAGCATTTCACCTCCTCATGATGATTTTGACTATTTATCTAGAGAGGAAGTAAAATGCTTACAACTCAATGCTCAAGCTACTAATATTTTATTTAGTGCTTTGAGTGAAGATGTATTAGATGCTGTTATATTTGGAGATGGGGAACCGCTTGGTGATGCTCATCTCATTTGGACCGCGCTTAAAGAAAGATATGACAAGTCCAAATGTGATGAGAAGATACTCTCATTGGAGGAATCACTTGGGGAGTGCTCAACTTCACCGACAAATGATGAGCCTCAAGTGATTCTCTCAAAAGGTCCAGCTGATCATACCACATTCACTCCCTCACCAACATATATGGCAGGTCATCAAATGGTTGGTGAGAACAATGCATTTAGGTGTGATGCTTCTACTTCCTATTGTTCTTGTGAGACTAACATTTTGAAGGAAGAAGAAACTTGTGATCGGTGGAGGCCAAATAATGAGTCCACCTCACCAAGAAGCTCAGCTCTCTATGCCACTTCTCATCTAGACCTTATGGCAAAGAAAGAGAAGAATGTGGCAAGTGAGAGTGAGAGTTCAAGTGAGAGTGAAACTGAAAGTGAGAGTGATGATGAAAGTGGAGATGATGAGATCAATCAACTCCTTGCACGGCTGAGAAAGAAAGACAAGATGATGGTGCTCAAGCTCATAGAGAAAATCGATGAGCAAGAAGAAGAACTTCACCAACATAATGATTTTGTTGTTGAAAAGATCAAATGCTTGGAGAAGTTGACCAATAAGCATGAAAAGATTAAGTGCTCTCATGCTGATTTGGTCCAAAGGTATGAAAACTTGTCAATTGAGCAAACTAATACTATTAATTCTCTATCTTGTGTTGCTCAATTAGAAGATCAGAATTATATGCTTAAGGAGGAAGTAAAAAGGCTCACTAGCAAGAATGAGACTTTGCAAGAAAATCATGATGAGCTCTTGTGCTCTCATGAGAAGCTTATGGATTCTCATCTTCTGCTAGAAATTGCTCATGAGGTTGTGGTAACAGCGGTACAAACTTATCAACCTCACACACACAAGTGCACATGTACACAAGTTCCATCTATTTTATCATGTGCTAACAGTTGTTGCTCTCAAGCAAGCCAACCTTCCGTTGAGCATGTACTTGTAGAAACTTATGATGATTCCATTGCAAGAGAAAATGAACAGCTCAAAGAAGAAGTTGAGAGGCTAAGAAGGGACTTGATTCAGTTGAAGGGCAAGTGCAATGCTCAACCTTCTCAAGATAACCGTGAAGACATGGTGAAGAAGCTTGAGAAGGGATCAACCGATGCATGCACCAAACCCCTTCAACAAAGTCACAAGTCCAATGGCAAAGTCAAGGGAAAATCAAAAGAAGTGCAACCTATCCAGAATGTAGCAAAGGCTGCAGAGGTTTCAAAGTGCGGCAATGCCGTACCTGGGCAGAACAGCAAAGCCCCCAAGACAATCAAGGTGCAACATCAACCAAAGAAGACTCTCATCCCTTGCTGTTGGTGCAAGAAGGAGGGTCACCATGTAAGAGATTGCAGCTTGAAGAAAGAGGACAAAGGCATGAGCAAGATCCAAGAGAAGAATAAGAAGACTCATGTCAAGTGCTCCAACATGGGACACAATGCCTCTATGTGTTCCAGCAAGGTCGTTGACCAAGCCACACTTCCAAAGAAGAAGTCAAGAAGCATCAAGAGGAAGTGTTATGCTTGTAACGAGAAGGGACATGAAATTGGTTCATGTCCAAACAAGAAAAGTGAAGGCCATGTGTCATCAAGAAAGAGGCTCATTAACAAGGTAGCAAACAAAAGGCAAGAAGAGAAGGCCAAAAAGAATAAGAACCGCCTATGCTACACTTGCAGAAGAAAGGGACATCTAAGTATGGATTGTCCCATGGGTAACACTCTTAAGCTCAACTCATCAATTGATTCAAATTTGCTTAGGAGGCCCAAAATTGACACTTGTGCTAGAAAGGTGATTGTTTCACCATGTGCTAGCACAAAGGCCATTTGGGTGCCAAGTCTGTTGTGACTAACTTTAATGGACCCAACATAGTTTGGGTACCAAATTGTGCTTGATGAGTGTTGTAGGTACTTGAAGGTGATATGAAGCCTTTGGGGTGCTTGAGCAAGTTAACTGAAAATATCATCTCAGGCTATCAATCTTATTTATACTATCTATTCTCTCATGATTGACCCAAGGACAGATTGATGGATATATTTCTAACTCCATACTCACCTCAGTAACAAGTATCTCACCCTTGCTAGCTAACTACTTGACTTGTGTAGTCTCTAGTAGTTCATAAATATGTGTGTTTGTGAATTATTAGAAGTGGCTAGAGCTTTCAAGTCTAAATGAATCATTTGCCATATGATGCTTTTAATGGCTCTCTAGTAGAGCAAGATCTTCTTCATGTTACAGGAATGAGGAGACATATTTTAAAGTCATCAAGCAAATGGAACTGGTGATGTAAGGCCACAAAAGGTGCTAGAAGTGGAAAATCCTCAAGCTCAAGCCATAGTCCAGCCTTCTTCTTTGAAACAACAGCAATGGCGGTGGCGCTCTCAACAAATGCAGCAGTGCCGCTGTTGGATCGGATGTCCGGACCGAAGGGCGGCACTGCCGCCGCCCCGATGGGCGGCACTTTGCCGCCTTGCTCACAAGAGCAGGATTGAATTAACCCTTTCCCTCACTCCAACGTGGCAAAGCAAGATGGAAGGAGGAGATGATGGAAGGGAGCAGTAGCTGATGGCTCGAGGATAATACCTACAACCTATATTTGAGGAAGAAGATAAAACTCTTGATGGAAGTGATTCATTTATGTGTAATGAGAATGAAAAGTCAATTCAAGACCAATCTCTAGTGCCACAACCATGAGCTCACCAAAAGAAGTGGTATTCTCTAAAATCTCAAGTGCATGTTATTTTTTAAATTTACTCCTTTGTGTCTTGTGTAGCCACATAGGAAGGAAAGCACTTGTGGAGTTACTTTGGTTGTTGGGCATCATGAAAGAAAAGTATGATTGGAATTGAATTGATCATCTACACCAAGCAACATAGATGACTTGAGTTTTCTTTGTGGACATTAAATCAAGAACAAAGAGTCAAGCTCAAGTAGAGGCACTCATCACTGATAGTTCAAGAACTCTCTACTTGATGGAATCTTATCATATGGTAGATTGCCAAATTTTCATTCTTATCTTATAGCCATCTACATGCTTAAATGGTTTCTCACTAATTGAGAATGTGTTTCTCAAATGGAGTGTGCTATCATACGAAAGTCACCGATCCAAAACAATGTGATGTATTCTCTCTAGCTAATTTGGATTTGATTTATCTATGTTAGCCACTCACCATAATATGGCTTAAATCTGCCCTTTAGACTTAAATGGCCAATCATGCACATTCACATTTCCATTCCACTTAAAAGAATATGGATGAGTCATCGAGGGAGATTTAGTCCATGTTATGAGGTTTCTCCATTTTGGTAGCCAACTTGCCATCCACACATAAAGGGCTACTAAATGAGAAACTAGTGCTTGTGTTACTAATGCCCTCTTGTGCTGAGCTTGTTTGTAGAAAATCAGTTAAAAGAGGGTATGTGTGTCTACCTGAATAATCCCAAGCTAGAAGGTTACTCTTCACCTAAAGTAAGATGAGGTTGCTGAGACTAAGAAGACCAAAATCTGAGTGATTGATAAAATCAATATTGAAGTTGAGTTTGAAAAGCTATATTGGATAAACTCACAAGATTAGGGCTGAATGGTAATTATATCTTGTGAGTACTCTGAACCAAATTCACATCAAGATTGGACAAGAAGAAGAGAAGATTTATGAATCATCAAATCTGTCTTGAAAGTTGAAGTTCTGAATCGACTGTTTTGAACTGAATCGACTATTTTCTAGCTTGCATTTGGATGTCCAAATATTGATGGATTGACCTGAAACTTCGTGAGTATGCTGCATACATATAGTACTTGTTGTTGTACAAGTGGCATGAAGATTGGTTTGGAAAAATTTTAGTTTTGAGATAATGTCTGTCAGCTTCAGCATTGCAGTTTCAGACTTGAGCAGTTTTGGTAGAAAATTGATTTGACTGATCAAATGGAGTCAAAATGGGCTGAAAGTTTTATAGCAGTTAAAAGACTCATAGATGCACATGTCTACTAAATTTCATGCATATTGGACTAGTGGTCTGAGAGATATGGATTTTTCTCTGAGGTGGACAGAATCTGAAAACTGACTGAATACAATTGGATTGCATTGTAACAACAAGATTATGTTGGCTCTCAAGTTGGTCATGAACAATCAATGAAGATGAGAAGCATCAATTTAGTACTAGAATTATTCTCATGCTTGAGATGAAGATTTAAATCAGATTTCAATACAAAAGAAGGCATACATTGCAGCAAGTAGTTTCAACCAACTAGAACCTAATTTGAAAGCAATCGCTAGTGAATGAAATTAGTTGCAACAAACTCGAGAGATCAGCAACAAGAACTTATCGAAGTTGCAGCTAGTTGAACCCATCTATTCAATAGAAATAAGGGGCAGAAATGAGTTATACTCAGCTGGAGCTTGCTGAAATCAGTTTGGAACAATTAAAATTGGCTAAAACTAATTGGATTGTAAGCAGTTTGAAAGAGTTTAAAAGTAGTTGGTCTCTAGTGAAAACTTCCCTCTTGATCTCACATTATCAATGTGCATGGGTGTACTTTGTGTGCTCTTGTATGCACAAATTGAGGGGGAGTTTAGTCTATACATTGTGGGACAAACAGTTTTCCTGAAGCTTATGATTGTATTGTCTCACACTTGGTGAAAGAGGGATGGATGGTTCTTGTGGATTCTCTGGGTGCTTCATAATTACTCTAGGACATTCTTGGTCTTTATAAACCAAGTGTCCCGGTTTACTGTTGAATGCCCCAATCCTTCAGTAGAACCGGTTTAAATGAGTTGGAGAAACTAATTGAAGTGTGGACTTTCATTGCTAAGTTTTCCACTCTAGAGCTCGTTGAGTGCATACGATCCATCTCATTGATTACCCAGGATCTTATCAACAAAGAGTGGTAACTCCTAGTTTATGATTTGCAAGTTTTATGAATTTTACCTTTTGCTCTCTATGTGGGTTGCTTTAGGTAAAGAAGGAACTAGGAACCTGATATGGATCTTGGCTAACTATAAGAGCTCTAATTCACAAGTCATCAAGTGAGAACTACAGCTATCCAAATCATTGAAGTCTCACTTATGATGGGCATGTGAATGAAAATCTGTGTGATGATCTATCTACCTTGGTGGTGGTATGTTTTCTTGGCATAATTTCAATTGATGCAAATTTATCATGCCTTGACCAAGATATAGGATGAACTCCTCTAGACTCTTAAACCGATCCAAGTGCATTTCACAAGTGTTGCATGTACTTGATGCACATATTAAGGGGGAGCCCATTCTATGTCTTGTGTCTTTTGAGACTAACTTTTTCTTCTAGTGAATTTATGTAATCTCTTAGTGAGAATGAGTTTCTCATGGGTATGCTACATTAAATCAATCTAAATCGGTAAAGTGGTCTCTCATATTCATTTGGATTGCAATTTTATCTCTACATAGCTACTCTCCATAATATAGCTTAAATTCCCTTGTTTGGACTTAATTGACCAAATGTGCATATGTTCTCACCTTCCACCTATATATGTATGCACTATGAAAAGGGGGAAATTTAGTCTATGTTATGAGGTTTTGCAGTTAGTGATCAACATGCCTTCCACATCCAAAATGGTCACTAATTGTGAAACTCTAACTTGTGCAATTTAATGCTGTCTCTTGTCTTTGTGAGTATTTCCTAGGTGACATGATGGGATACAAGCGTTTATTCCAATTGGCATCAACTTGTGAGGACTCCTTCAATTGATGTCAAAATTGTGAAGATCATATGTCAATTGGTATTGGTGGATAATCCTTCATTGTGATATTTTAAGAAATATGTCTTCAATTGGTATCTCAACATGACAACAAGAGCTAGCTATGGACTTTCAGCTGAGATCAAGCACGAGCTTATGATATCTCATATCTTCATGAAGATCATGATGAAAAGAGATGGGCATAACAAAACCATTCTACAAGATATAAAGAAATGAGCCCATCAAAGCACTAAATTCAAAAATTCATGATCATGATGGAGATTGTGAGGCTTAGAGCAAAGGTATATCGCTCCATGAACTCTTGTACTACCTTTTGTGCATCTAGGCCCTTACATGCTAGTGTGTGCATGTGTATGCAATATTTTGAGTCACACCATAAGTTTGTTCTTGTGGTGACGATTAGAGAATAAGTTAGATATTTGGTTGATACCTCTTGTGGTGATAGAGTAAGTTTGTCTCATATTAAAAGTGTCATCTAAGTGAGGTATGAGCTAAATATGCTAATTTCTCAAGAATCTTGACTTAAATTGTTGCATACTTTGTTTGGCAGAGAACCTAAAAGAGAAATTTTATATGCTGAACCTTTACCTACCTCTTGCTCCCACTTATCTACCATCATTTCTTCCTTTGGTGGAGAGATCATTTTTGGAGATTGATGCCAAAGGGGGAGAAATTTTGGGGGAGGGGGAGAAATATGAGAAAGTAAGGGGGTAGGAAGAGATTGATATGATTTTTTAAAAAGTTGTGTGGTATGTGCAAGGATAGTTTAAATTGATGCTCTTGATAAGGACAATTTATGCTAGTGTGTGACATTCATGTGTTGAATGGTGCTTGACTTCCGCATTTGTGCCGTCGATCTCGGGAGCGGCAAGAGTCAAGACCGAGCTGAGCGGCGGTGCCGCTCTATGCAGCTGTAGCATTTATCTCTCGATCTGCATAATTGTCATGAGCATCACGTTTACCATGTTGACACCTTGCACCCCACGAATGCTAAGATATAGGAGAGATCCCACACTTCATCTGAAATATGTGCATTTGGCATTTGAGGCTAAAATCTGAATTTCATTCCATGCACACATTTAGATGGAGCTCACTATATCTTAGGATTCAAAATCTTATTATTTATTAATCTCTTGTAAGCTTTAATTGTGTTGTCATCAATCACCAAAAAGGGGGAGATTATAAGTGCATCTAGCCCTTAGTGGGTTTTGGTGAATTGAATGACAACTCAATTAAAGGTCTAACAAGTTTGCTAAGTGTTGAGCAGGAAATCAGCAATGTTACATATGCATAAATATTATATAGAAAGATGTATATCAAAGGTTCAACTAAGGCAAACTTGATGGTATTCCACATAGTGTTGAATTGAAGGCTAAAGTTGTGTATTGTTGTATTGGAAGATCATAGAAACAACATTGTCCAAGCAAAATACAACAACCCAAATGGAATTGATAAAATGGCTTATATGTTGTGGGATATAGTAGCATCATGTGAAAGCAAGCATATTTGGCACATGACAATGAGACATGAGTTGATGACTTTGGATTGGTCTCAATGATGGCTTACTTTGCATGAACAAGAAGAGTTTGAAAATGAAGTGAATGATAGGAGCGTCAAGCCAAAATAAAGAAGATATGAGGAATCGTGAATTGACTTGACCATATTAATGTTGATCCATATATGTCTCTATGTGAGTCAAACTAAAGCTTGACTGATCTCAGCATTCTTATCAACAAGATATTCAAGCAAGGATCACAATATTGAAGAAATGGTTTTCAATGCATACTTAATATGGTGTGACTTGAGTGTGGCTTGATAAGGTGAAGATAGCAAGGAAAAGACTTCGAGGGACTAAGCGAAGGTGAAGGTCAAGCGATGGCTTGAGGACCGAGGTACCATGGCTAAGGTGAAGAAGAAAGTACTTGCATTGAGTCGAGGAACTAATCAAGCTATGAGGAGTCATATCATGTTGAGGATCAAATTATTAATGAAAGTGACTTGAAGCCATGGGTTGAATTCAGATGTGTTGAAATGGTTCAAGTCACATGCTCAAGGTGTGCTTGCTCAAAGTGAAGAGACAAAGATGTTTGCACCCCCTTATGAAGTGACATTGAGAAGAAATGGCATATGAAGACATTGAAGTCTCAAGTGGTTAAAATAGTTATATTCTCTTTATCTTGAGTATAGGTATGCCGTACTATCAAGAGGGATGCAACACGAATCATAGACAAGTCTCAAGTGCTCAAACTAACCGAACCCGAGTGCTAACATGAGAGAAAACGCTTAACACTGCACCTGCACTTGATGATCTTGGGCTTGTTCTCTGCTGGGCTGGATAGCCCTCGAAACAAGCTTTCCGGAATGTCCAAGATCACTGAAAACGGAGTTCGGAGTAAAAAGTTATGGCTGTTTCCGTGAGCTAACCTGTGCTGTTTTTGGGAGGGCGGCAGTGACGCACTTCCAGGGCGGCAGTGCCGCCCTTGTACAGACATAACAGCTAGTTTTCAAACCCAAACGGCTAGCTTGAGTGGGGTGGGTATATATACCCATCCCACGCCTCCTGGTCGTGCTGCTGATGCTCCAGATATTGCAAACCCATTTCAAAGCCTCTCCCAACCCTCCCTTTGTGAGAGTGATCCACTTAGTGTGTGATTAAGTGTTGGGGCTGTGTGATTAAGAGTTTGAGAGCAGATTAGAGCACTCCTAACCTTGAGCACTTGCTGGGCTTCGTCGATCTTTGTCGTGCATCTATTACTCTTGGAGGTGAAGCCTCCTAGACGGCTAGGCGTCGCCCCGGTGAGCTCCCGTGCTTGTGGTGAGCCACGGGGCAGTTTGTATTACCCCCCCGTGATTTATTGGAAACCTCTCATCTCAAGAGTTAACTCTCTTGACTTGAGACCGAGGGAAGGGCAAGCCTTGGTGGCGAGCCAATCCTTGTGTGGATACCTCAACAACGTGGAGTAGGCCAGCCTTGGTGGCGACGCCGAACCACGGGATAAATACCGTGTGCTGATTTACATTCTTGCATTTCATATTGTTGTTGAGGTGATATTAGGATTTGTGATCGATCTACTTTGCCATACTTGATATACCCCTGTTTAGCTATCGATCTGTGATATATATAGCTGCGTAAACCTTAGAACTTTACCCGATCCGAGTTTCGTTGATTAAATTTCGAATTGTGCTAAGTTCTTTTTCGGCAGGCGTCAAGACCGCCCTCATAGGGCGTCGCCGCCGCCCTCCAATCTGATTGAGTTTCGAGTTCAGATTTTGCGGGATTGTGACTGAATATCTATAGTATCTCATCTCCAAGTCCGGGCTGCACTGGACTCAAAATTGTAGGGAGGAAGCGCTGTCCACAAAAGGGGGCAGCACCACCCTTAATTCACTTTGTGTTTGAGCTGAAATTTTTGCAGGCCTATTCACCCCCCCCTAGGCCTACTTAGCGACATCAAGGTCCTTACAGGCGGAGGGCATGCGTTGCGGCAAGCATTGGGCGAGAAGAGAGATGACGATGCCGGGCGTGGTGGGACCCGTTCGTCCTTTACCGGCCGCCCAGTACCCCGCCAAGCCTGGTGGATGCGACGATGCCGGACACGCTGGCTCGGTGGCGTAGCCTGCTGCGGCGTTTCGTCCTGTAAAACAATCCGGCAGGATCGTTTAGTCTCCCAGTGCAGACAGCCTGAGGGCCGGTACTTGAAGGGTACAAATATCCATATATATAGCTAGACTACTTTTGCTGCAATGTAGAGACTAGTAATGTGGGAACTGGGGATCCACTGACAAATAAAAAGCATATAAGAAGCTAACCGTGCAAGGAGAGAGGGAGAGGGGATGAGAGAGACAAAATATATTATTTATTTATTTTTTATAGATAGTCCATATGTTTATAGATATCTTTTTACTACAATGTTTTCGTTAAGCAGCCAGATGATAAGGAATATTTTAATCCTATAGACTGCTGTTATTGTAACATTATGGTTGCTTTAACAGGTGTTAACACCAAACTGTCAGAGAATCTGGTACAACTAGTGCACAAAAACCACAAAAATTCTGTATTGTGTAGTAGAAGATCATATAGGTGTATAGATAGATGAGATGTAATCAAGGTCACACGAACATAAATACTTTGCTTTACCTGAAAGGATTCACTTGGAGCGGATATCCTCCACCTATCAAAAGAGCTCCTTTTTGACCAAAGGAGAGCCTCCATCCATCATCTCTTCATCCTTCTATCTTCTCTCTGGCCGGTTAGGGAATATTCCCATCGGCACTCCAATCAGCAAATGCCAAAATTTTACACCAAATTAAAGCCGGCTCCAAAATGGAGATGAAACTTATCTGTATATATAGAGTATGGACCAAGCACACCCCAGAGGGTCCCAAGAGAGAATAAAATGCTGCATGTTTTTGATGAATAAAATGGAGTCCACAACTGAGGATGGAAAAGCCAATCACATATGAAGCATTTGTTGAGGGCTTGAGGCCGACAGCTTTGAGCTTGATTCCATTGCGAACTGATACTAACACTTCTGTGGTGCTATTCCAAAGTGCAAACATGAAGCAAGGAACGTACCCAGCACTTTGGACAACAGGAAAATAAAATACAACGCAGTAAGAGACCTGCGAGGAAAAAAGGCCTGATATCAACACAATTGGATGGACTGTCAGTAGAACTTATTGGTTACTTAGCAGATTATGACCATTACAGTTTGACTGTTCCTTAGGAACACAATTGGATGCGCTATCCACGTAGAGGAAGTTTTATCTAAAAAATTTACATCGTTCATGAAAAACTGAAAATTTGCTGTCATCCAGCTACAGTTAACAAGCTCCATCCACTGTCCCATTGAGTTTATTGAAACGCTAGAGAAATTGCCGTTTCCTTGATTGGAGCCACTTGTAAGCAACTCGGAAAGCTACTTGCATGTGACGACTGCAATTAACTCTATGGAAAAGAAGCGGATGGAGCTCTGGGCAATGCAAGATGGAGCCATCTAGGGAAGGGGACGCACTTTTCGCTTTCCGGTGATTCTTTGGGTGACCCACACAAATCGACCAGTAAATATTCCATCCCAGCACCACCGCCCGCACAAGCAATTGCGATATAAAATGCAACCCATTGCATGGTCAGTGACTCCAACTCCAACCTGCCCTGTGTGCTAAGGTCTTAACAGGAGTTCTCTGTTCACTCTTTGCAGCTTGAAGCCCGAAACAACTCTAATAGCCAAAGAGAGCTTCAATAATGACTACAGAATCGGAGGTTTGTGGAATCTCCATAATTCAAGCTAGCTCTTGCATATTTCTTGGCATGCTAGTGAATTTATTGAAGAATGGCGTAGATTCATGATTTCTGGCCGCTGTATCTGTATGGACAACATCCATAATCGTGCATTATTGTGTCTTTGTGCCTGAATATAATGGAATTAATCCCCAAAAGGATACGTTTTTCAATGTTTTTTTTGTACTAATCTAGCTACTTGCGTGAAACTGCAGACACCACGAATAACGGAGCTCCATGTAAGGATGGACTGCAATGGCTGCGGGAACAAGCTCAGGAAGACCCTCAGTGCCATTGATGGTAATTAAAGACAATTCTAACCTGAAACCTGCTAACAGCTAGTTTCTTTTGACTCCCAGCTCGACTTGTGACGAGCATGATATGCATGATTGATACTTACAGGTGTTAGCGAAGTCTACATAGATCAAGCAAGCCACAAGATCACGGTGGTGGGGATGGCCGATCCTGAGAGGATGATAAAGGCCATCAAGAAGACCAAGAGGATACCCACCATCTTCTCCCACACCGACCCCGCCGCCGCAGCCGCAGCCGGGGCTCAGCCGCCTCCCCTGCTGGAGAAGGAGAAGCCGACGGCAAAGGCGAGGCCCAGGCGGCTGCACCACCTCCCGCCGACCCGCCAGCAGCAGCCGACGCCGTTCCTCCAGCAGCAGCATCAGCAGAGGAGGAGGAGGCACCAGCTCCAGCTGAGGCGCCCGCGCCGGAGACCAAGGAGGCAACAAAACCGGCAGAAACCCCGGCGGCTATGGATGCCACCGTGGTACGCACACGCACAGTACTCGAATACCCGTACGGGTACGGCCATGGCAACCGCACGTACAGTGAGCACTGGGCGAGGGAGACCCACCCCATGGACGGCATGCACGGCGTCAGGTACGAAGCATCACCTTACCATCGGCCGACGAGCCCATACGTAGCCGAGTACGGCGGCGGCTATGGTGGCTTTCCGGTGCAAGAAGGCTACTACCCGGTCAGGGCCAAAGGAGATGACAGAAGTATCACTTCTATATTCAGCGATGAGAACCCAAACGCATGCAGCATAGCGTGAGATGAGCGAGATGATCCATATGTAGTAGCAGCAGTCTGCTTGCTCAAGGAATTGGTTTCTGCAGACCCTTGTTGATGCCCAAGATGCGTAGTGCTAGTGCAGCAGAGACTGATCATCATGTAGGCTTTGTCCTGTATAACAAGTATCATGACAGGCATAGGCATTTCACATGTTATTCTTAACTAAAACGTTCACATCTGATTTGTGTCACATAAAGTGCAGTAGAGCAGGACCATGTCAAGGAGTTCATCAAAACATAGCCTCATTGTATTATTGATTGAAAACATATAAGTCTACTTTTATGAGTAGCGAACACTGGTGCTACTCTAACGCATTTCGCTATGCAGAATTCTAGAATGGTGTGTGATCTTGATGTCATTTTCGTTTTCCTTTGGAGCATAAGAACGAGGAGTTAATCTTTTTATTAAGATAGCATCCATTACATGTCCTGAAATAATGAACAACTATAATAGGTTCTCTCAGGTAAGTAGAGTTCTTTGGTAATCTGATAATACAGCAAATTACTCCCCTGTTCCAAACTGTAAGACGTTAGTACTTTAATATCATTATGTAAAAAAAACATTTCGCCATGAAGGAATATATCTAGTACGTACTTCCAAAAGAAGGGATAAGGAAAATAAGAGGTGAGAATTGATTCTACAGGATAAGTACTGACCTGAGGAGGTCGTATCGTAACGGGAATGATAGAGAACAGGATAAGAGCCGAGTGTGCACATCACTGGATCAGGCAAACTCTGCACACCGTATGTTTTATTTGTCTGTTACCATGTCTTCCTGCAACTCACATGCAAGGCCAACTAGGACTTGGAAAGTACTTTTTGGTTTTGTAACCTCTGTTGCCTTTTTTTAAAAAAATAAAATTCATCGTACGGGTGCAAACCCCTCCAGTTTCCCTAAAAAAAAGTTTGATTGATGTGCCCCCAAAAAATACTCCAGAGCTGTTCTGTTAAACTATGTGCTGAGACATATCTGAAGAGTTTTTACCCTTCACTGTTGTTTGTACTAGTCTGAACTTGCAGCATGGAGCTCTTCTGAAAGATGGGCAATGGTTATCGTTTCAGGACAAAATATTTAATTTGACTTTGCATCATGACATTAACAGAGGTAACTGACTTCTTCTCTTTTCTTTTTTGAAGCATGAAAAGGGAATTCAGCAGTCGAGAGTTTTTTCCCTAAGATCTAAGGACTTTCTCTACGAAGGAATACATCTCAACATAGCACCACATTACAAATTTAGAAAAAAGTGGAAATTACATGTTACATAAATAAATTGAGTGTAAGCACGCAAAAAAAGTCTGCATAAAACATCTATATATTTTTCAGGCTTCATTGGCTATCTCGATGCATGTATACAGCTTCGTAAAGTTTCGCCATAATCTGTCTCGCTGAAATCTTAGTGTTATACTAGAACATGAGCAGAGTTCATCCGTAAACAAAAAAGGTGTTTTAGTAAACTCAAATTAAAAACCATGTTGACCGATGTTCAGAAAACTGAGCAGGCACACATGACTCTTGTCAGCTATCGCAGTTATTAGTTACATCTATTTTTATGCTGATCTTTGTACCTCCATGTCAGCACTAGGGTTGTTTCAGAGAAGATAAAGCAAGTGGCAAATCTGAATGTAAATAAAAAACAGTAGTACAACTTCAGCATTTACAAATCAAAATAGACTATGTACTACTGGAGGATATGTAGAATCAAAGTTTACAAAAAGTTGTCAGTCTAGCATCCCATATCCATTTGGCTGAAACCTCCACACTGCAAATTGTCTTCAGGCTGCCCCATCAGGTTATATCAGCATTCTCTTCATAAAAGTTTTTTTTTCTGTGCCACTTATTTGAAATTCATTAGCAAAATATGGAAGCAGGATGTGCACTATTTTGGAGTCATAGTGGCAATAGCAATCTCAACAGTAGTATTTGCAATTATAAGAATTTTATTACTCTCATTATCTCATCTGGGATAACCTAACCTAGTTTCGTACATCTAATCTCAAGTCACGACTGTTGTGTCCTAATCGACGTCTGTTGAAAGATGCCCCTCAGGAAACCGGCGATGACCTTTACTAGATGATAGATTCCAGCTGAATCTGAAATCAATTTTCCACTGCAGCAATATGCCAAAGAAACCAGAAGAAGAATAGAAGATATACCACACAGAGCGATAGGAATTAATATTATAATCTGTTAACTGAACTCTGTATATATCCTTACTCAGTGCATAGGTCATACTTGATGTAGTATAAAATGTGTCAATGGCAAACAAGCACAAATCACATGAGGCTTTGTACCCCCCACCCCTCACCCCAAATGTTTTTGCACGAAATTAGCAAATGTTATTGACTAGATAAAAAAATCCAGTAACTTTCAAAATAAAATAAGGAAAAAGAATCCTCAAAAAGGTGAGTTGCTGTCATAGGCAATATCCATATTGATGACAGTTTAGTCATCTGCACTTAAAGTTCTGGAAAGTCCTTCAATGGATAAAGACAGCAAAGACTAGGAGGTACCATTGAAGATCGCTAAGAGTGACAAATGCAAATAATAGCAGTTCAGAATGAAAATAAACCTACATGAGAGGTGCCTAAAAATTATTTAGCAGCAAACAGGAGGTGTTATAAGTGGATGATAAACCCTCAGAAAAGAGCTACATCATGGAATAAATGTTGCGACTTTGCATATCATGGCATTTGTTAATTGCTATATATAAGGTTTCCTTATTGGGTACATCAAGGTACAAAATATGAAGCTACAGGGGAGAATCGGAAAGCTGGTATAAAAGCCCGATAATCAAATATATGTCTGAACTAGAAAAGATACAAACCAATCGGACTAGTAGAACTTGACAATTTCAAATCCTGAAATGTTAGAATCCTTCTGACATTATTAAATTGGAAAAAAAAAAAAATCAGCAAAAACATCTGAATAGGACCAAAAGGATAAGTATCTGCAACTTCACTAAGAAAAAACATCATTTCTGGTTCTGCAACAATACTTCACAAATGGTGTAATATGACAATCCCATTTAGCAGCAGAGTAACTATCCAACATCAGCTTTTTTTTTTTATATAAAACTGAACTTTGGTATCTGTTTGATCAGATAGTTCAGTTTTTGCAACTTCTTCCCTTACGCAATGCATCACAAACCTTTGCAGCATCTGTGCCATATCCAGCATTATGGACCCTTACTATGTTAGCACCATTCAAAATCCCAGCTGTCACAGCTGCAACAGTAGCAACATCTCTCTCGACTGGATTGGCACGATTGCATATTTCACCCAAAAATCTTTTCCTTGAAGGTCCCAATAATATTGGCACATGTGATGCACCTATACTCATTTTACCCATTTCCCTCCTAATGGATTCCAATCCCATAATTACTTCAAGGTTGTGTCCAGAATTCTTGGAGAAGCCAATGCCAGGATCAAGAACTAGCCTCCACAATGGAATCCCAGATAACTCTGCTTCTCTCACCCGTTTGTATAGCTCCAAAGCAACTTCCTTGCAGACATTATCATACTGTAAATTTTGTTCGCTTTGCATAGTTGACGGATCTCCCCTCATGTGCATTGCAACATAGGGAACTCCCAGTTCAGCTGCAACTTTAAGAATTCTTGGATCAAGCTGTCCAGCAGATACATCATTGATAATGTGAGCTCCTCTTTCAACAGCTTTACTGGCAACTTCTGCATAGAATGTATCCACTGAGAGTAACTTGCCCTCAATCTCAGGAATTTTTTAATCTCATCCAGAAAAGGAACCAACCTCTCAAGCTCCTCGTTTGGAGATAATCTCTTTGCAAAGGGCCTGGTAGATTGAGCACCAATATCGATGATATCTGCACCTTCTGAGATTAATAACTTAGCCTGAGAAATGGCAGCTTCCACTTGTTGAAACTTACCTCCATCACTAAAGCTGTCTGGTGTCAAATTAAGGACCCCCATGACTAGGGTCCTCTCGCACCAATCCAACAAACGATCCCCAACAGGTAATACCCTTTTGATACTTTCTGTTCCAATTATAGATTCACCCCCAAGGCTATTCCATAATTCAAAAAGAAACCTCCACTGCACTTTGAGAGAGAGTGCCAACTTGTTTCGATACCATTATCGCCGGATGCACCTAGAAGGTCAACAAGAGGTGCTAAAACAAATGACCTCTCATGGATGCGCTCATGTGGCACAATTAGAGTCTCACTATGGATCTGGGAGTTACCATACAGAAGTATGTCTAGATCGATAGGTCTTGGGCCATACCTTATTCCACCAGTGCGGCCAATATCCTTCTCAATTTCCTTTAGCATTTTAAGAAGCTCATGTGGCCCGAGCCTAGTTGTACCCGAATGGCAGAGTTAAGAAAACGCGCTGATCAGTCACATAAGCTGGGGCAGTCTCATAGAGACAGGCATGCCTAGTGACTTTCACGCCTGAGCTTTTCATCAGCTGCAATGCCCTGTTGAATGTACTGACTCTATCACCCACATTACTTCCCATAGCAATCACAATCTCTTGGTCAACTGAACGGCCCTCAAGTGAGCATTGCGTAAACAAACGGGCCTTGAATGGAACATGCCTGGAAGCTCTGTTCAAGGATCTTGGAGGGTGAGTAAGACTAGATACTGTCAAAAAAAAACAATAAGGGGTGAGTTAGACCATTAGAGGCTTAGCTGTTTTTTATTGCATGATAGTGGATTTAAAAAGTGAAAGCTAGAACTGTACCCAAGTAGTTCTTAGCAACTGAATGCATCTTCCTAATTGATTCCTTAGCATGGAGGAGCATGGTTGAACATATGAGAAGTACGAAAGCAACCACTTGGTATCAATTGTAGTCTTAGAATCTTTCACATGAGCCTTAATCCTTCACATCTGGTAATAGGCAAAACACAGACAAATGTGAGGTCTGAACAAGCCTAACCAAAGCTAATAATAGCGAGAAGCTGATAAATTCACTGTGCACAAAGTTCACAACCACATCAGTTATAATTTTAAACTAGAAGTAAATACATGTATGACAAAGAAAGGAAAGGCATTGCATTGTGTACCCCACTATCAAAGCTTGGTCACCAAAGTTCCAATCATGCACCCAAAAGAGACTCTGAAAGATATAAGTATCTGCAGCAATGGAAACATATAGCTTCAAAATTTGATGTTGGAACAAGCAGGAAGCTTTTTCTAATAATAATTGATGGCATGAGAGCTGATGAGATGTAACAGAAGAAATAAATGAAGAAAAAATACAGAAGTTCTCTAGAAAAATTTCCCCAGACAGGAAGGCAACAGAAGCTTATGCAAGACATCAATAGAGCTTTTCAGCTCAAGTGTTTTGCTGCGGGATCCCTTTTGCTGTTTGAAACTGCTGGGAAAACATGAAATGATCCTCTGCCATTGTGACTATCAGTCCAACGAGGCAATACAAGTGATCAAATAGCTCTCTCGTCAATCAGAAACCTCTTCCTAGAACAAGATTAGGCTGATGCTCCTAATACCAGACAGAGAAAATTAATTGTCACAGTGATCGCATGTACACATGCTGCCTAAGAAGTCCATCGTTCAATCTGAATTCCAGATTTGGATTTAGTATGCGGCGCATTGTAATAGACTAAGGATATACAAACAAAAAGGAATGCGCTGCCTTACCCGAAGCTTTTTCCGATGCTCCTCAGCCTCTCGGACCTTTCCCTGCCTTTGATGGAGCAGAGGCGGAGGCAAGCCGCGGCGCCGTCAACGGAGCCTGCAAGGCGGCGGCGGCGGCTGGATGGGGGGAGCCTTGCTCCAGTCGCAGGCTCGCAGCAGGGCAAGGCAGCGAACTGCCGGCGGCCGCTCTCACCAACCTTCGCCTCCGACCACGTTCGTTCTTATTTTTTTTTTGTTGGGCTTCTGTTGGGCTGTCGTGGTGTGGTGTGTTGGGCTTCCCGTCCCACGGTACCTACATAAGTTTCATGTTTCTCCAAAATAATAATTTAATAATAATAATAATAATAATAATAATAATAATAATAATAATAATAATCTAATAATAATAATCTATATCTATATCTATCAGATCCTCGGTAGAATTTATAATACTATTCCATCGATTCTCGGCAGAATTTATAAGCTGGTTGATAAGTCAAAACACTATAACAACAACTGATTTTCTATAAAAAAGTACTGTTGACTTATAAACTAAAACAACTTTTTAGTCGAAGCGAACAGGATTTTTTAAAACTATTGGCACTGACAACCTTTTTTTAAAAAGTCATAATATACTGATTCGAAACATGTTTTGCATTGCTTAAAGCAATAAAAAATATTGGCACCTAGGCGTGTCGTAACCACTGCGTTCATATATACAACGGCGAAAAAGCAATGTTTGTCAATTGATTAGTGGTGCATACATACAAAGCGGATCCAACATCAGCAAAAAGCTGCTGAAAAATATTCGTCCCAGCAACAAAGCATATCCGATTTTAGCGTAGACGCTAGCAACGGAGTACTGGATGGAGTTAGCCAGCCGTAAACCCAGTCACAGTGATTAGGACAACCAAAATCCATCTCCCTAAAAAAAAAAAAAAAATCCCATCTAATCGGTTAGCCTTAATTGGGAAAGCTTAACAAATCGCCTAATTGGTTGCAGACGCGGCGAAGCAACCGAAACAAAGCAACCCAAAGCAAACCAAACCCAAGGGCGCGTCCGAGGCGGGGAAGAAACCGGAGCGAGATATTTGCATTTCAGTCCCTGCGAAGAAGAAAACCGACGTGTCCTGTTCCTGTAGAGGCCCCTCGCCGCGTCGGGATCCCGCCGCCGCCCTCGTCGGTCGACCATGGGGACGGCGACGATGGCGACGGCGGTGGGCGCGGCCATGCTGCTCTACTTCGTGCTGAGCCGGCGGCTGGCGGGCGAGGACGTCTCCGTCGGCGGCGGTGGAGGGGGGGAATGGGTTCCGGGAAGCGGCGGAGGGGCGCGCGGCGCGGCGCCCGGTGCAGCCGCCGGCGACGTGGATCGAGGCGGTGGGCACGCTCGCGGAAACGCTGCGGTTCACCTACTCGGAGACGCTCGGCAAGTGGCCCATCGGGGGGACCTCGCCTTCGGAATCAAGTACCTCATGCGCCGACAGGTGAGAACACAAAACCCATCCTCCTCGCTATTCCACCATCGGGTTGCCTGCCGCTTGGATCCGAGTGAAATGGCGCGGTTTCGTTTCGAATTTGGCTCAAGGCTTGCGTTTTGGATCTGAAATGAGAGTTCCTTCGCTTGATTTATGTTTCCCAATAGCATTCTGCACTGCTGGTAGGAATGGATTTGGGCTACAAGCCTGTAGTGGTTGGAACTTAGTATATAGATGTGTGCAAAGCGGGTTGTGCTGACAGCCTTTCATGCTGCGAAAAATTGCTACTACGAAGGTATCAAGCTTGCAGGTTTTGTGGTTGTGGTGCAGCTAGTGCTACTCTAGTGTTATGTAGTCGCGCCTGCAAAGTTAAGGTTGAATTACTTTGTATTTTTGGAAAATTTTAGTTTACAGACACTTCAGTTGAGAGAATTACACCTTTTCATTCTTCAAATTGTGTTTGTTGTGAGTAAATATGCCTCTTAAGATGAAGTTTCTGATCTGATTAGCATACCTAATCGTGACAGAACTGTTAATATAGATCCCCGCGAGATAAGATGTTTGTGATTATACTGATTATGGCATAACTTTTCGACCTAGGGACTCACAGTCAGAGCTAAGCTACTATTTTAATTTTTAAAGGATACCAAAACTTATGTATTGTTCCTTTTCTTGTGTTGGGTGACGAATCCTGATTCTTGAGTAACCTAATGTTTACTGTAAACTGGTGTTACTTGTCAGGGAAATTTACATGTTGCCAGTGTATATGCTGGAAGCGAGTGCATTGAACTGAAAGGACCTGAAATCATGGAAGAGCTGATTGTTCTACGGCGGTTGATTGACCTGTGCTTTCTTTTCTCTAAGAAACCATTTCCAGTGTTCCGGGAATTAGCTGGATTTTCACAGGAGGATGTTCTTATTGAGGAACCAAAGGCGGGGGTGAGTAAGTATTGATAGCTATTCTAGTGTTCATCCATTTCTTATGGCATGGTCTGTTGCTAGTGATAATATGAATATGCTTGATTGTGTTTTTTCTTCTTTGATTTGATTTGATTCCCGACATTTGTCCTACTTTAACAGATTTTGAAGCCTGCTCATACAATTCTGCGTGATGAGTGCACCAAATCCTTCCTTGTTTTGATTCGAGGGACTCATAGCATGAAAGATACTCTGACAGCTGCTACTGGAGCTGTGGTGCCATTTCACCTCTCACTTTTGGATGAAGGCGGTGTGAGCAAATTAGTGTTAGGCTATGCACACTGTGGGATGGTTGCAGCAGCCCGCTGGATTGCAAGAGGTGTAACACCATGCCTCCGTGAAGCAGTCAGACAATGCCCAGAGTACCAAATCAAGGTGCATATTCATTTTATGGTTCAAACTGGCCATGCCTGATCTTGTTCGTATTAGTTTTGGTGTGGTGAAAGTTCTAGATCACTGTCCCAATAATATCCCTTGACTTGTCATTTGAAGAGCTAATTTTGTTCTGTTAGATTGTTGGCCATTCATTAGGTGGTGGTACTGCTGCATTGCTAACTTACATCCTTAGAGAACACCAAGAGTTTTCTTCAACAACTTGTGTTGCATTCGCACCAGGTATGTCAACTGCCATCCTGTCTAGTGTCCATAATAAATTAGGGTCTACTAACGGCTGATTTTTTGTTGTCAGCTTCTTGCATGACATGGGAATTAGCAGAATCAGGCAAGCATTTTGTGACAACGATTGTCAATGGAGCTGATCTGGTTCCCACTGTATCAACTGCATCTATTGATGATCTCCGTTCTGAGGTAGCTCCATTTCTCCATGCAGATTTGTTGCTTTAAAGAATATTTCATCTCTGGGGAGAAATGCGACTCTTGTCTGCACTTCACTTGAATGCACCTTATACACCATTAAATATGACACTATGGTTGTTTTCATTGAAACTTTAGTAGCAAGAAATTTCACACTCTTCCTCAATCCTTATGTCTTATCCATTGTCCAGGTAACAGCTTCATCATGGTTAAATGATTTGAGGGATCAAATACAACAGACGCGTTTCCTAAATGTTGTTTACCGGTCAGCCACTGCTTTAGGAACTTCGCCTGCAGTCTTTTTCTGGTGCGAGAGAGGGGGTTGCAGGTGCTGGAGCATTTCTACGCCCTGTTTCAAACAAAACCCAGGTACATAGTTAAAAGACCAGGAGCTGGCAAGCTGTGTAGTTTAGATAAATTAAGGTTGCCTTGCAATATAGCACATGATATTTTATTGGTAGCAATTATGTGGCACCCTATAACTAAAAGTTATTGTTAGATTAAGCATTCTCTACTGTATGATGACATTGTTTTGGACATGGTTGTTTCATAAGCTAAGTATAATCTTGATACACTTTTAAATCCGACTGTTCAAACCTATAAGAGCTGAATGATATTATTCAAATATTCAGTGTATGAAAGATGTGCATAGCATGATAACTTTATGTCTAGTTATTCTTCAGAAAACTTATCCAGCAGAACCAAAGATCTATTGCAGCCTTCTTAACAAATATTCCAATGCAGGTTGTGATGAAACAAGCACAGAGTGTCGCACAGGCTGTTGCTAGAAGTCGGTCTGCATTTTCCTCATGGTCATGCATGGGTGCACGTCGTCGAGGTGTAGGTGTAGTTACTGCAAGTTCTAAAGATGATACGATAGCAGAAACCCATGTAACATCAACAGTTGAGTCGAAGTCCTTCATTGTAGAACAATGTGGCACCAAGACCATAGAAGAACTACAATATACTGCAGCTAGTGTTTCTGTTCATGATGCAGCTGACGAAGAAGAGGCTCTTTTGAGTGAGCATGAAACCTCCCGGGAGAATGCCGAAGAAGAAATAACAGAGGGTGAGTTGTGGTATGAGTTTGAGAAGGACTTGGATCGACAAGCTGAAGTGGAGGCACGAACTCGAGAGGAAGAGGCAGCTGCAGCCAAGGAAATAATGGAAGAGGAAAGTGCTGTGCTAAAAAGTGTAGAGGACAGGCAGTCCTTCACGTCAGATAGCTTGGAGAGGCACCAATTCTACCCTCCTGGTAGAATCATGCACATGGTTGCAATGCCTCCCACAGATGCTGACCCAGATGATCCAGTTGCTGCTGACGAATGCTCTGTTGGAATATATGAGACCCCCAGAGATCTTTACAGCAAGATTCGACTCTCAAATACCATGATCAATGATCACTACATGCCAATGTACAAGAAAATGATGGAGATATTGATTGAGAAGTTTGCAAAGGATGAGGACTGCTATTGTACAGGTTCTACTGTAGAATAACATGAAGGCATGAATGACCTATATACATCATATACTGTACAATACTCCGTGTTAGCTGTCATTAGCCTCTCTGACATTGCAATATACAAGAGGTGATGTCCTCCTGACCCGTGAAAAAAAAGGATTTTAGTTAGGGTCATGTGAGTGTGATTTGTAAATGTAAAAGAAACCAGAATGAGCAATTTAATACCATTTCCAGTCTTATTTGCTTGATAATTGAAGTCTATATTTACAAGGCATTTAAAATTCAGGCGCTTAGAAAGAAGAGCGTTTTGACATTGTTTAATATAGAACAATGGCTACAGGGAACTAAAAAGATAAAAAGAGTTGCAATGGCACTGGCACTGGTGGTTGCTTTAGCTTAGCTTGCCAACAAACTATTGTAGCTTGATATGGCAAGAAATATCTTAAAGCACCTGTTTGATTATTGCAGTGCGTCTCCTTTACTGTATTACGTGGGCGTGTT
Organism: Chrysopogon serrulatus; assembly: GCA_015844335.1. Classification (NCBI taxonomy): domain Eukaryota; kingdom Viridiplantae; phylum Streptophyta; class Magnoliopsida; order Poales; family Poaceae; genus Chrysopogon; species Chrysopogon serrulatus. The sequence goes on along the minus strand of JADLZL010002741.1, from coordinate 276,005 downwards.
GAGGCAATTTAAATGAAGTTTGCTAAAAAGTCGATAGTGAGGGTTGGCTAACGAAAAGCTTTGTAGAATTTTCTAACGAAAAGTTTTGTCGAGTGTTGGCTAGCAGCTAAACCATTAAAATAATATTTCTCCTTCGAAAAATCTATACTCAGTTAATCAGCTAATAATATTTATTTATTCTCCTTTGAAAAGGCTATATTCAGCTGTGGTGTAGGCCCCGTTTCCCAGAGGGTAGCAGGGCCTTCCAAAAATTGGCGCGCGAGCCCACCCGAAAGTAGGGGTGGGACATCGCTCGCACTTTTGGCAACGTGTTCAGTCGGGTGTCGGCACGGCACGTCAGTCTCTATACGATCATCAACGGGCCGCCTTTCACCCCCTGACAGGGTCGGGTAAGAGAGGCGGCTTCCCTCTCGCGTCCATCTTATAGAGCCCAGGCAACGCCCGCGTCGCTTCAGCTCGCGATGTGGTACTAACAACATCGAACGCGCGGACGCCTCGGGCGACCGACGCTGCTCCTCTCACGTCGTTGGCTAGCTGGGTAGCCCGAGTGAAACGAGCCCAATGATCTTTGTCTGGCCCAAAAGCGCACGATCTGCCTGGACCTGGCTGGAGTCGTGTTGTTTCTGCTTCCGCAAATGCCTGCGATTGATTTATATATTTTTTTAAAAAAGAAAATAGCGCTATTTGCTTTCTTCTGTATATTTTTTTATAAAACTTATTCAAAATTTATGAAGCTGACTTAGGACAAACCCCATGTGCAAAGTCTAATTTGGATCAGAGGAAGTACACTCTAGCTTTAATTGCTTGATAGGCTATCTGCTTTCTTTCGTATGTACATTATATTCTAGTGGTTTTACCTTGATAAAAATAGATAGTAACACTAACGCTCCCTCCATTTCAAACTACATCACTCTATTTTTTTTTTTCGCAAGTCACCTTTTTTTACTTTAACTAAGCTTTTAGCACAATATATGTTATCCACAGTACCAAATAAATGCACTATTTAAGACATATTTCTTGGTTAATTTAATGAAAATACAAAACCAAGTAACCTATAATTTGGAACGAACGAGATACCAATACTTCATCTCAGCGTGCACATATAATTGCCTATAAAACAGTGATTATATTAGATTAGATAAAACAAGATACCAAATGTGCCCTCACAGAAACTGACAAAGTACCACATCCACAATATTAAACAGAGCAAACTTCAATAAAATCTGCCAATGCTCCATGCACAAGGCATCAACTTCAAGTCTTTGTACGTGCCTTTTATTTTGCATCAAGAAAGAGCGAATCTAATAGTGTAACATCTCTTGCCCGAACTAACTCTGATAAACGAACTGTACAAATCTTGGCCATCATATCCTATCCTATATACTCGAAACTGGCAAGGATATGGTTGTTCCGTTGTTCTTATTTTTCCTATTCGTCCAGGCACGAGATACCATCTAGGCATCTAAAAGTATAATAACCCTATCACATGTACAGTTATCCTATGGGTGGACTCGCGCCAAAAGCGAGAAAATAAAAACTAATGAAAAAACTTGTGGAGATGTATAATACTCGCTTTCACTGAAGAAAGGTCTCAAGTCCTCTTGGCACATGAACTCCAAAGGGAAGCAAACAATATGACCCCGAACGGCCTGCAACCGTTCCATTGGATTGGCACATGCCATGTCTCTATCCTGTTGAGTTTCCGGGTTCTCTAGGGCAACACCCAAGTCGATGGTTGTGTGGCCAATTTTCTCCTTACGATGAGCAAAACTTTGGCGAAATTGGTACCTGCAAGAGGTTGATATCATTTCAGAGACCAGTGAGCACAATATTCCAACTCAAATGGGAGAAAACTTGAAGACAGATCCTGCATTCAGTACCTAGAATGGATGTGATCGTTGGGAACACATGAGAATACTTGTTGGTAGATCATGGTATTCTCCTGCCATTATCAGTTTGTTCAGTTGAGGGAGGAAACTAAGTATTAGTGCTCAATCTTATGGTAAAAAATACAATGGAAAATCATTAGATAGTGAAATCATGACATCCATAAACAGGTGCAGTGACAGATAGTCAGTCATACTGAAATGGTTTAGTGGTTAGCTCAAAACAAAACAGTTCAATCTCTAACTTAATAGCTTAAAAGTATCTCCACTACACTCACCTTAGCAGTGGACATCCAGATGTTCTTGTATGCTGAATCATCCACAGGATCCATAATGCAATTAACCTGAAAATGAAAAATACGCATTAAAAGTGGAATCGAACTCACAAAGAGCTCTATACTGTATATGCACCATGCACCTCTTCTACTTCTGTCAAAAGCATATGTAAAATCTTCAGGACTATTATATAAAGGGTTGCCCTGAAACAGATTTAATGAGTTGGGTGTTAGATAGTTCAACTGCATGAGTTCAGAGGGAGGAGGTGTGAAACGTTTTTGCTGCGGTTGGCTTTATTCTTATACCCTGCTGATCCTCTGTCTCTCACGTTAGTGTGCAGCAACCTATAGTGCTGGTTCTTCTTCAACTTGACTCTGTCCAAATCATTTGTCCTGTTTACACTAGTGAAGCAGTACCAGTATGGAATACTAGGACATTACCGATTTGAGGTCGTGTTATTAGTTGGAATGGGCCCTTAAATTTTAAACTGATCAGGTCAGATGTACTGACTACTGAGGAATTGGATATTTCAAATACCAGTACAGCAGGCTGTTAGACTACCTGTCTACCTGTGGGCGTCATGCAATCATGATAGGAAGCCAAAAGACAATGAAGGTGAAGCTACTAGGCTGGGAATTGATTTCCCATGGTTTAGATAGCATACAACCAACTTTGAGAAAAAACAAACAAACAAACATAGAAACAAGACAACTTAGACTATAAATCCTGCTTTCCTTCAGACTGATTCTATGCTTATTGCAACTCTCAATTTAAAGTATCAGTTGGTAGTTAAAGCATAATGAAACATATAGCCCGAACCTCTCCTGGAAGAAGACCAAGGTGTTCTGCCCATAGAGAAAGTCGTAGGCTGAGGGAGAACTTCCCAGCTTCCCAAGGCCTTCCATCCATAATAGAACTGACAACCTCTTTATCTTCAATAATTACACCAATCTGAAAGAATAGTAAGATTCCATTACAATGTAGAATAGTAAGGCTCCATTGTAGCGTAAATCAGGAGCTGGAGAAGATTGTCTAAGTAATCCGCCTAATCATGCCTTGATATTCACTAATTTCAGTTTGGCCATGAACTAAAACACTCTTCACCTTCAACAGCAAACTTTCCAACTTTCTAGCAAAAAAGAGAGTTTTTATGCAGAAGAGCAAAAGAAAGAGAGAAGATACATACAGGGCAGGGAAAATAATTTACATCAGACTTTAGCCTAATTGCATAACTGTAGGTATACCCCTCCATTAGGGAAGGTTATTTCTAAATTAATTAATCTTGAATTCAGCAGTTATTGCCTGCATCGAGCCGGAGCATTTATACTGTACAACCTTTCATCTATTTGGCCTGATATAAGTGTAGCATGTGTTTGTTAAAAAAAAAAGGAGTAAAGTTCATGGCCGGTCTCGAACTTGTAGGGGTGTGTCATCCCGGTCCTTCAACTCAAAAAGTGTGTTATTTCGGTCCTTAAACTTTATTAGGGTCTCGTATCAATCCAAACGGATCCGGTGGCAACAATTGCTCTCCTGCACAGCGGCGCGCACCCTATGCGGCAACGGCAGCGGCGGCTGCTCGCCTGTGCCTGGTCTAGTGCCCTGATGGGCCAGTGCGCGTCGGCGAGCTGCTGGAGCTAGCGTGTGCTCAGGTGGACTACACCCTTGGCCGGCCGGTGTGAGCTACATGCAGACGGAGGCGTGCACGTACAGCACCATGCTCATGGTACAGGTGCATGGAGCTGTTGGCGAAGATCCTGTTCATGCACTGGTGGCACGGGGCATGGTCGCGGCCGGCCGATGCGGCTCCGGGCTTCTACAAGAGCACCAAGAACCGGTATAGCCCTGTGGCCAAGATGTTCACGAGCCACGGCTGCACCATGGTGGTGTCGGGCAGGGTTCTTGCTGGACCACTTCCTGCAGTTCCTGATGTTCCTGCGCAGCATCGTGTGTGGCGAGTGGGACGAGGACGACGGCCTGGCCAATGAGAAGCAAGGATGAGGAGCAGCCGTAGCCGTAGCTGGGCGAGCATCCGCCACTGCCGCATAGAGCGCGCAGGCGCTGCTGCCTCCGCCGCGCGCAGGCGAGCAAGCAGCCGCAGCGTGAGGAAGAAGACGACTGTTTTCAAAAGAACCCCACATGAAGTTTATAACTATTTGTGTAATTTTTGTGTCTGCGATTTTATATATAACCCCTTCTAATATTCTATTTCAAGCAATCAAGTCTTATCTCGTGCGTGGGCACAGATCCATACCTGTTTGGATGAATATGAAATCCAAGTAGAGTTTAAGGACCGAAATGACACACTTTTTGAGTTTAGGGACCGGGATGACATAGCTCCACAAGTTCAAGGACCGACTATGAACTTTACTCTTAAAAAAAAGAGAGCACCATGCAAACATACAAGTCGTACCTCGGAATCCCTAGAACCAAGCAAGCTTCTATCATTTATGTTGGCTGAGCCAATCAATGCCATGCGATCATCAATAATCATCAATTTACTGTGCACATATATCTGCAACATGCAGATTGTTAGGAAAAGAATAAAAAAAGGAAAGCACATAAATTAGCCTTGCCTAAAGGCATGGACCTAAGAGCGTAACAGAAACTTTTTGCCCCACCCCCACACACCACCAACCCACCCAACCCCACCCCACCCCCCCGAAATAAATAAATAAAGGTACCTGATTGGTGACCAATGGACCCCCATCACCTAATCTGCCATGTGCTCTAAGCCCATAAAATGAGATATAATCATGCGCCTTCGAGCCAACCACATCATACAGTTTTTTAAGAATTGAATTAGGTCCTCTACAAATAGTTCGGTATTGCCAATGCATAATTGCCCTCACAGACGCAGCTCCACCATCATCAATGCCACCCTGAAACAAAATATGTAACTATATTTTGAAGGAAAAGGCAGGAGCTCTGCCGCTCAATTAAGTAGAGAAACGAGGGTTATGTTCATCAGGTAACTATAAAGCCACCCTTAAGCACCAAACCATGTGTAATCAATACAAAAGCACGTTACCTGAAAACCAGGTAAAAGTGGTATGACAATAATAACCCTGAAGCGCCTTTTCTCTTTTTCTGCTCTAAGTATACGCCTATATAGTGCTTCTAATACACGATTCTTAATTGTGTCATCTCCTGAAAGACCTGATATGAAAAACTGATTCTGCAAAGGCCAGCAGAAAGAATGTATGTTACAAGTGACATCAGTCTATTTGTAATTATATGTGCATATAGAAACATCAAGTCTACTGATTCTCAAACATATGAATGTGAATAACTCTGAATATCATGTGTTACAATGAAACTTAAATCATATATATGGTAATACTGCAGAGCTAAGAAAACACACCTCAATGTAAACAAAATGTTCTGCCTTTTCAATGAGAGAAAAATAGGCATTGTGGATGCTTCCTTCGATTTGAGTTGTTCCTGCTGACCATGGGCCAACACTTCTAACAACCTACATAACAGAAACTTTTAATTGGTTAGATACTACTGTACAGTGTGACTTTCATTATTACTTGGTAATTGGTTAGATACTACTGTACAGTGTGACTTTCGTTATTACTTGGTATACAAGCAATCTAAAAGGACAATAATATCATCTCCGATTCATTTCAATCCACTTGGACTAGGAAAACAGATTGATGCAATCTGATTTTAACAAATGCTGCATGTGATAATCTGAGACAAGGGTTTTCTAAGTGCCAACCAAGAACAGCTCATGCCTATGGATACTCTTTTTTTTATTAGTGTGGAATGATTATGGATATTTCAATAACTTTGGCAAGCGAGAAGTGCAAATGACACTTTAAGATGCTATACAGAAACTTTTAATTGGTTAGATACTACTGTACAGTGTGACTTTCGTTATTACTTGGTATACAAGCAATCTAAAAGGACAATAATATCATCTCTGATTCATTTCAATCCACTTGGAGACTAGGAAAACAGATTAATGCAATCTGATTTTAACAAACGCTTCATGTGATAATCTGAGATAAGGGTTTTCTAAGTGCCAACCAAGAACAGCTCATGCCTATGGATACTCTTTTTTTTATGGTGTGGAATGACTATGGTTATTTCTGTTGCACGTAATCTACTGCTGAACCCATTCCTCCACTTGCGTGAACAGGGCAGACAGTAGGTCAGCTCTTGGTCATCTGTTAGGGTCATGGCAAGAGGCCATGCTTAGCACTCGTAGATGATAGATGTCATGTGTATAGTGCTAGGAACAGTAGGGCTGTAGACAGCCATACCACCTTGTTGGTGGATAGTTTGTATATATTGCATGCAATCCAATGGAAAGAGGGAGTTCCTTGCCTCATTCACGGTACCCCAAAGTTGCAGCCAACGCTGCACCTCGCTGCTGCTGTGCGTGTGTGAGAGTAGAGAGCTCGGCTCTTCTCCCACTTTGGGTCGAGAGGGGAGGAGGAAAAGGGAGAGCAGGTGCTGCTCACCCGAGGCGCTTTTGGATCAAGTGCCAACAGTTGGCATCGAGCCGCATAATCGCCGTTCGGACTAATCGCCGGCGATGGCGGATGATTCACCGAAGAGCAAAGAAGGGAGCCGGCGACTCCAAGGACAAGGAGCTCGCCGCGCCCAGCCCAAGGTGGAGGTGCGCACCGGCCGTGGAGGTGCGCTGCAATGATTGGCCAATGCTCACTCGCACCAACTATGGTGAGTGGGCGGTGTTGATGAAGTGGAAGCGCGCGCAAGGAAGTTCTGGGCGGCCATCGACCCGGGCAACGCGGACGAGGATGCGGAGGTGGGCGCCATGGAGGCGCTTTCTCTCAGCCACGCCGACCGAAGTTCCACCAAAGGCTATGGGGAGAAGGAGACGGCGAAGGAGGCCCGGGAGATGCTTGCATCTTTCCGTGTTGGGTCGGAGCGCCAAGAAGGCCAAGGCGCAAAGAATCTCGGGCGCTGAAGTTCGACGACTTGCGCTTCAAGCCCGGGAGACGGTGGAGGAGTTCGCGCTTCCGTCTCCGCCGCTAGCCAGCCAGCTCGCCACGCCGGGAAGAAGATGGACGATGAGGACGCTGCCGCCAAGCTCCCGCGCGTGGTGCCACCCAAGTATGCCCAACTTGCCCCCGCCCATCGAGACGATGCTTGGATATGTCACGCTGACGCCGAGGATGTGATCGGGCGGCCGCGCTGCAGGATCGCGTCTTGGCGCCCGCGGAGAAGGTCAAGGGCCACCGCTCCTCACCGAGGCGGAGTGGAATGCTCGGATGAAGGAGAAAAAAGGGCGGAGAAGGGTCCAGCCGCTGGGGGGGGCAACGGCGGCAAGCAAAGACGACAAAGGGCCGGGCGGGCAAGAAGAAGAACAAGAAGTACGACCCCAATGCTTGCCGAAAGTGTGGCAAGACCGGCACCGGCACGAGACCGCCTTTGGAAGAAGCCGGAGAAGAAGGAGGAGGCGCACCTAGCTCGGAACAGTGACGATGACGACCACGCGCTCCTGATGGGTGAGTACTGCGCGGTGATGGAGGGGCAGAAGCTCGTCCCGAGCCCACCCCGAGGCCTCGGACGACACTGTACTCTCCGGCTCGTCCCCGAGGGGGGCCTGACGATGCCCCAACCTCCGTCCCCGTCCCCGGGGGGGCCGGACGATGCCCCAACCTCCGCCTCGACCGAGGGGGCCTGGACGAACTCCCAATCAGCAACCAGCGGTCGACCTCGACGAAGTCGCGGGCAAGAAGTCCATCTCGGCGCCGGGCGGGACGAAGCCGAGTAGCGGTGGTACTTTACCCGGCGCAAGCAAACACATGTCCGGGTTGCCGCTGCCGCCTTCCTCCTACCTCGACACGAGCAAGACCGACGGTCAAGTTCGTGACGGCTCGCGGGTTAACATTCGCGGCCGCACCGCTGCTCTTCCGGTGCAAGGACGGCGAGTACGGGCGCCGGACGGATGTCTACTATCATCCCGCAGCCTCCGCTGCATCGCCGCTTTGGGGCAGCTGGACGAGCGCCAAGCGCAGTAGGTGAACATCCGCGACGGGCGTGCGGCGGATCAAGGACAAGGACCGCCGACTCCTCGCCAAGGTCAGTTTAGCACGCAAATCGCTCTATCTCCCCGACTCCGCGGGTCGAATAGCCGGGTGTGCTTGGCGGCGGCGCGCATGTAAGAACCGTGGCCGTGGCACGGCCGGCTTGGGGCACTGAAGCTCTCGGCGCTCGGGCCGCCTGGAGGAGATGGTGACGGGTTTGCCGCGATAAGGCACGCCGGGGAGTCAGGTGACACTGCCTCGCGGAAGCGTAGGAGGCCGTTTTTCCCCAAGACGGCGAACTACCGTGTCGCGGAGCGGCTCGAGCTGGTCCATGGGGGGACCTTTGTGCCAATCACGCCGGCGACGCACGGCGGGCGGCGCTTATTTCCTTCTCGGCTGGTGGACAAAGCAGCCGCTACATGTGGTCGCAGCCGCCGTCAAGGATGAATGAAGCGGACGCGATCGAGGTTCAAGGCACGAGCCGAGGCCGAGTCCGGAAGAGGCTCAAGGTGCCCCGACGGATCGCGGCGGCGAAGTTCACGGCGATCGACCGCCACCTATCGCGCCGAGGAAGGGCGGGCACCACCATCAAGCCGCACACACCGCAGCTAACGGCGTGGGTGGAACGCCGCAACTGCATTTATCGTAGGATGGCCCGATCGATGATGAAGGCGGCGGGAGATGCCCGCCGAAGTTCTCGGGGGAGGCGGGTCACCACCGCCGTGATTCATCCTCAACCGCTTCCAATGAAGGCGGGCGGGCGGAATGACTCCGCTCAAGCGTGGCATGGGCGCAAGCCTAATGTTGCGCTTTCTCGGACGTTTGGCTGCACGGCACGTGAAGACCACGGCCCGGCCTCGGCAAGCTCGAGGACGTGAGCACCAAGGCGGTGTTCCTGGCTACGAGGAGGGATCAAAGGCTTATCGGCTCTACGATCCGGCTCGGAGGCGTGAGTGGTGGTGTCCGCAGACGCCGCCTTCAACGAGGCGGCGGCGTGGAGCCGGGACAGCCCGGTGCGGGGAAGAGCAAGGCGGCAGAGGGCTCGGCGGCTCATTCGTCGCCGAGCTAGTGGTTCTTGGTGGCAGGCGTAGCGAACGATGGGGAAGCACTGAGCAGCTGTCCCCACGAGCAAGCCGTCATGGAGGCGGTGGAGCCGCCAAGTCCAGCCGGGCAATGGCCTCCCTGCCTCGCCACCACCTCGCGCTGAGCAATCGCCCGCCCCGCTGTGAGTGGGACGCTACGGAGAGGCAATCGAGTACGCCACACCGCACGGGCTGACGCCACCGAAGTTCGCGGGACGCCTTCCACGGCGGTGTGTGAGGTCCGATTCCTACCGAATTGACAACTCCGGGGGGCGATGCGTAGATTCCAGCTTGGCAACAGCCGGGCATCTCGACGCCGACGATATCGCTTTGCTAAGCGCAGAAGCATTCATTTCGCCGCCGCAGAGCGCGACGAGGAGTGGCGGCGGGCGATGTTGGAGGAGATGCGGCAATTGAGGCCAACAAAGACTGGAGTTTGCCGATCCGCCGGCTGGATGCCGCCAATCGGGCCTGGGCGGGTGCATAAGGTCAAGGACGAGCGCGGGCTGTGGTGAAGCACAAGGCGCGCTGGTCGCCGCGGCTTCGGCCCGCAGAGGAGGGGATCGATTTCGAGGATGTGTTCGCCTGCCTCGCCGCATGGAGTCTCGCATGCTCTTGCTCGCACTCACTGCGGCCAAGGACCGGGTAAGTCCACCACTCGACCAAATCCGCTCCTCAACGGCGATCCGGCGGAGAGGTCTTCGTCAAGAAAGCCCGCCGGGGTTCAAGCCGGCAGAAGGGCGCGGAGCGGGAAGGTTCTGGGCTGCGCAAGGCGCCACGGGCTGCGCCAAGCCCCACGCGCCGGGAACGCCAAGCTCGACACCACCATGGCGGAGCTCGGTTCACACGGCGCGCCACCGAGCACGCCTGCATACCCGGGCGACGGGAAGGAGCACCTCATCGCCGGGGTGTATGTCGACGACCTCATCATCACCGGGCGCTACAAGACGCGACATCGCGGCCTTCATGGGAGGAAATGGCTTCGCTGGTTCCGGGATGAGCAACCTCGGCGGCGGCTTCTCCTACTACCTCGGCATCGAGGTGAAGCCAGGGGAGATGCCATCAAGCTTGGATACAAGGCCGCAAGCCGGCCTCGAGCGGCAGGATGGTCGGTCCGCAGTCGGGTGGCGACACCCATGGAGGAGCGGATCAAGCTTCCGTGACGAGCTCTGGGCGGGCGAAGGTGGACGCCACACTTTTACCGGAGCATCGCCGGGCGGACAAGCGCCGGCTCACACACGCTGCCGGGACATCACTTTCGCGGTGGGCTACGTGAGCCGCCTCATGGAGGATCCGAGGGAGGACCATCGGGGCGGTGAAGCGCCGGCCGCGCCACGCCCAGGGCACGGGGAGCCGGGCTGGTCTTCACCAAGCGCGGGCGGGCTTCGGCCGACGGTGTTCAAATGAGGCACCGCCAAGGACACCGATGGTGCGCCGGAGCTCACGGCGCTTAGCGACGCAGACATGGCGGGCGACGGATGGGCGACGCAGCACCTCTCGTGTGCTCGCTTTTCCCCGAGCGCCGACGCCCGGGCCGTTGAAGCGTAAGATGGTGGCTCGGCCCACCCGCGGAGGCGGAGTACGTGGCAGCAGCAGCCACGGCGGCGCGTCAAGTGGGTGTGGTGCGCAGGCCGCTGACAGAGCTCACCGGGCTCGCTCGGCCGGCCGGGCGCCGGGGTGGACAATCACCGGCGATCGCTACCGGGCGAAGAACCCCGTGCTCCACGACGAGCAAACACATCGACGCCAAATTCCATTTCCTCGGGGACTGCGCCGATGGTGGTCATCTCGTCATCGAAGTTCGCCGAGACCGGGCGGCAACTCGGCCGACAGCCTCACCAAGCCACTTGGGCGCCTTTCGCTTCCCCGGAGAGAAGCTTGATTGGCATGGTTGAGGTCCAGGTTTAGCAAGAGGGATTAGGGGAAGAAATGTTGCACGTAATCTACCGCTGAACCCATTCCTCCACTTGCGTGAACAGGGGCAGACAAGTAGGTCAGCTCTTGGTCATCGTTAGGGTCATGGCAAGAGGCCATGCTTAGCAATCGTAGATGATAGATGTCATGTGTATAGTGCTAGGGAACAGTGAGGGGGTAGACAGCCATACCACCTTGTTGGTGGATAGTTTGTATATATTGCATGCAATCCAATGGAAAGAGGGAGTTCCTTGCCTCATTCACCGGTACCCCAGGTTGCAGCCAACGCTGCACCTGCTGCTGTGTGCGTGTGTGAGAGTAGAGAGCTCGGCTCTTCTCCCACTTTGGGTCAGAGAGGGAGAGGAGGAAAAGGGAGAGCAGGTGCTGCTCACCCGGAGGCGCTTGGATCAAGTGCCAACAATTTCAACAACTTTGGCAAGCGAGAGGTGCAAATGAAACTTTAAGATGCTATTTCCATTATTCAAAACTTAAAGATTATGCACTATTGGCTATTTTTTTAACAAAATATTTGTCTATGTAATAGAATGTAATAGATGGTCGCCATAAACAAATCAAGCCAGTGCAAGATTTTTAATCAGTATGTTATTGAATTCATGATTTCATGGTAAGATACTGCAGTGGGGACATCCCATGCTGTATTTCCTGTTAAAAAAAGATCATGCTAAGATTGCACTATGAGGCAAAAAAAAAGAGCAACACGGGCAAAAATATGTCCAAACAGGCATGTTTATCTGTTGGTAAAACCAAAAAAAATCATAATGGTGCATTCGGCATAATTTTGAAAAACATAACATTTTCTTCTAACTAGGGATGCTATATCTATTCTCTGAGAAAGTATTAAAAGATTTAAAGTTCCTTGAACCACCATGGTCAGGGTTACTTGTGTCACAATGAATAGAACTAAGCTGCCTCAAGGCACAACACAAAGTTAGGGCCGGCTGAATCTGTAAACCAACATATACACCATTAAGTACAAACAAAGTATCAGGACACTATTGTATCAGTGTAATCACCAGTGCATGGAACAAACCTAACCTGGCATCGACATGCTGCTCGGGGACCAACTTCTCCAACTTCAAGCACAGAGGCAACTTGATCTCCTCGTTCTTGTGTCTCCCACCACTCCTTATCTATGTGTTGCATAATTGGATTTGAGGTGCCATAGTGTTTAGACACTGAAACCTCAGGGGAACCGACATTGTCCACAAATCCTTTCATCTGTAAATCTTGTAAAGAAAGATCTTGTTTGGCCTTTCGGTTGGACACTGGTTGCTGGTTCCAATTGGATATATTCGCATGACCTGAAAGACCATTGGTGATATTCATGCCATTCTGTCCAAAATCTCCACTTGCAAATACGTGGTGATCAGGTTCATGCGGCAAAAGCAATGGAATGTCCTGACATGATGCTGGTGTTGTCAAGGAGTTTAACCTACTAAATTTAATATCCTTATCATGGTTCTGTTTACTCTCCATGTCCCCATTTGTTTCCTTGCTTGAACCCATGTAATGAGGAATTACCATGTGATGATGAGGCATTAATAATGGAATTGCTTCCTCATTTGGTGCTTTATTCCTCTGCAATAGGTGAGATTGTTAAGTTCAGCACTAATACAAATGACAAATATTCCTAGTGCCAGCAAAACTGACCTTTGCGTAATTCCATCTCTGAACAAAATGTCTTGCTACATCTCTACATGCTGGACCATAAAGTGCACACTGAACATCATGCCAAGGCATGCGAGGATATTTAGTACGATCAAGCTCATCTTTCACTGTGTCCTCCCAAGAATTTGGCTCAGATTCCCTTGCAAACAAAAAAACACTAAGATAAGCACACAAGCTAAAGAATTAATAGAAAGTGTGCATGCATGGAATCTAATTTAAAAAAATCTGAATAACAAAAAAATACCTAGGATTGTAGTAATCCTTTCCTGGCCATGTTGACGGAGGAAAATCCACAACTTTATGCTCAGGGGAGTCATAACGACCAAAGCACAAATCAAGACCTCCAATATAGCATACTTGATTATCAACAACAACAATTTTTTCATGGTGAGACCTTAGATCAATAGAAAAGATTTAATTGTGAGAATTTAACTAACTGCAGCTAACAGGAAAAAAACAAGTATAAAGCTCCAATTCTACCATAGATATATGCCAGTCGAGAAATGATCTGGGTAGCGCAGAACTTTAACATTCTCATGAATGTTAAGTAGCCTCCGTTTACTGTACATGCTGTTGATTTTCAATGCAAGAGATACTTCCTTGTACAAAAGAATGTAAATCTGCAAAAACAAAATAGCATTTCTCAGTTAATGAGATTTAGAATTGTTATAACTAATTACTGTGATCATTATCCATTAAATTAGAAAAACATAGTTCTAATGCATTATTCACAGAAAATGATTCATGATAAGCATTAAGCAAACTGTGTTCAGTTTCTAGTTGAGCAACGAAATATTTGAACGCTGAGAATTATGCTCTCGCAGTCTTGCTTATGACCACTTGGTTAAATGGCATGCTAGAAGTGTTATAGCTTAGCCTATTGTACCACACATTGTATTTCACCTGTACTACACGTTGTACTCCTGTACATGGCTATATACATGGAAAGCAACCCCCCCCCACCACCACCACCACACACACACACACACACACACACACAGAGCACACATACAATGGGTGTGTGGTGTATCAGTGACTCTAGCGTAGGTCCTGTCCAATCACCCCAATACCTTTCTACAAGAAGTTACAGCAGTATCTCCAAACCTAAGCATTCCAATATTACAGAAGACATGCCAGTGCACTAGGTTCATGTAGAGAACAACCATTCTGTAATTAGCTCCTTTTTTTTCTCGAACATGGAGCACTGTGTATCAATGATGGTACTCTGAGATGATTAGATTCTTTGCTCTGTTACTGGACTACTGGCCCACAGTACTGTATCCTTGTCTTTTCTAATATGTTAGTTATTGACAGAATAATGAAGAGAGCATGCAACCACATGCCATACACTAGATTGCAGATAGTCTATCTATCATCGGATACAACTAATCCTCAAATGTTTGACTCTAGGATGCCCCACACTGACTTGTTTGGACATTGGCCATAGACAAATGGTATGAATTGATTTAAGACCTTTACCATCAAAAATCTTGTTAGATTAGGTTAAGACAAATAAAATGAAATAAAAAGTGAATGCTACCAAATCTCAAGATAATGAGTTTCCACTAAGTTTTTTCCCTCAAAACTCTAGAAATAGGATAACCTTAAAATCATTTGTAGTCGATTATCGTTTTTCATAAATAGAATATAATCGCAGACGAAAAACAACTAAAAGCCAGTATTATCAAAACTTAACTAGAATGCATATTTTTAAAATCCAACAAAATCATCCGAAGGAAAATAAGGAAAACTGTCAAACAATATCTTTGTTAACCCTAACTGATTAATTAACTTATAAAGCCTACTACTAACCCTTACAAATAAATGCAGTTTTGTAAAAAAAAAAACAGTTAATAAAGCTCTTATAGGTTAGTATGGAGCACATGCTGGAATAAAAGGTTCTTTTTCTCAAACACGCAAGAGATTGTGCATCATTGAGAGAGGAAAAAGAGGAATAGTACAAAGGAGGGAGAAGACTCCCCCTCCGAAGGGAAACACTAGACCAGAGCAACGAGCCTTCTACAGCTAACATGACACTGGAACAAGGTTTAATAGTTTTGCTGATTAAAAATAATAATTAAATACCTGTACACCTTGTTTCGCCCTTGATTCCAGAAGAATATCAAGCCTAGAGGATCCATGAAAGTGAAAAGGGCGTCGAAGATACAATTCTGGGCACAGCCACCAGTCAGTTATAAATATCTGCACCCAACATTTAATTATCTTCATGACATGGCAATGTCTTCAACTTGTACCAGAAAGATTCTAGTTTCTTTAAGTGCACTAACCTCTGATTTTGCTTCCTCAATGGAAGAAGCAATAGCATCAAATGCAGCATGACCATCTATGAACCATTGCACCGCACTACCATCTTCAGTCAAGCCCCTAGGTGGTGCGAACGAACCAAAACGATGAGGGTGACACCAGCCCTCTGGAGGTCGTCGAGCAGCATTTATTGCAGTAACCCAATCTTTTACCTTAGCTGAACTTCTTGTTCTCAATTTTATTGTCCGGCCACCAGAAGTTACCTTCCACAAGTATCAGTCTTTAGAAAATTCGGACAAAACACCGATGTCACATCTACTGCATTACCATGTTGCTTGCCCAGTGAAATCAAGTCCAGTACGAGTGGTAATTTTTATCATCTTTTAATTTGAGCTACACAAATCCATTGATTTTTTTTTCCTTATGACACAAACAAAGCAAGTTATTTGCAACATGGGCTTTAGCTATACGCCAAATAGGGACCATATGTAGATAAAACATGGATGGAAGGAAAATGGAACATGATGAACAATTGGAGAAACAACTGGTCATCAAACTAGTTTCTCAACAAGTAGACATAAACCTACAACTGTCCATAAAGATTTAAATCCATGAAGTGAGTTCAGCGTCCTTCAAAGTACCAAAGCAGCTCTGAAATTGGTTCAATTTGAACTATAGAGAAGGTTTCTCACAAGAAAACACAAGTTTGCCAGTTGTATACATAATTTCTTATGCATGGGTGCAATATAGCCTGCTGTATAGGCCAAGGGAGTTAAATCTCAGAGTTTATTAGCACTGGAATTAGATAAAAGTAGTCACTGTCAATAGTGCCTGAGGGCAAGCATGTTCCAATAATGAGGAAGGATAAAACATAATAACTTGCTTTGAGATAAATTAATCAAGGTCCTTAACAATTAATTGATAGCATATATATATATATACAACCCTATACCTAAGGATGAGTGGAATCTGCCAGGTGAATTTGTCATCCCAGCTCAGAAAAAGTAGAAGATTGTCATATACTGAAAAAATCTTCATACTAGATAAAATGCAAAACCCTTCTTAAACAATGTATGACTTCAATACTGAACTACTGGATTTGTTGTGGTGTTTCACAAAATGCTCCATGCATAGAAGTAGAACAGAACTATGAGGGGTGTGTGTGTGAGTGTTCTGTAAGGGCTCTTCCCCTTTCTTTCTTAATATGGTAATAGGCAAGCCTCCCTGTGTTTGAGACAAAAAATAACAGAACATTGAGCTAGTTACACCATATCTCTTTGATGAGTTGCTTAAGACTTATTAATAGTCTGTCTACTGTAGAAAACAAATTATCAAATTTTGTTGAAGTTTTAAAGGCAGCGTAAACAAAAATGTCTGGAAGTATCCAAGGTGTCAATACTGTTAAGTTCACTTACAAGCTGGACAAGCAACCTCCTACCTGAAAGTCATCCCACAAGAGAACTGACACTTCTTTTGTAAGCAACTAAACCCAACTAGCAATATTTTGTTTTGATTGGACTTGAACCCAAAATTGGCACAAAAAAAAAAAAACGCTAAAGAATCCATTTGCTCATTTAGTCTACTTGTTTGGTTTTCCACTGGATAGACACTCACAATATTAGTTGTTTGATTGGAGTGATATGTCAAGATGCTAGACCAAACAAGTCATAAATGGGAAAAAATACCTCGAATCCAAAATGCAATGGATTACGTTCCTTTATCTCCTTTGCTAGAGTGGTTTGGCCTTCTCCATCTGTATCAGTGCAAGGTGACACATCGAAAATAATTATGTCCAAGAGCTTAGGATCAAATGGATCTTGGAGTAAAGCCAAGAATCCTGGCTTCAGTACAGCCCAAACCTATCAAGAAGCAATTGATTTAAGAGTTCATATGCAGGTCAGTGTCATTTTAGTAAAACAAAATAAATCATCAAATATTGCTCACTACCTTTTGCCAGCTACTACTGCAAAAACTAAAACAGCAGGATGAACAATATCTCTCTTTATTGTCCATCTCAATTTTTGGCAAGTGCCTTGCTGTAACATAATCTTCCTTTAGCTTAGGCCCATACTCTGGCAGAAATGATAGCAGTGAAACTTCCAAAAATTTGCAAACCTGCATTTTAACAGATGTTACTATATAAAAGAAAATGAGAATCAGGATGGTTCACTCTAACGTACACATGCACAATACTTTGGATATATAGTTACAAATTTTCATCAAAACTTACATGATTTTTTTACATTTTTTTTTTTTTACCTCTCTTGAGTTGACAATATCCAAGTTTCCCAAGAAATGGTTCAAGTATTCTTGCATGGCAGCCTTTGCACGATCAGAAATTGATTGCTGACGACCAAGGGCAGGTCGAATAACAGGTAAAACAGCACTTGAAGGAACATTTCTGCAGCCAAAGTTTAAGTATGTTTATGACTACATGCACATGGATATGTGGAGCCAACTGCTTCAAGTGCATCAAAATTGTTCAAAAGATTTTGTTGCTGAAGTTTCCATTTTTCTTTTAGTTCAATAAGGTGACATTGTTCACATACCACCACTTTACCTGCTTTTGACAGAGTGTTCATCATGCTGTGAAGGAACATGCACATCATCAGCCTCATCATCATCATGTACAACTGGCATATGCTCTCCAATCCCCAAATTTTGAAGCCATTCTTTGACCTTTAATCAAACAAAGGAGATTAGTTCAGTTCTACATAACTGAAAATGAAGCTTCCGCACAAAACAATTGTATTGTGCCAAGTACAGTAGACAGTCAAATAAAGGGATAGAATCAGGTTGATCACCCAAATCACTCATTTAGAAGGCATACTTGCATTATGCAGCTATATTAGGGTAAAGAACCCCAAAGGCCCAAGCAGATCTCAAAGTATTATGTATGTGTTGGCCCAAGCAAGTGAAAATGACAGAAAACATAGTGAAATGCAAAACGTAATGAAAAGCAACTCGATGGTTATAAACTAAATAGTTTTGTCAAGAAAAAAAAGGCGAGTGAGTTCTTCCACTATGACATTTATTTGCAATGTGCTGTAACCAGTGTATTTAGTGGTTAAAGCAGAAAGAATAAGTATATCCAAGCACGAATAAAGATTATGTAACCAACCTGTTCTTGTTTCTCATGGAAATCTTCAAGAAATGCACGTCTCTTCAATGCAAAATGTAGATATAGCACTTGTGAGGCCTTCTTATATAGAAGCCACCTAAACTGAGAGAAGAACTAGTGAACATTATTGAATGGATTTCAGAGTTTGTATTTTGGAGAATCAAATAGAGGCTAAAAAATGCAATAAATGAATGTTAGCAAAATCAGCCTCAAATATATTCCAGTGAAATCATGTTTTTACAGTATCCATCAACAAGACAAGCAATGTGCCATGCATCATCAACTGATGCAAGTTGTACTGTTTATTTTTGCCTTGGCTCGATGCCAACCGCACAAGGGGATATATCAATTATTGTTTCAGAAAAATTCATGATGATATATCAATCTTTTTCCATGGTTGATTGGTTCAGAAAGCAGCACCCAGTTCACATTTTGTTCTCTGTGTCCACCTCAACCAGTCATCTAATAACATCAATCCGAATGCCTCATACTTTTGCCACTAAATTATAGCCTAATATTACCCCACTCCCACCCCCCCCCACACCCACACACACACACAAAAAAAAAAAGGCGAAAGTTGACTCCCTTTGAAAGTAAAAGAAATAAAGCAAACTACCTGAATACCATGTAAGCAATATACTCCTTCTGTCCCAGTGCACAGACAAAGCACTGCGCATAAGAAATATTTAATGGCAGTTTATTTTATTGAAACTAGGGGGTCACCCTTTTCTCTAAAAGAAGTTTAACGATAGTGGGCCATACAAACTCCTAATCTCCTACATTAAGTATTAAATGGTATACAATGAACACCTTAACTACCTGTACCCCCAGCAAAATAACCCAGAAAATGGACTTTTGAAGGAGTAACAAAAGGCACAAATTGCCTAGGAATCAAAACACTTAACATTGACAGAGGTGGTAATGTAGCCAGCAGCAAAAAGTTCACCAGCTTTTTGCATCGAATGGAAAATCCCAGACAGAACTCATGCAATCATTGAGTCATGCACTGACAATATTGCTACCCAAAGCACATCAGACGTACCATTTTCCTCCCACAATAAGCCCTATCTATAAGTTTTTGTGAAAAAAAGGAATAGGAATTCAACAAAAAAGCTACCTTTATTATATATAAAATAAAATAGAAAAGTATACAAGTACTTATGTCACTTTCATATTCGCATCCAAATGAGAGAAGCACGCCCGAATTGAACCACAAGCCACTCACAGAACCCGAATCGAACGAGGAACTCAGTTCCTGGCACCTCAAGGGACAATCGAAGCTTCTGAGATCATCTAGAAAAATGTAGTCGGAGCCCACCGGGAAAAATCACGCAGCGATTCTACACCGCCAAATGCCAGGCACTACTGCGCTGCGCGCCCAACTAGAGGAAGAGGAGCTAGCAAGGCCAGACGAATCCAGAGGCGGCGCCCGGGGACGGACCTGCTTGTACTGGACCTCGATGGTGTAGGAGAGCAGCATGGGCGTGATGTCCCCGGCGTCGGGGCGCGAGACCCCGACGATCCTGGCCCGCGGCAGCTCGTCGAACACCCGCGCCGACTCCGGCAGGCGGAATGACGCCGACGACGCGGCGGCCAGCCCCCGGCGGCTCGGGAGGCTCCGGCGGCATCCTGACGTACCTGTGGCCACCGTGCTCCTGATCCTCCTCGTCGTCGCCGGTCATAGATTCCTCGCGGGATTTATATGGATGGTTTGGTTTCGGGCTCGGGAGTGCGGGCGACACACGAAGCGGAAGCCGGAAGGGGAGGAGCCGGAGCGGTTCGAGAAAGGAAGGAAGGAAAGGGGCGGTGAGCCGGAGCCGGTAGGTGTCACGACTGCCGCGCCGCGGAAGGAAGGGGCGACGAGCACATGGATGAGCTCCTGCCAAATTTGGGGTGCTTTTGGCTTTTCCTCGCCCTTTCCTGATTGAATTTCTGTTCCTGATCTTATTTGTGGCTTGTTTTGATGGTTAGCTAGGTTGAGGAATCCGGTACTCTAGCGTCTATCTAGACTGACGTGTCAATGTTGTGTGACGTGGCAAGTTCCATGAGCACATGTTCGTGCGTGCCCAACGTCCATGTAAAGGCACCTGCTCCCTCCTCCGTTCTATAAATCCTCATCTCATATCTCATGTTTAGAAAAGTTAATAAATCTCAATTTTAATTAAATTTTATAGAAAATAGTATCGACAATTTATCTTCAAACATATTTTACTATAAGAATATATATGATATGATTAATTTACACTATTTATATTGATATGATTAGTTTAATGATACTTATCTTATATTCTAAATATTAGTGTTTTCTATAAGTTTGATTAAAACCAAAATTATTTCACTTCTCGAAATATGAGATTGAGAATTGTTTTGGAACAAAAGGAGTATATCTCCATAAGATAAAGTGATAATTTCATCGGCCACCAATTTAATTATATAGTGAAAATATGTATGGTGATATTGAAAAGCAATAGACTGATTTTTTCCCCCTTAAACCTTGACATTAAGTCTGCTCAATTGTACTTAGGATTTATTCTACTAACATGCGAACAGAGGCGAGAGCGAGACCCCCTTTATTATCTAAAAAGATTCTCTAGTTTGAACACTGTGTCATCCTCTTTAACTGTTATGTTTGTTAATCAAGCCAGGTACAAGCCTCGCGTCCGTTGAACGGATCGGCGCTGTGAGGCTTGGGTGCTTGCCATGGCCTTGGACGCCGGGTGGACTGCCTCTTTACTAGAGTGCTGGCTTGGGGACGGAGGCCTAAGCTCGAGTCAGACTTAGGTCGCACGCCGTCACTCGGCAACTGAGGCTTGGGCGAGCTCCTAAGCCCTGAGCAGTGGCGAAAGGCGTGCTCGGGCTTCATCATGGGCGTGGTTGCTCCATGAATCGAACCGCATCCGAACCATCGATCCATTCATGACATTAAGGGGCACCGGTTCATCCATTATATATTAACTGCCTGGGTTTAATGCTCCAATGGGTATACGGGTCGACCCTCGTCGGTCGTGCGATCCCTGCCAGCCTAGCTTCTCTCGTCTGTGTACGCTCTCCTTTGCAGCTTCGCTGCCGCTCGATCGAAGGAGGCATGCAGAGCAAGCAGATGAGCAGCAGCAGGAGAGATTGAACACCCGCATGAGCCTCTCGCCGCAACGAACGCTAGCAGGCCAAACCCATTGCGAAAGCTGTATCTAGCACCGACTAAACGTCGCCGCGGCCCTCTTGCCGCCACGAACCCCATCACCGAAGATGAATCTAGAACTGGTCAGCCGCCGCCGCCGCCGCCGCCGCATAGGTCCGAGAGCTTGCCTTGATACTGTGGTTGTTAGACTCTTGACAGGGTAGCAACCGAAAATTTTTGCCTGGGGAAGGGGAGCTGAGGGGCGGCTGGCCGCTGCCATGCCAGGGGTCGACTGGGTTGTGGCCTTCTCGAGTTGCAGCAGCGACGGGGTGGATCGAACCTATGGATCTTTCGGTTCTTTGGTTCCTGATCCACTCATCCTAAACAGCTTTACGGGTCAGAGAAGGGGCCCTAATGGGTCGTTTCTATGGTGCGGTTCGATGAACCGCTGGGCCAAACCGAACCATCCCCATCTTGACTCGGGTTCTTGCCATATCTGATCCCATTGTGGAGAGTGTGCGTGGGCGTACTTGGAGGGGTATAGCCTAGCGCCCTGATCCCCAGGGCGACCTTAGAAATTGGTCGGGGTGGGAGGGTTGTAAAATGATCAAGTAATATTCGTGTGAATGACATACCCCCTACGTTTGAGTAATAGCATTACAACAGCCTTAATTAGCTATGATAGTGGATAGAGATATACAAAATCCTAGCAGTAATATGTTGAAATCGCTATAGTACAATTATATCTCGTTATTTGGAACACTGGTTATGGAGTAGTGGATGTATTTTGACAACCTTTTACCTACTTGGAGCATGATTTTGAGCATGATTTTTTACTGGCAATCTTTTTATGCATTATTACCACCGTTGAAATTAAAGGAATGTAATTCTAAATTTAACTTAAATGAACTATCTTAAACTAGCGCCTTGTTCGGTTGGGTTCCAAATTCCAACTTTTTTCACTCTCTCTCTCTATCACATCAATTTCTACCCGTATATATGGAGCATTAAATGTTAGTAAAAAAAATAACTAATTGCACAGTTTAGTTGTAAATCACGAGACGAATCTTTTGAGCCTAGTTGGGCCACGATTGAACAATATTTACCAAATACAAACGAAACGCTACAGTTGCAACTTTTTCCAAAAGTTGCAAACCAAACATGGCCTAGGATGTAATTTTTGCTGTGCTAGCTGACGCTTGAAAATCGTCCTGTTACTTTCCCAAACGGCACGGTTTCAAATCGAGTCTAACAACGGCTAGCTCAGGCCATGGTGGAACCAGTTGGTTTATTCAGTCGATCCCAAAGTAAACGACATATATGGCCCACGCCCATAAGGGTTATATTACAGTTAGAATATAACAAATTTGAAACAGGAATTTTGAATGTAATTCGTCGTCTTTGTTTAGTGGCCAAGTGGGTTTTATATTATCATTATCAGCTCGAAAGTGACTTTTCAGCTCTCTGAGCAAGGACGAGGCAAGTTGAGAAGCAAAAGACAAGTTCAATTAAGTGCACGATTACTGTCATAATACATCGATGACATGGACAGATGGTATTTTGAGGGATCGCACGGAGGAGTGCACGAATATGCGGGGCTTGGTGCGGGAGATCATTCCTTGCAAGATACCACGAGCTGACGCAAGTTGCGGCCCTGTGAGGTTTGGCTAGCAGCCGCAAATGATTCGTTGACGGTGGCGATGTGGCTGTCGCTTCGTGATGATTGCAGGGTCCGTTAGAACACGAACCAGAAGAGTTTCTGTGAACACGGCTCACTGTTGTGTGTATGTTATGTAATTCCCTGCCACATCATACGCTTGCGTAGCACCTAGAATTGGCAAAAGCAGCTGCACATAAGCTAATCTGGTTTTAATTAGGGAT
The DNA here is from genome assembly GCA_015844335.1 of Chrysopogon serrulatus. Taxonomy (NCBI): domain Eukaryota; kingdom Viridiplantae; phylum Streptophyta; class Magnoliopsida; order Poales; family Poaceae; genus Chrysopogon; species Chrysopogon serrulatus. Next base: position 252,768 of record JADLZL010002741.1, on the reverse strand, counting down.
TAAAGATGAACAGTGCGCTCGTTTGAGAAACCGCTAGGAAAAAATAAACACAAAAATCTTTAGGACAAACTCAATTTGAGGATAGAGCCATTTGAACTTTTCAGCCAACAGAAGTCAATGACGACTGGGCCTGGTGCATCATTGTGTACTAGGGCAGATTTGAGGGCTTTGATTTAAGAGATACTGCTGGAGTAGAAGAAAAAAACTACGCTTAAAAGTAGGAGATCCTCAAATCAAAAGTAGAAGGAGCTCTAGAATTAAAACTAGAGGATTTGATTTGAGAGCACCTACCAGAGCTGCTCTTTACTAAGCTAGGTTTATCCAGTGAGATGTGAAAATTTTAGCTGATAACTACGTTTCTATTTCCATGTGCAGTTAAAGTTGACTAAGGGATATGATCCATCAATATGTTGCAATAATGTTCTGGTCTTGATATTAAGACAGGGTCTTGGCCCTATATAACTCTTAAAAAATTGCTAATACAGAATCCATGTGGGGAAGACAACTCCGTAGTTACATAAATAGTCAACCAGGAATCAGAACATGAAGCTCAGTTATCACCACTTGAAGAAGACTGAACATTGCTAACTGTGGTTGCACACCAGACACCAGATAATCCCATCTCACATGCAAGCCTACACATGTTGCGTTATTCATTCCAAGATGGCCTGAAGATGTACCGCGGCCATCCATTGTCCATTTCAGTTTTCAGAGACACAAGTAATACATACTAGTACCAAGGAATTGAAAGTGATACAGAAGATGGCAACGAAATCTTCTGTGTTGCACAATAGGTAGCTAAGATGGATCACTGAAGCTCCATGCCACAAGAAATTTGACGAAATCGTGTCACATGGAGATGTAACTGTAAGAGGCATGCGTCACACTCCAAAAGCTTCAACGACACCAGAGGTAGCTTGGCGTGCTTTACAGTAAGGAGCGCAGATCGTTAACAATCATGCTCATGCTGGGCCGGGAGTCCGGCCTGTGTTGCACACAGCGGGATGCAATTGCAGCCATCTGCTAGCCAAAATAGAAATTCGTTGGTTTATGTATATATATAACAGTTTATGTATATATATAACAGTCCTGTTGCAAGTTGCAACCAAGCTAAATTTTCTCGCTTAACATGAAGAACCAATAAATGCTTCAACGTTAGGTAAGTGTCAAAATATAGAAGACACGAGTTAGATTGTGGTACTTGTCTGGACACTGTTTTTCGTCAGAGAGAACACCACTGCATATTCAACTTAGTAGCCGGAAATTCCGACTAAGTTACCAAACACCCAAGGCTATGAAATGCAAAGCCTTGATTTGTTAAACCAGTGTGAAGCATTTGCCTCTTCTCCCTATAAGACTCGGAATAATTCTGGCTCAACAACTAAATCAGATTCTCTGGGAGCAGGGCTTCTTCGGAAATTAGGCTCAAGATCTAACAACCTAAGCATAGCTTGGCGAAACAGGCCTCTACCAATTTCAGTTGTACCTAAATTACTAAGTCATACAATCAACTACTGAAGATAATTTGAACTCTTACTCAATTATCCATTAAAAATTCAATCAAGAGTGTGTTTGGTCTACATTATGAAGCAGTTACTCCTGCTTTCAAAAAAATGCAGCAGTTACTCCGTAGTAACAAAAAAGTTGAACACATTGTCAGTTTTACTACAGAAGTAGAGACAACAATGAGAAAGATAGGTGCAGATCAGCAGCTACTTAAGTACATGATTTATATGTACGTAAAAATGTATCCACCTTTGCTTTTACAAAAAAAAAAAAAAAAAAAAAAAAAATCACCTTCACCCCAATAAGTATATGTAAGAATGTAGTAAGGTACTAGTGGATCTCATAAGAATTTCCTGGCTTAGCCCTTCTTATACAGGTGAAGGTGAAATTATTCCAGAGTAAGTTTCACTGACAAAATTTGAAATGGCCTTATCTCGGAAGGAGATATACCCTATTTTATGTTCAAAAGACGACCATATATTTTCCTGAAATGTTACGAAGAAGAAAGATATCTTTAAATCTGAAGAATCCTTATAAAAATATCTAAAGAAACTTTTGTGGATATGCTTCATCTTAAATTTAGACTAAACAGATATTTGGCTCAAAGGCACAACAAAAGTTTGTTCACATGATCATCTTTTGCGAGAGGGAAAGCACTATTGCTGAAGGTTAAGTGAAACCCAAGCCATCCACCAAAAATTGCTTGCTAAGAAAGAATATAATATTGGTCAATAATTTTACCCTTGTGGCAGCCTTGGGAGGGTATTTTCCTCCAAGCCTTGGATCCACACGTTGTTGCGCCATGTCTTCACTATGTCCTGGCATAGCCTGCATACCAATCCATAAATAGTTTAGCTGCTGCATCATCTTCTATTGAGACTATGCCTCTAGTTGCACATTTACGTACCCGTATCATGAGGCTCTTCTGGGAATACTCTGATATGCGACCGGTTAAAAGTTCCAACAGCACAATCCCAAAGCTAAACACATCGCACTCCCTGGTGAACTCACACCTATTAGAACCAAGGGCAGAGTACATGCCATCTCTGAGACTCAGATCACAAGCATAGTGGAAGAAGATGAAAGCACTATAATACTAGGTTCCATACTCGGGTGCATCATAACCATTATGGGAAGGAATAACACGATCCAAAATAAGATCATCCAAGTAACCGGGGCGGTTTTTGGACACACGAAGGTCTCCAATCTTTGCAACATCATTATCAAAGAGGAGAATGTTGCTGGACTTGATGTCACCGTGAATGATGCAAGGCTCTGTCTTATGATGGAGGAACTCAATCCCCAGTGCAGCACTTAAGGCAATCTTCACACGTTTGGCCCATGACAGAACTGGTCCTTTTCGGGTTCCCATGACAACTTTTGTTCCTTCGATCATGAACCACAAGAACATCAGATTCGCTGTAGAACTCATATTGCCTCTATAAACACTAAATTAGAATATTAGAAGCAATGGAGAAATGTGGTCAACATAGTCTATGTCTACCCCATCCATAATTGAAAATTAGTAGTTGACATGTGCTTGGCAGTTGCAAAAACTTGCCTAAAATTTGATGTCTTCCTGAGCCTAAAAATTGGTGGTCTACAGATGATGACAGGACTGAACAGGTCACCATATAACATCTTAACATATATCTGATACCTCTATTCATGAAACATACTTGAATGCATAAAAAAAAAGATCCAACCTAGGAAGAACTAGGTTGTTTTTCATTAACAATAAGAGAAATAGGCACACAAAATCAGTCCAAGAGAGGACTTGAACCTATAGGTAGTTGGATGCATGACTACAGTTCCCACCCTACCACTTGAGCTAGGCTCACTTCCTACTTGAATGCATGAATCAGAATTCAGAAGGAAGAAAAAAAAAGAGAGGATCCATAAATAGAGTATTAGTTATTATCATCGTACAAGGATCCCCTAGGCAGCACATACCAATCTTCATGAATATGTAATATTAAAGTAGCACAAGCGACTGCAGGATCAATAAAAATAAGTTGATATAACTTGTCAATGTTTTTCATGCATTCTGCATTTCTGTCATGAAGCATACCAGAATCAGAATACACCAAGCAACGAACTTAAGGGGCATAGAAATAAAGGTTTCATTGTTCATCACCGTGAAGAATATCACGCAAGGAGCCCCTTGATGAATACTCATAAATAAGAGCGCGGACGTTCCCATCAACGCAGTAGCCATGAAGTTGGACAACATTATCATGGCTCAGTCTTGAAACGGCCTGAACCTGTAACAGAAGAGGAATACAGAATTTTTCTCAGACACGAAAGAGGAATATAGAAGCCCTTCTTGCGACATAAGTGCAGCCACCACCTGAAGTATGAACTCTTCATCAGGCTCAGAAAAAAACCCATCAAGGTTCTTCACTACAGGATTCTGGCCAAGCTTCTTCACCGCAGATTTTCGGCCATCTTTCAGCTCTCCAAGGAAAACTTTAGCATGTGATCCCTCTCCTATTAGAGTATCATCATTGAAGTTCCCAGTTATTTTCCTTAGTTCAGCCAGGGTAATATTCCATACTGGAATAGGTGGATTTTTAATACTGGGGTCAACAGGAATAGGAGCAGTTGGCTGTGCAGGTAAGAAGTTGCCACCTGCATTAGAGAAAATTGGATTACTATAAAAATCCAATATACTCCAATAGAAATGATTGTGTTACTACTTTGCAGTAGTTCATATACTAGGTGTACCATGGGCCAGATGACTAGCTGTACGTATTATTTTTACATTTACATTATAGTCCTACAAAGTAAAAACGTTTTATTTTTACATTTTCATCACCTGGAGATCCTTGCTGTACTGAGGACCCGGTCTTTTCTCCTTTTCCCCATGGATGCAGATCTTTTCTACATTTTCTTAGTCTATCTGCCACTTCAACCATTTCTGGACGCAGCCTGTTCTCCAATCTCAAGCATTCAGCTGCTAGCTTTGCAATATCTTCAAGCACCTTTATGTTCTTTTTCCCATCCACAATTTCATCATCGAACATTCGTCTCACTGCTTTCCCTCTTCTGAGTGAGTTGCTGAAACTTTGAATAAGGTTAACACTCCCATCTGCCACTTTCTTTCTGGTGATCATCTCCACTAAAATAACTCCAAAGCTATATACATCACTCTTCGGAGTTAGAAGTCCAGTCTGATTGAACAAAGGATCCAGGTAACCTATGGAACCAATGATATTATTGGTTTGCTGAGCCTCATTAGTAGAAAGCAACCTTGCTATTCCAAAATCTGATAATTTTGGTACAAGATTTTCATCAAGCAGTACATTAGCAGGTTTGATGTCCCCATGAAGAACAGGACTATACATTGAATGCATAAACGATAGTACTTCAGCTAATTCGATGGTAATGTCCAAACGCTTATCCAAAGGGAAGGGAATATGGTGATTAGTATTGCTGCAGTGAAGCATGCTATTAAGATTTCCATTGCAAATAAATTCCATAACAATCATCAGAGCATTCTCCTCGGTACAGCAACCATAAAGCCTCACCACATTCTTGTGGTTTATTTGAGAGTGCACTATCACCTCTTTGGCAAACTCTTCTTTCCTCGTTCCATCTTTGTACTTTTTTACTGCCACCAGAAACTGATCATCTAATGCCCCTTTGTAAACCTCACCAAATGATCCTTTTCCTAGCGAAGTGCTATATCCATTGGTAATTTGTTCTATTTCTTTTTTCGTGAAAGATCTCAAATTATAGTTGTTCACTCTCTGAAGCACCACATGGCCATTATTTTTAAGGAAATCTCTAAGATTATTCCCTTGGTAATCCATAAACAGACCAATACAACCGATAGAATGTAGTGAAATATCCTTGCCTGCATAAAAATGAAAAATATTGCCACCACATTCATGAAATTTTAATTCTTTTTTCTTTGAAGAGAATTTTTAATGTTGTTTTCCTGAACAGAAACATTTGATGTTCAAATAAACACAAGCACATGGGAAAGTTGCGAAAATGTGAAATCTGAATGTAGTGGAGAATTAAAAGATAGGAGTATACCTGATTTCCAGATCACAAACGGATATGTTTTACGGTACACCTCGTTTTCGGTAAACCATGATGATTATTTTGTATCTCCTATTGCAGACAGTGATTTTATTTTATATTTGTGTTCATATGTGCATCAGATTCCAACTGGTTCTGAACATCTTCTCCTAATAAAATTAGCATTCGCGTGTGTTTGAAAACTAAAAAGTTCAACCAACCAATGAGCAGAACGATGTTCTAATTTATTTTGTCCAAACTCGTTATTAACGTTCTAATCACATGTTCTCGCAGGATAGCAAGGAAGAACATCCTTTTGGTCTTTGGATAGCGGCAGGCGCCACTTAGCTAATCTAATCTTGAGGACCCTCTTGGATTTTTCTACTTTTTATGACAACATCCTAGCAAACTAAAATCAGCTACTGTTGAAATGGTCAACAGGCAACTACCAGTCGAGATGAGAGAGGGTTTTTTTACACAATTTGTTAAAGGATAAAAATTCTTTCCTTGGCTTTCAAAAAGTTTGCCTTCCTTTCTTGGCCTTTCTAGATTTGAAGTTATATATTTGCTCCAAAATCTAACTTTCCTTCTTATATGACCTTTCAGTCAGACTTGGCCACTAACATTGTATGGGGAGGAAATGACAATTTTAACCCATGTGAAATAGGCAAGTTTAGCATAATATGTACCTTATTTTGTGCAATTTGATGACCTCGAACCACACGAAAATTGTCTAAATAATCCTTAAAATGAAATATATGAAAAATGAATTTGCTTGTTTTGTACTCCATCCCAAATTATAAGACGTTTGACTTTTTTGGCCTCAAGTTTGACAACTTGTCTTATTCAAAAAATTTTGCATAATATCATTTTTTTTTTGTTGTGGTTGCTTTATTAATAGAAGTTCTTCAAAATAACTTAAATTTGACCATATTTGCAAGAAGTGAGATGAGGAGGCCAGAAACCAGATGGGCAGCGGGCAACGATCCTGTGGCCGGGCGGTGGAACGGAAGGGTGGCGGCCGCCGGAGCCGCGCAGGGCCGGGACTGGGCGCGTGGGCAGCGGGCAGCGAAACTAGGAGTAATATAATTATAAGGCAAAATCTTCAAAATGGGGGAAAAAACTTTCTGTATGCCCCTCTGATTTATTAGCAAGTGCTTCCAATCCAAACGATGAGAGCAGAGCGAGCAAAGACGAAATACCGAGTTGAGGCAGCCAGTGATTTACCTGCCTGTTGTCCTGCAGGCTGCGTGTGCTCGTAACGTAAGCGGAGGAAGAGGAACTTGGGCAACTGCGCCCGCTGCCCAGCCTGCAAACCAGAAAATCCCTCAACGTTGTTAATCCAATGGCGTCCCTCAATGTTGTTCATCCATCCATTGGCGTCACGACTAACTCGTTAGTCTCCGGTCCTCTATGAAGAAAGCAGGCCAGCACCAATTGGACATGCGTATTCGTATGCAATGTACGGTCGCCGTGGTGAAAAGAGTTAGGCGCTCTGGCACTAATGTTTTAGGTATGGAGGCGTTGAAACTGGTTGCCAAAAAATAAATGGTATGGAGACATTTTTTTTGGCTATATATATATACATTCATTCATGGATGCAGAGGCCGGATTGTTATTCCCTTAAAAAACTATTGTGTGATTATATATTTTGAGCACTAGACTTGTCGAACCACTTAACATCACATCTCTCTCGATGATATTGCATACGCAAGACATGAAATAAAATCAATTATAGGCCTCTTGAGTTTGCATGACTCTTCATATGACATTTCTCCACAATATATCTTCAATATTTAACCAAGTCCTCCTTGAGCATATGACTTGAAATTTCAACAGATACGAGTTCAATTCATGACTTCAAGTCATTTCAGTTCTTAAACCATTAATGATTTGATACTCCACATTGTATGAGTCCACATGACTTGATTAGTGACTTGGATTAACACCTTAGCCATGGCCCCTTGCTAGCCAAGCCGCCGCTTTATATTTTTACCTTAGTCTCTCAAGCTATTTACTTTTACCTTCACTTAGTCTCATTTGAACATTAAACAAACTCGAATTGACAAAATTACCATAGACGCTTTACCATCGACAAGCAGTGGCAGAGGATGAAAAAAATTCAAAGTATAGCAAAGTCGTTAACATAGATAGTAATGTCTCTTTTTAGAATGGTTTATACACCAAACGTCGGCAAGAGTTTTGCTAGATTTTTATTAGACGAGAAAACAGAGAAAAAGATTACAAGAAACACACTGAAAACAAAATGAAAAAAACTACTTTCTCGGCGCTTAGGCCGAACACTCTACTTAGAAAAAACAGAAAAAGGAAAGTGCTCAATCCCCTGAAAAACAAAACCAGGGTACACCACCTAATCAGACTGCGCATTAGTTGTTGAAGTCAACTGAAATTGATCTATATCCTTCTTGCATAGCAACGCTACCTGTGATATTTGCAACTCCATATTTTGGAAGGTCCTTCTGTTGCGTTCCTTTCAAATATTCCATCAAAAATAAATCATCATTCCATCAAACACCTTTCTCTGACTTTGTTGAAATCTTGAGCGACATTTGCACCAGTAGTTATGCAGCGAGCCTTGCATTGTAACCGTGTCCAATACTCTAATCCCAGCCACTGCTTGAGAAAGGCCCAACAGTCAAGCACAAAATAACCAAAACAAATTAACTGAAAACCAAAAGATTGAGCAAACAACAATGGAAAAAAATGGTGTGACTGATTTTAGAGTTGGGTGAGTTGCCGTCCATCTGTACTCTGTACTCTGCACTGTGCTCGTTGTTGCTTGATCGCCGCTCGCGGAGTAGTTGGTCTCTTGTCTCTTGATGATCACCACTCGCCGGCTCGTTGTCGCTGACACCGGATCGGCGAAGTCACGACTCATGTGATCGCCGGCTTGCTGTCGATCGCTCGCTGTCCACACCGGATCGGCGCGCGACGGCGGGTGTCACGGCGTGTAGTCCAATCCATGGACGATGCCACGATGACCTTACGTTTGCACAGCCCACGGAAGACAAGCCCAGAAAGCAAGGCGTAAAGGCCCAAAGGCAAGTAACAGTTCAGACTTCTCCCATCCTCTTCCTCATGCAGAAATACCCCCCATTGAATCACATTGAATCAGGGACATGCCAAATAGCAGGACCTTCAACCTTGCATCATGGACCATGGCTACCGAAGCAACTCAGGGTAGGCATCTGCCGTGGAGCCCCCTACCTTGCCATACGGAGCCTTCGCCCCCTGTCGAAAGAAACGTTAACACAATGTTAAATCTTGAATAAATATTAAAACAAATACGAACACTCGTATCAAATTAAAAATTTAGATTCGGATGAGAACGAATCAGCTCACTTGTTTTTTATAAAACCACTTAAAAATACTTTTTTTGAATGAGTTTTTTTTTCGCGACCGGGCTGTGCCCGTTTTTCATTAAGAGGAGAAGCAAAGTGTACAGTCGATCGCGGTGGCAAGATGAAAGGCGAGGAGCCTCTCAGCAGGCCGCAGAGAGTCCTAGACTACTGGATACAGGAGTTACAGATTACATTGCAGTAGCATTGCGCGACCGAAGCAGATCGAGGGCAGCTAGAGGTGCGTACCCCGCCGCTGCCCAGACGGCGCCCTCACTGAGAACTGCCGCAACAACCTCACTCGAAGTCGAGGACGGCCTCGCAAAGACTCTCGCATTCCTCTCCTTCCAGAGGCACCAAGACACCAACAGCAGCAAGGAATCGAAAAGCGGCCTAGAGTTCTTGTCGAGGCGTCGGCGTTGAACCATCCACCAGGGCGCGATCTGCTGCTCTTGAAACGGGATCAAATCCTGGAGATGAAGTGGAAGGAGGACACCGGCCCAGACCTGTTGAGCAAAAACGCAGCCAAGGAAAAGATGTGGCTCCGTTTCAGGGTGCTGATCACACAGTGCACAGGAGTCCTCGTCTTGCAGTCCATGCCGCTTTCTTCGAGCTCCCGTCCAGAGGCGACGGTGGAAGAAAATCTTCACTTTTGGTGGCGCTTTGGAACGCCAAAGCTCCTTGGCGCCGAGGAGCTTGGTGGAGCCTGCTAGGAAGGCACGGTACGTGGAGGCAGTCGAGTACGAGCCAGATGATGACCATCGCCATATGAATCGGTCAGGCCGAGCCGAGTCGAGGTGGACGTCGCGCAGAACCTCCCAGACCTGCAAATACTCATGCACAACCTGTGAAGTCAGTGAACCGGTGATGTACCGAGCCCATCAGTTGTTATCGAGTGCATCACGCAGCGTCCGCTTGCGTCCTGGCCGCGAGGTCGCCGCGAACACCGCAGGCGCGAAGCGATAGAGTGGCCCGACCGTCGCCCAGTTGTCAATCCATAGCTTCGCCGAGGCGCCATTGCCCACCTGAACGGATAGGCTCGCCTCCAGCATAGCGGCCACACAGAGCTCTGGGCGTGATGGCAAGGAAACCCAGCAGCGTTCCGGCTCAGCGCGGAGGAGCCATTCCCAACGAAGCCTGAGAGCGTACCCAAAGAGACGCAGGTCAATCACGCCAAGGCCACCAAGTTCAGTCGGGCGACAGAATGCTGGCCAGGCCAAACGACATTTTCCCCCAGTACACGTTTCGGTACCCGCCCAAATGAATGCCCGACGCCGTTTGTCAATTTGCTCAATTGCCCAGGAGGACAGACAACAGGCAATGCTAGTGTGCACCGGAATTGCGGACAGCGTGGACTTGGTCAGTGCCACACGGCCAGCAGTTGTCAACAGCCCCGCCTTCCATGTAGGAATGCGTTTGGCGACCGCATCGATGAGTGGTTGTTCATCCACATGGCGGAGGCGCCGAAGCGACAGAGGGATCCCAAGGTAGCGAGAGGGGAAGGTGGAGATGCTGAATGGGAAGATTTGTTGCACATCCCCGAGAGCAGCAGCATCACAGCGTATCAGCGTGGCGGTGCACTTCTCCATGTTTGTGATCAAGCCTGAAGCATCAGCAAATAGTCCTAGGATTCCAGAGAGGCAGGCAAAGTCATTGGGCACCGGCGCCATTAGAAGAACAAGGTCGTCGGCGTAAAGTGATGCACGATGACGCAACATGTGCCCCGGAAGGCGAGACAGTGCCTCCCGCCTATCAGCTTCAAAGATCAGGGAATTCAGCACTTCCATTACAATGACGAACAGCATAGGCGAGATGGGGTCGCCCTGACGAAGGCCCCGGGCATGGATGATGCGACGGCCAGCCCTACCATTAAGAAGGATGCGAGTGCTCGCGGTGGATAGGAGGATAGAGATCCATTCCCTCCACCTGCTGGGAAAACCAATGTGTTGCAGCACCTCAATCAAGAACGGCCAATCAACCGAGTCAAAGGCCTTGGCTATGTCAATTTTCAAGAGAACAGAGGGAAACTTCTTGGTGTGCAGCCACTTGCAGGCCAACTGGATGTTTCGAAAATTGTCGTGAATCGATCTTCCCTTAATGAAAGCACTTTGGTTGGGGGCGACTATTTCTCCCAAGCGAGGGGCAAGCCGTCTGGCGAGACACTTGGTGAAGAGCTTGCCGAAGCTGTGCATGAGGGCGATAGGCCTGAAATCCTTGAGTTGCGAGGGCGCACTGTTCTTGCGAAGCAGGACGAGTAGGGCATCATTGAGTAGGTTGAAACTCCGAGCATCCAACGACCACAGTGCGTTGAACGCGTTCACGACGTCCACCTTGATTGTGGCCCATGACATTTTGTAGAAAAGACCGGTAAAACCATCAGGCCCAGGGGCCCGGTCACTCGGCATTTCCTTGATTGCCGCCCAAATTTCGTCCTCAGAAAAGCAGACATCAAGCCCTGAGAGATCGAGCTGCGGCAGCAACCCGTCAAGCGCGATGGTGCGTTCCCTGGTAAAAGGCTTGCCCAGAATCCCATTGTAGTAGTCGTAGAACGCATCCGCTTTGGCCGGTTCCTCAGAGAGCCAGACGCCGTCACACTGGATGGAGGGGATGATGTTCTTCCGATTGCGGTGGCAGGCTTGCAAGTGAAAGAATTTGGTATTGGCATCACCATCCTGGAGGAATCGAATCCTGGACCGCTGGCGGGCCACAGTGCGCGACAACGACGCAAGGCCCAGACTCATGAGCTTGAGGCTTCGATGGAGGTCCTGTTCACCATCCGACAATAGCCTAGTCTCCTGCGCCTTGTCAAATTGGGCAATGAGCTCGCGAGTCATGAATAACTGACTGCGAATGCTACCAATATTCTTCATGCTCCAGCTTTTCAAGGCCTTCGCCGTGCTTCAGAGTTTGTGATCAAGCAGTCTGCAGGCATCAACACCAGGCAGCGTGGTATCCCAGGTGTTCTTGACAACATCTTCGTAACCATCGAGCTTCACCCAGAAGGCTTCAAAGCGGAATCGTGGTTTAGCCCAGGGTTGCGTGCACAGCTGTAGTAGGAGCGGCGAATGGTCGGAACAGTCTGACGACAAGCATCGCAGATGATGCCAGGGGGACATTTCAAGCCAGTCAGCACACGCGAACGCACGATCAATGCGCTCCAGCGTCGGACCTTGCCTCTGATTGGACCAAGTGTACAGACGCCCGTGGAGGTAAATTTCCTGAACCTGCAGATCATCGAGCGTTCTACGGAATCTCCTCATGGAACGCAAGTTTAGCCGATCATTACTCTTGTCGGCCGCTCGGTAAATTTGATTGAAATCCCCACAAAGCACCATTGGCCCGAGATGGTGCCCGCGCACTAGCCGCAGTTCATCCAGGAATGCAGGCTTATGCTCATCACGCACTGGGCCGTATACAGCACAGAGGTTCCATGTCGCGGAGGACGATACGATCGGCGCGAGGCAGACGGTCACAGACCATGAGCGACAACAATGAGAGGTTGCGCTCCAAACATCACGACGCTAGGCAACCAGTATGCCCCCGGACGCACCCATCGAAGGCAACCACACATAGTCGAAATCAGTGCCCATTAAGTCCAGAATCATAGAAGAAGACAGTACATCGACTTTGGTCTCGACCAAACAGAGCGCGGACACACGTTCTTGTGCAAGGAATTCTCGCACAACGGATCGACGCGCTCTGGAGTTATGGCCCCGGACGTTCCAAATAAAAATGTTAGCAGTATACATAGAGCACATAATTTTTGCGACGTTGGCGGCGACGACGGCGCACTTATGCAGCGTTGGCGAGGAAGGCCAGCTGCTTGCGACCCTGAAGGAGTACCTGCATAGCCTCTTGCTTCGACGGCGTCAGGGGTACTTTGAGTGCTGCCTGAAGCTCGTCGAACGAAGCCTCGTTTGGCTTGGCTGTCTGGACGTCAAGGCCAAGTTTCATCAGCATTACTTTCCTGGCTTGTGCCTCAGGCCTGGAGGCGCGAAAGCCGCTCTTTGCCGCAAGGCGCGCGCTGCGCTTAGGCACAACGGAGTCTGCGTCACGTGGGACAGGCCTGGAGCTTCTTGGACGCGGCGGGGAGAGGAGCGGTTGCTGTAGTGGCCGTTCGAAGGCAGCGACGAAGGTTTTTGGTGAGGCTGAGACACTGGCAGGCGGTGGCCCACAGGATCAGCGTGCGGCTCGCGAGCAGGAGCAGGCGATGAAGGCCCCGAATCGATGGAGTCATCCGGCCCGGACAGGTAAAGGTCCACGGCGTCCAACGATTGACGACCAATGTCGGCCTGCAAGGTGCTCGGCTCAAAGAGGAAGCCCGGCCCATCAGCACCTTTGAAGCGGAATGGCTGGCAGCAGGCCAAAGTAGCGATGTCGACATCCCGGATCCTGCTAGAGGATACGCGGCGTACAGTCCCAGGGGAAGTACGTACCCCGGGGTCACGATCGATGGAGTGGAGCGTGCCCATGGAACGCGCTGGCGCAAGAGTCTGCGGGGTGCGCAAACCTGCCTCAAAAGCCATTGGGTCCGGAGCCGGAGACTTGACAGGGGAGAGCGAGCGCACGTCGTCACAGGGGTCAGCGGCCACCACAGGGGGAGCAGGCACGCGAGCCGCACCCGCGCCGGGAATCCCTGCCGGGCGAAGGGGGGCAGGGGATGGCGAGATCCTGCGCATCCGCGGACGCGACAGGGCGCATAAAGTCGCCCACCATGATAGTACGGGCGTGCTCTGTTGCTGACGTGGCACGAACCCGCCCCCCCGACCGAGGCGAGGATCACGTGCACCACCGAACCTCGTCGTTCGCGGCCTCGACCCGCCGCCGCCGCCGGAGCTGGAGGCCCCGGCCAGAACCGTTGAAGTTACTATCGCCACTGCCGGAATCATCATCGCGTCGGCCGGGAAGTCGTCGTCGTCGGACGGTGGAGGGGTATGCCAATCTTGAAATTCAACAATCCGTAGATGAATGAGGTAGCGGAGGGTGGGGATCTCAGTGTGGATTACTTCCCACGGACGGAGGAACAGGGGTGGGCCGCCGTCGTGCTCCTCCTCCGGCTCCGGGATCGCCAAGATTTTCTCGTCCGGGATGAGATCAGGGTGCGCGCACCAGATAGCGACGAACAGCTCACGCTCGTCGTCAGGATCATCGACAGCCTCAGGATCAACGAAAGCGACCTTCCCCCTAGACGATCCGAGGAGGCCTTGCGCCACCTCGACGGAGCGGGCGTGCGACGGAATGCCCCGCATGCCGACGAGCGCGCGATATCTGAACGCGCCCGACGAGCCCGTGAACTGACGCTTCCAACGGTGCCACCGCAACCGGAACGGGGCCTCGATAGGTGGCGGCGAGGAGAGAACACGTCGAGGTCCTCCTGCCTCGCGAAGCGGACGATGAAGTCATCCGGGTGAGTACGACGCACGGTGACGCTGTCGCCGGGGACAGCATAGTGATCCCGAAGGTGCTCCAGCACCATAGTCGTGGAGACCAACGGCCTGGTACCAAGAACCAACGCCAGCAGGGCCAGTGAGAGGGCATCCTCAGCTGCCTGGATGGCAGGGGAGCGCGGAACGACAACGAGCTCGAGCAATGGGGATCTGGCCCTGGTTTCAGGCGACGCAGGCGGCTTCAGAGCACGACGGAGGAGGGCACGCTGGAAGCCCCGCCGCGGCCTCGGGCGGAGCGTGACGGGCCCGCGCCGTCAGCGGCACATCAGCTGAAGTGTCATTGCCGACGCCGAGACCACCGCGGCCAGCAGGCCCGGGCGGAGGAAGGCCCGCCTACCGGGTCTGCGGCGGCAAGGACGTCGCTGGCCGGCTCAGGCGAAGGAGGGAAGCAGACAGGCGGCACCGACGGCGCCCCCGCTGGAGCCCGAGGCCGCAGAAACGGTGTCCGGCGGTCACGGGCGGGGGGCGACCGAAGCGACGATGGGGTTCCCCGAGAGCACCCCGGTTTCCCGGTGAAGACTGGGCGACGCGACGGAGCGGGCAATGGCGAGCTTGGTGACCTTCCTGGAGGCAGTTGAAGCAGCGCGCGGGGCCGGTGCAATCCGCCTTGACATGATGCTCGGAGAGGCAGTTGAAGCATTTCCCGACCAGATTGGCGGGACCGGACGCGACGTTGGCTCGAGCGAGCGACGCCGGCGCCCGCGACTTTGGACTGCCCGGAAGCCCTCAGCGTCCGGCGCGATACATCCGCGGCGGGTGCACAACGACGGAGGCAAGGCGACGATCCCGAGTCGGCACCGCCAGGTGCGGAGAGGGATCCCGGGCCGGCACCGCCGGTTGCGAAAGGGAGGCCGAGCCAGCCGGGCGAGGGCGGCGATGGCGGCGGGCGACGCCCGATGCCGCTGGTGGGCCGTGACAGCGGTCGCGACCCGGGAGGCCTCAGGGGTCGGAGAGGGAGCACTCCGAGTCGGAGAAGTGTAGCTTGGCGCCGAGAGAACCCGGAGAGCCATAGAACGGCTCAGCGGCGGGGTTGAGTGAGCTCGCCTGCAGCATAAGCGCGGGGCCGGCCGACGCAGCAGCCGGGCGACGGGTGAAGACGGCACGGGAGGCTTCCTCAGCCTCGACCTCATCCGCCCACGACATACGGGAGCAGGAGCCCGGCTCCATCCTGCAGGTAGGAGAGCGGGGTCAAGTGGAGGTGGTCGCTGGGGCCGGAGTGGCCACCGGCGGCGGGCGGTGGACGCCGGGGCCGGAGTAGCCGCCGGCGGGTTCAGGTGCGGAAGTAGCCTCCTAAGTTGCCGCTCTAAATAGCTGTTTTCGGATTCATTTTTTTTTTTTTTTTGGCATGTAGTATGTTTTACTACACGTCCCGGCCCTGGTAGGCCTGGCGGTCCCGGATTGGATCGAGCGGAGCTCGTGCTGCAGCTTCGGTTAAAGTACGGCGCCGGGAGCCCACACAGCCCAGAGGTCACAGTCCCAGCGCCACTGCCGACTGCCGAGTGGCGTCGCTGGCGTCGCGACAACGGGCGCCTGGCTTCCACGAAGCTTCGCGGGTCGATCGGCCGGGACCGACCACGCATCCACGTCCCCGCGCTGCCTGTCGCCGTCTTGCCCCCGGCCCTCGGGAAATTTTGCCCAGGTCAAGTCGCGGCAAGCGACGACTTGCGTGTTCCAGTGGCAGTGGGGGTAGCTAGAGAGAGCGACTTCCATGGTGAAGAAGACGAGAGGAGACGAGCGCGTGGTTGATGTTACGAGTCAACTCAAATCTTGACCGACGCATCACGGCCATTCGTCTGTCCTTCGACGACGTACGGGCGGTCAGTCAGTCAGCCCGGTGAACGGAGACGGACTGCTGCTGCCTCTCCGTTCTCCAGCGTGCCCCAGGCGTCCAGTCCAGCCAATGGTAAAACCCGAGGCTACCCTTCCATCTCCATCCCGTTTTTGCAGCATTACCGAGGGCATTCCAGTCCTGAAATCACGTATATAAAGTACACCAATAACTGCCCTCAGCCCCTCACCAAAGTCGCCACTCACCACGCTATTCCGCGAAACCACAGCTCAGTCAGTGCGCTCTTCTCAACCATGGCGGGCAGAGACGGCAACGGCAACGGCCCGCACCCCACGTCGCAGACCCCGGCGTTTCCGTGCACCGAAGAACCCCGACCCCGCCATGCCTCCTCCGACCTCGCCCCTCCTGTCCAGAAGCAGGTGTCCGACCCGGCGAGCTACGCCATCGTTGGCAAGCTCCTGCTGGCCGCGGCGGGGGCGTTTGCGGGCGTGCTCCTGGCGCTCGTCGCGCTGCACCTCTACAATAGCACCCGCCGCCGGCGCCTCGGCGGCGGCGGCGGAGGCGGCCAGCGCCGGCTGCTCCGGAGCCTGGCCATCTCCGGTGCCGACGAGGACCGCCGCGACGGCGACGGACCTTCCCCGCGCGGCCTCGACGCTGCGGTGCTCGCCGCGATACCGGTAGTGCTGGTCGAAGCGGGCGCGGGCGCGGGCGCGGGCACCGGGGACTGCGCGGTCTGCCTCGCGGAGCTCGAGCCCGGGGAGAAGGCCCGCGCGCTGCCGCGGTGCGGCCACCGCTTCCACGTCGAGTGCATCGACGCCTGGTTCCGGGGCAACGCCACGTGCCCGCTCTGCCGCGCCGACGTCGTCGTGGCGCCGGACGCTACCACCGCGCCGTCCGCGCCACCCGAGGGCGGGGCGCAGGCGCAGCCGGAGGTGCGCATAGACGTGGCGGGGACGCTGTCGCCGCGCCGGCCAATGGCTCCACGGTGGCGCCGGTGATGGGGAGGATGCATAGCGGCACGGATCTTGAGAAGGCCAGGCGGGTCTTTGCTTCCACCCGATTCTCTTCCTTCTGATAGAGTGAGAGGCGCCATCGGCTCCCACAGCTACAGTGCACGTAGTACCCTAGGAGGCTTCCTTTGATTTTCGCACATGGACCCGCTTACCTTGATTGTTTCGATCGGAGCGTTCTGCCATCCCCTGTACATAGATTTGTTGGTGATGCCAGCTATTTTTGCCATCATTTGATTTGTAGTACGATTCTTACGGATGGACATATGGACATATATTTCTCGATCTTGTACCTTTACTCTTGAGTGAGCAGTGGGAACTACTTGGTTCACGACACATTTCTTGCTAGAGATACCAAGGACGATCCATTCGTATGACTCTTCGTTCTAAATTATAAGTTATTTTAATTTTTTATTTATATGTATCTAGACATATTATTATATCTGTAAATATATAATAAAATAAATGTATTAAAAAAAAGCAAACCGATTTATAATTTGGAATGAAGGGAGTATCAATCAAAAAATATCTGTGATTTTTGTAGTATCGACACTTGAGGAAGAAAAATCTTATTTGTATATTATCGACACCTAAGGCAGAAAAATCTTAAAACAGTACACAAATCGGAGTGGACTTTTCGATGATATGTACTATAAGGTCCTGTTTGGACCCATACATTTAGAAAAAAAAGGTTTGGCCACTAAATTCTATTACTTTATCTCTTGAGCTTTGAACATGAGGTCTAAAATGTTTAGGAAGTTCGCTTGAGCTTAAAGTTGTAGCTATGTTCTCTCTCAAACATTGTTGGCATAGGTGCAGGCAGTCGCAAATGTTAGTGATGCTGAACATTTCGAATGTCTAAAGTTTATTTAACCTCATAAAAATTTTAAATCATATAAGTGAGCTAAAGTATACTCCCTCCGTTCTAGAGAGTTTGTCGTTTTTAACTTTTCAGAAAGAAAAAAAGTCTACTTAACCCCCCGAACTATCAAGCGTGGTCTACTTCATCCCCTGAACTATGAAATGGTTTATTTTATCCCCTCAACTTTTCAAAACCGTCTATTTTACCCCCAGGCAGTATTTAACATGGTTTTGCTACATTAAAACCAGTTTTCTCTTTTTTATTTATTTTTACTGAATCTTTAAAAAATTATAGTAAATCACAGAAAAATCATAAAATGGAAAATCCAATTTTGTTGAACTCCACATGAGTATATCTACACAAAGTGAATATATAATATGATATGCTTTAGTACAAAGTTTTGTTGTAGATTTACAAAGTGAACAAATCCAAATTGTTTATAGGAAAAACTTTGTATTAAAGCATATCATATTATACGTTCACTGTGTAGATGTCCTCATGTGGAGTCCAACAAAATCAGTTTTTCCATTTTATGATTTTATGTGATTTACTATGATTTTTAAAGATTCAACAAAACTAAATAAAAAAAGAGAAAACTAGTTTTACTATAGCAAAACCACGTTAAATACTGCACCTGGGGGTAAAATAGACGGTTTTGGAAAGTCGAGGGGGTAAAATAGACTATTTTATAGTTCAAGGGGTGAAGTAGACTATACTTGATAGTTCAGGGCTCAAGTAGACTTTTTCCTTTGCAAAAACTATGCTTGACTATTCGTCTTATTTAAAAAAAATTTATACACATTATAAAATAAATAAATTATTATTAAAGTATCTCTAGATGATATTTATAAAAATTTAAATAGGACAAATAGTCAAATACGATATCCTAAAATCTAAAACGACACTTTTTAGGACGGATGGAGTAAAGTTTTAGTGCTTTCATTTTATAGCCAGCTAAACTATAGACAGCTAATATATTGCCTATACTTACGCTACGGCAATAATTAGGGTAATGCAAATTAAACAACAAAAATATTTCTATAACCACCAAGTTGACTCGTTCCATTTGGAGACCAAAAAAGATTCATCTAATTAGATGGTATATAATGACACCACATGAATCTACATGGAGATAAACACGATTGACATATATGTGGTCAAACTCAAAAACTCCAAACAATGTGGGAAATAACACAACATATTTAGGAACAATGGGTGCATGGCAAAAATCAGTATCATGGGTCAATTGAATGGTAGGAACTGAATTCATGATTAATCCCAACAAAGTTACCAAAATCCTACAAAATGATTTTCAATTAAGGCTACTCGGTTTTGTTAAACCAATCACTCGTTTACATCCAGCTATGCTTTTTGGAATTGGTTTTCTATTGTCAGAGATTCATTTTGAGCCATTTGCTCCTGTGCTCTCCAAATCAGCCAACACCACAGTCTGAGCAATCTATAGCACAACCTGCAGCTGTTCATACAAAGACCAGAGGACCAATCCTGTCACAGTGTCCCTTACCATGCCCTTAATGACTGAGCTATGTATGAGATGATCTCTACCAACAAGGTATTGGAATCTGAAATCGCCTTGATCAGAAATCAGCGGGTACACAATGCCATTAATGTGCCCCTTCCCTACAACTCTGACAAGCTTTTGTTCACAACTTTGCTCCTCTTCAGAGAACATGCAAGGAACAGCCGCAACGTCTGGTTAATCGGAATTTATGATTTTGCGTAAGATATTAGACAACGTCACCAAAATACAGTATATAATTTCAAGAATGATTTTGCATAAGATTTTGGTTAATTGGACACAATTGCTGTAAAATGAAATTACAAAAGAAGATTGGTATATATGATTTACGAGTTTTTTACAATTACCTTCCACAAGTTTAGATCTTTAGGAATCAGAGGCACCTTGCGGCCTACTCATGGCAGCTGGCCCCCTCTATCCGGCTTGCTTGATGAGGGACAGGGAGACGGGAAGCTGCGACAGGAGAGACGGGGAACAAATCGGTGTACATGGATTCTGCGAGTGCGGCTTGCTTTAATCACGAAGACGGAGAGACCAAGAAGCCACGATGGGAGAACCAGGGAGACAGATTGACGTACCAGATGGATTCTAAGAGTGTGGAATAGGAACAGCCGCAACGTCTGGCACACGGGGAAGGCACGGGGAGGGGCGGCACGCGAGCTCCTCACCTCCTCCGCACTCTCAGTTGACGTCTTGCCTCGCCAGGCGCCACAATCCAGATCGACACCTCATCCATCCGATCCCCGGCACTGCCTGTTGAGTTCCGCCGCCGAGTTGGATGCCGAGGATCATGCGCGCGGGAGGCTAGAGAAGCAGGGGAAAATGTGACACTTCTGACTTGGATTGTAGAATTGAAGTGAGTAAAGAGAGAAAATGTTTGGACATGGTTAACGCGCGACTCATCGCGCTATTGGTCGAGCGCGCGACCCCCAACGACCAATAACTTTCACTGCAGAGCACTGCATGCACCGCGCGGTGCGCGACCCTTGCATACCCATGACTTCCACATGCACATGCAGACCACCGCATGCACCCCTGATTGTCTTAGCACGTTTTTCCACGTGGCTGACAAAAAAAGCAAACTATTTTATTTAATTTATAATAACTTTTCAATGATGTATTAGTTTTTAATTTCATTTGCACCAAATAGTGTTCTACGTGACGAGACGAATAAAACTAGATCTCACTTACCTACGTTTCAAAGTATTTTATTTTTGTAATAATTTATATGTAAAAAACATGCTAGAAAATTATGAAAGAATTGCTACTATGAAATACGAAACTTGCTACTAAAAAATATACTAAAGTTCATATATTAAAAGAAGACAAGCTACACCTTGACAGACAAATTATTCGAAGAAGCATTGCATAAGATGCCAACTTAGAGGGTCAATTATTGTACAACTAATATGTAAGATTTAGAAATGCATTCGAACCTAAAAGGGAGATTGAAAATTGAAACTAAAAAATAAAAAGAACTACTCCCTCCGTTTCAAAATATCTGTCGCTTCGCTTCCCGAGAAACAAATGCCAGCAATTTTTATAAATATTAAATATCATTGATTAGTATCATAATTAGTATCATCAGAAAGATCTTTAGATCTAGTTTTTTAACAAAATTATTTAGAGATATAAATATTACACGTATTTTCTATAAATCAAGTCAAACTTGTGGCACACATTCCACGGCGACACTTATTTTGAAACGGAGGGAGTAGATTGAAAACTGAAACTAAAAAGAATATGAAAAAAAAATATAGACTAAAAACTAAAACTAAAAAAAAAAGACTAAAAACTAGAAAAAAAACTAAAAAATGAAAAAATATAAAAACCTAATACAGCTAAAACTTAATGAACAATAAATAAACATAAATGAAACAAATACCTAAACTACAAAAAAAGGAAAATAAATAACTGAAAAATGAAAAGAGAAAAAGATCATTAAAACTGAAACTAAAGAAAGAATAAAAAATGAAACAAAAAAGCAACACAAAATTGAAAAAAAAAACAAAATCAAAATGTGTTACATTCCATGCCTCTCGCACCTGAGCAAACAAAGGCCGAGCTGCAAAGCTCCACCGAAAAATAACAACAAAAAAGCCAGCCCGCTAGGCAACTGGAGTAGCATGCAAGTTGGACACGTCGTGGGCCAGAAGAAAAGGCCAGAGGAGTCGTGAAATCGTGGGCTAAAAAATTATGTGGACGCAGGCCAGGAGCCCAGGAGAGTCGTGCGCTCCTGTTGGAGCGCGACCGTCCGCGCGGTAGCTTTTTTGCTTTTCCGAAAATGTTTACAATTGAATCTAGACAGTTCGTTTTAATGATATTAGTTTTCTAGGTACAATTTTCTAGTTGGATGGAGAGGAGCTTCTCGGTGGGAAACGATTTGTTGTGTGGATCTAGAAAACAACAAAATAGTGTATTAGTAGGATACATAGATAGATGAGTCCGTCACTCTGCCGTGAATATTGAAGCCAGGAAGACTGCAAGAATTGACTGACAAAATTAAAGAAAATGATGTGATTCCGTATCCGTCTATATACCGGAGGCTGCAAAAGCGACGATACTCCTCTTCTACTCTTCATACTCACTGCGCTAACCACTTGAGCCAATGAATGTTCTTGTAAAAAGTGCACATGCAACCATATTTAATAGGGACAGACAGGAAAAATTCTACCCTAATTAATCGCTCATTGGTATGCTAAATACTGTTCTAAACGTCTTTTTTCCTATACAAAGGGAGTACGTATTTATAGAATTTAATCGACGTGTGCGTTCTTCGATCCAAAAGCAGAGGCAATGTAAGATTTCACGCACCTACTGCTCTCTCCACATGAAATTTTAAATCGCTCTAGTCTTTTTAAGTATATATCTAAATATATATATCATATACCGACAAAAGTTGCTACTCCCTTCATTTTAAACTATGTCTTGTGTGTTGCATAATTGCTATCCATATGCACTGGCTTTATATATTGTTTTGTTTATCAATGTCAATTATTCCTTCGTTCTCTTTTATAAGGCATAACTTATTAACATGATACAATCTTTCAAATTACACTGTGACTATTTTGTTTTTTATTTTATACTATTTATACCTATGTACTTATAATTGGATAGTAGATTTAATTTTAATCTAACCATATCAAGTATATGTTATAATAATTAAAAAATGTTAGTCACTTTATTAGTCAAAGATTTTTAAAGTTTAAGTTTTGATATGTGTGTGCGCCTTATAAAAGAGAATGAAGATAGTACTAAGGGGTCATTTGGCACTGGCCTCACCAGTTCCAGTCCCTGCACAGTTGCACTGCACAACAGTGTGCACGGAGCTGGCTAGCTTTGACTGTGGCAAAATACAATATCAAAGTGAAGGAGCCAGCAGTTTGGGGCTCCAGTGCTTGGGAGCACTGAAGACTTAGAAAGTACGTACTCCTCTGTTCCGAAATGTAAGTCTTTCTAGTTTTTCTATATACGTAGCTTTGCTATATATTTGATCTATATTATGTCTAGATAAACTAAACTAGGTATCGATAATTCTTTTCTAGGGTTTTTCTTGCTCCCACACAAATGGCTCAAATTCACCCACACGACAATCCAATAGTGCATATAGCTCCTCCTAGCCCACCAAAACCCTGGAAATCGAATTCTTATCCTAATTGTTCACCTTATACAATTGTAACACCCAAAAATTTTGCATCCTTTTGAAATTGCTTAAATTGATTTAATTATGCATTTATGTGTGCATTCAACCTAGAAAATAATATTTTTATGAGAATAAAATTCATCATAAGGATTAGCTACATGCTGTTGCATACATGCTGGTGCATTTACTTTATTGCTGTGAGTGGCTTTTACCAAAAAATTGAAAACTGAATTTAAATGTCATTGAAATCTATTTCAGAAATTTTAGTTCAAAAAAAATCCCTTTTTTCTCCTCTCGGTAATTGGCCTGTTGGCCTTGGCCTGCTTCCCAGGTGGGTGTCGCCTGCCCTTTTTTTCCTCTCCGTCCTGGGTAGGATTCAGCAGCCGGCAGCCCAGAGCGACATCTCCACCAAGTCTAGCGCAGGCGCTATTTCCTCTTCCTCCCTTTAGGCTGACACACGTCCCCAATGACAGTGTCGTCATCCTTCCCTTGCTGTGCTTGAGCCGGACTCAGGTCCGTAAGAAACCTGTCGATCGATCTGTTCCTGAGTTGCACTTGGTTCGTTGTGGTTTCCATGTTTTGGCCCTATAAAAGGGATGCCCAAGTGCACCGCCTCCTTTTTCATCTACGCTAGTCGCAGCGCCGCCGACGCCTAGCGAGCTCGTCGCGTGCCTTGGGTTCAACCTCGCCGAGAAGAACAGGGACGTCCACCACAGCTGTTGGCGCTGAGCCTTGCCCTGCCAGAGTCTGCTGCCGTCCTGACACGCTGTACATC
This sequence comes from Chrysopogon serrulatus, assembly GCA_015844335.1. Taxonomy (NCBI): domain Eukaryota; kingdom Viridiplantae; phylum Streptophyta; class Magnoliopsida; order Poales; family Poaceae; genus Chrysopogon; species Chrysopogon serrulatus. The sequence goes on along the minus strand of JADLZL010002741.1, from coordinate 228,808 downwards.
GTCATCATCGTTCGATCTCTGTCATAGAGAAACCCCGGAGTGAGTTCTCGTCAATTTCCGATCCGCTGCTGCCTTCTTTGACATGTACTCGTATAGCCATGCAAGAGCATCCATGTACGCTACTGTTCTTAGTTGTTCATCGCTCAGCATCTCCTTGTTTCCCTTTCTCTCTGTTAATTACACCATGCCGCCGTTGACTACTGCTCATCCTGCATGCTGTTTTTGTCATGTGGGAGTACACATATACATGCCTCATCAACGTACACACAGATAATCATCACGCATTGGCTATTTCTTTATTCATAGTTCTGCTCCGTCTCTTCTAAATCAAGGCAGGTTACCTTCTTATATCCATTCATATATCCATGGTTACGCAGAAAGTTTGTGCGGTTTTAAACTCCACATCATCCTAGTTCTAGCTCAGCTCCGATTCGATCCGTTCAAGTTGCGTCAAGTTCGTAGCGAGATACTCTACAAGATTAGTAACTTGTTAATCATGTTTTTCCAACTTTTAATTTCGAGCTTATATTTAATCTATTATTTTTCTAAAAAAATCTTGTTTAATTCGTAACTTCTCCGCTTTAGATCCGATTTTAGTGATCCAAACATCTGTGTGATCCTAGCAATGTGTAGATCCGTTTTATAAACTTTTCAACTTATTTTTATGCTATTGGTGTATTGTTCTAATTATAGCCTTGTTTGCTATGCATGATTGCTCTTTGGATGCATGTTGTTGTAATGTTAATCAAGTCCAGTCGGTGAGTTTTTCGTGGTGAACAAGAAGCATCGTTTGAAGAAAGGTCTGGGATAAAAGAGCTCCAAGGAGTATCTAAGTTTAAAGAGTTAGAAGAAGGACCTAAAGTTAAGGCAAGTATAGCATGGGACCATCCTTGTTATCCTATTCACTATAATCATAACTACGTATGCATGTGTCCTCCTTGATGACCTAGAGATGTTAACTTAGGTTTTGATATCCTGATTCCTTGTCACCTATGGGTTTTGCATTCGGTAGCTTTGGCTAGTGCTCTTTTTATGAACAATGATCTTGTAATTTGACTAATGGATTATGCAACCAACCTTTTAAGATGACTTTTATTACTGTTCAAGGGTGCTAGAGCATTATGTTGTTTTTATATTGCTCTAGTCTCTCTCCATAAGGACTTATCTGTAAGTGATAACCGGGATTAACAGTACAGCTGTGAGGGCTATATGGCTCTGGCTCTAGTTGTTTAAGGGACCTTTTCTAGCTTGTTAGTGGTTACCAAAAGGCGCAAGAGGTGCTACGCTTTGTATGAACTCGGCCTACCAAGAGGGTGCAGTCGGTTGTAAGTCGTCCCTTGGAGGGGAGTACATGCATTCTGATTGGGAATCCTTAGCGGCCCTAACTTGTTAGACGAACTCTTAGATGGCTTTATATGATTTTTGGTGTTTTGGGCCTTGCAAACCCATGCATTTGGAAATCATGACTCACAGTGAAAGTGTACACCTCTGCGCAGAGTTTAATAAACTGGTATACTAGCCGTGCCTACGGATACGGGCGGCCTTAGGGATTCTTACAGAATAATTGATCATTATCATATTATGTCATGCTTCTTGATGTTATTATGATGCTTATGTTAATTGCTATTTATTATTCATATTACAATTGATCAATTGTTCATTATGGGATTTGGATTATCTTGTTGCTACTCAATTGCTAAGAATATTATGATTTAAAAGCTAATCACAGTTAAGCCAGTGTCTTGCCTTTTTGAGCCTCATGAACCCCATGTTATATTTGCTGAGTTCGACATGGACTCACTCTTGCTATTTCCACACCTCAGGATAGTCTCTGGAGTATTAGGCTTGTGATCAACCAGTCAGTTTGTTCCTGGAGTGAATTCTACACCCGGTGTTCGGAGTTGTCTTTCCGCTGTGTTGTTTTCTAAGGTTATATCTTCTACTACTATGTTATGTTTATTAAGCATTTGTCTCTTGATATTACACTTATCTGTGGCTATATGTGAGATTTGACTACTTTATTTCACATATAGTGTGTATCTGGTTTTGTCTATAAAACCGGGTGTGACAACAATCTACAGACATGTTCATGGCTGCGGCACTGCCATAGCCACAATCTCGCACTGCCAACTTCTCTGTCTTTGTTCCTGATAGAACTCATGGGGACCTGCTGGCTTCACGGGGAGTCTGAAGAATGTCGAGGTGAGGCTTAACAGAAGAAGATCTGGATGGTGCATAGCACACTTCAGTGGATGTGTCATTAGCTTTAAGTGCACTCCTATATTTTGTAATGATACATTTGAGACTACTATTACCTACTAGGAAATATGCCCGTGCGTTGCAACGGGAGAAAAAATAAAAAAATATCATATAAGTATTCATATTTTACCTTTTTTGTAAATTTTAATAGCTATAGATTATTTTATGATGATCATGATATCCAATAATATGACAATGCCGTATTAAGTCTAACAAATTAAAATACTCCCATTGTCCCAAGTGGTAACTCATTCAGACTTTTGATACATAGGTTCTATAGTAAAATATTGAAAATCTAGAATAATTTACAATTTAGGATGGAGGGGGTATAAATTTCTTTTTCAATTGTAAGACAAAAATATTTATTCATAATATATCATAAATTTAATTTATATCTATATCTATATGGATCCTAATCCAAATTTAAATCCAAATAGAAAAGAATAAGAATAGAAATTACCATAATCTTATGTATTATCCTAATATAAAAAAGCCACAAAGAGTTTATAGGCCTTTTGTTTCTCTTTTATTTTTCATGAAACCGAACACAAAACACCTATCCTGATTTTTCCATGTTGGTTTTCATCGGAGTCATGGTACCATTCCATCTCGGTTTCTTTTCTTTTTTTCTTTCCACTATTTTTTTTTGCACGTATGGTTTTTTTTATTTCTTTTCTCACAATCAATTCCCTTTACTTTGCGCCCTTTTTTTGTGTGTAAGTTATGAATATGGGGTATGCAGAGATTTAAAAAAGGAAGCAGCGCATATATATATAAAAAAAAAAGTTTAGAAGTAAGAAGGAATAGGAAAACAAATAGCACCATGAACGTACTCCTGTTTGAACTCGCTGACAATAACTAACCATGTTTTTAGATCTAGTCGAATTAGGAGATGGACGAACATATAAGCACGACTTATGAGTCTAGGTTACATACACGATCGAATACATTTTAGAATCAGACTTCATATCGCTACTGGACCACATGTTATATATATATATACGAAAAAGAAACTCTCCATTATCCGGGTAGTTAGAGGAGAGACGGATCAAAAAATAGGTGGAGAGAAATTTTGGCCTATTAATATGAGGTATAGAAGATATAGACATAGATTAATATAATATAATATAATATTAATAAAATTATATTAATAAATATTAGTAGGTATAGATTACTATATTTGTTGATTTTTATTATCTTTATAAACAAACGAAGATACTTTAGAAAAGAAAATTATAAAATATCACACACAAGGGCCGCAATGTAGGGAAAGTGTGGCACTTTACTGGCCTATGAGACACCATACGATCCAGAGGTAAATCAAACAGGAGAAAAAATAGAGATCTACATGAAAGCGCTTGTAAGGATATAGTGATACGGAGATTAAAAAAACACGGAAAACAAACTTTGATTTGGCCGGATCAAAACTTTAATATGGCACGTGCCTGTGCGTTCCAGCGGAACCGAGTACATATTAGAATCGAACTCCATATCATCGCTAAACGTGTTGTATACACTGCCTAATATATCTTGGAATCGGACCTCTTATTGTGCTAGACGTGAACTGTTCCAACTATTGCGCTAGAAGCGAACTATCACAACTCTTATATGCATAGGTTATTTAAATTTAGATGGAAGAAACTCTTTATTGTCGGGGTAGTTAAAGGAGAGATAGACCAAAAAATAGGTGGAGAGAAATTTTGCTTCTTTATTACGGAAGAAATTCTATTGCCCGGTAGTTAGAGGGAGACGGACAAAAAATGGATGGACCAAAAAAAATAGGCTGAAATTTTGCCTCTTTATTATTAGGTATAGAGGTATAGATATAGATATAGATATAGATATAGATTAGGGATAGATTAGGATTAGAATTAGGATTAGGATAGATATAACTATGCAATTTTAATATCCGGTTAAAATAGGCAATGAGTTTGTTGTTGTTGAAGACCTTGATTTCTACGTGGCATCTTTAAAAAATATGTAATTCTAATGTGTTATTAAAATCAGCAAGAAGTTAGTTGTTGTCAAGACATCTCTTGATTAAATTTTCACATAGCAACCCTTGTTGAGGATTGCATTATACGTATAACTTGCTGATACATTTATATTTTTATGAATTTGACAAACTACTCAAGGTTTCAGTTCGTTCTAATAATAACAATTTTTTCTATTTTCTAATTTAATTTACATCACAAACATAGTGGTAAACATAGTGGTGAGAATATTTAATTACGAAGGATAGGGATAAAGATTATCAAAGTTCAAAGATCTATAAAATTGCATTTATTATTTATTTATTTTCTTTATACTTCATATAATAAAACAAGAGATATTTTATTAGAAAAGAAAAAATAAAAAGAAAAATCATAAAACGAGAGAGAAGAGAGCTAGATATACGGAAAAGAAGAGACAACCACCAAAGTCACGGGAACATAAGTCCTTTTTATAAAACGGAAGAGAAGTTGGACATGGAAAAAAAGAGACAACATAAAAAAAAAAAAAACGGACAACAGGAACACACACGGGACATTATTTGGAAATCTTATTTGAATGGGAAAACAAATAGAACCGCAGAAACACTCCTACTTGAACTCGACAACAGTAATTAAACATGTTTTTGGATCAAAAAGGTAATAGAACAAGGTGATGGATGAACATAAAAGCATGGCTTATGAGTCCAAATCACATACACGACCTAATATATCTTGGAATCGGATTTCGTATAGCGCTATATAAGAGCTATTCAGACTCTTGGCATGGGTTATCTATATAAATCCGGACGAAAGAAATTCTATTGCCCGGTAGTTAGAGGGAGACGGATTAAAAAATGGATGGACCAAAAAAATGAGCTGAAATTTAGCCTCTTTATTATTAGGTATAGATCAAATGGACTGTAATATTACCTCCGTGTCCAAAAGAATACAATTTTTGGATCCACGACGGTCAATCTAACTCAAGTCTAACCAAGTTTTACAATTAATAGTATTAGCAGTTAGGTATCTAAATAAATTGACTATAAAAATATATTCTATAATTAATCTAATAACACTTATTTTATATCATGAATGTTAGTACTTTGTTTTATAAATTTAGTTTTAAAGTATAAATGGCTTCACTTTCAAAAAAAAAATGAGAATTGTATTTTTTTGAGATGGAGGGAGTATTGCTATCAAGTGTAGTGGACCATAGCTGAAAAGCAACTACTTCTGCAAGCTAGTGCTATTGGTTCAGTATTTGCTTGAGACACTAGAAGCCAGAGCCACAACTGAAGTGGCTATCGGCAGTGCCGAACTATATGCTATGGACTGTAATGTGCGGGTCTTCATGACATGGACTGTAATATGCAGGACTTTATGACAATCTCTATCTCTACAAATAAAAAAAAAACAAAACTATGAGATTTTTCTTCGTGTGGTAAATATTCAGCCGGCCGTCGTTCTGCCCTCGTGCGGTAATCGCACGCACGCCGCTCTACCTGAATCGCGTAATACGGAACCATCGCCATCCCAGCAAGGAAGGAAAAGCAGTGAGCGCTCAAAAGAAGTAAAGAAGAACGTAAACAAGGAAAGAAGAACGTAATCAAGGAAGGCAAAGAAGGAAGGGTGCACACGCGTAATACAAGCGCACACGCGTAACCAACGCCGGCCGAGTCGCTCTGCCACATTCCCATCTTCTTCCTCTCGACAGCCTGACCCGCTTTTGCTGCTATCGCCTCGGTCTCCCCCGCTCGCTCACACACACGCCACCTGCTCCCTGCGACCGTGTGCTCTCGCCGCCAGCCACCGCCACCGACCGCCCGATCTGCTGCTTGTCTGCTCTCGCCGCTCCACCCACGCCGCCCGCCGATCCGCTAGAGGGGCGAGCAGCAGCGCCTGGCCTGAGACGTGCGTGGAGCCTGCGCCAACCTCGCAGTAGCTGCGGAGTGCCACGCGGTTCCCTGCGCGCAGGTCGCCTCAGGGCAGCTGCACCAGTACGTGACCCTGTCGGCGCCGCAGGTTGGGTCCGGGCGGAAGCACCGCACCGGGCACAGCGTGACGTCGTCATCCCCGTTCACGACGGCGGCCGCGCAGGGGTCGCCAGACTCCGCCGCTGCAGACACCGGTTTTCCCCTAGGCGTGCGAAGAGCGAAGCAATTCGGCAGTGCCCCTTCATCCGACCAGCCATGGCAGCACTCTGAAGGTAACTCCACCTCCTTCTCCCCATCCATCTCTGCCCTGCGATCCGGATTTGCTCGTGCCAACAATTTCATTTCTTGGCCCACTCTGTTCTTGGCCCATCCATCTCTGAAAGCTTGCTGTTTTAGTTGTGCCTGCAGTTCCTCATATGCGAACCACTGTAGCAGTGGCGGAGCGTGATCAATAATCAAGGGGGGGCCAAATTACTGTTACAAATTTAACAGCAAAATAAATACTCAGTACATAATAGATTGATGAAATAGTAGCTTTGTAGTACGTACTACAATTTATTTATAGTGATGAAACCATTATAAAATTTAGTCTTGTATATATAGCAACTGAAATTCGGTGCCAATATTAAACTAATATTTAACTAGCAAGGAAGATCAGGTCTTCGATTACAAAAATAAAAGAAAGGACTACACATTTCATCCTACAATTGCACATATATCAACATGCATATTGCAGACCAGCTGTAGTAGTCCTACAGTCTACTACTACGTAGTGTTCAGGGTCCAGGCATAGGAGTACTCGAATACGTAGTAGGAGTATAGGTCCAGGCCAGCTGTATAGTCCTGCCGCTGCTGACTTGATTTGTTTGCAGTTGCAGCCAGATGAGTTGTTACTTGTTCCTTTGTCACTGCACTTTCAATCCTGCAGCCAAGCATACTACTGACAGTATTCTCTATTTCTCTCGGCAAGGGGGGCCCGGAGCCCAGTTTGGCCTCCACTGGGCTCCGCCCGTGCACTGTAGCAACAATAACTGCGCAACAAGCAGAAGCTAACAGGTTTTGTGAAACATGGGCACTACATCTATGGGCTATTCATCTGGTGAGTAGGCTTGCTTATCTCCTACTAACACCTTCGATTTGACATTAAGCTTCCATACCTTATGTTAGTCAGGACAATACATTAGTGTAGTTCACTTATATGCACATTGTTCAGTCACTGGAAATTTAGCTTTGACATGCATGTGGTTCAGTCCCTAGCAATTTTGGTCTGTAAAGTAGGTTCTTCGAAATGTGACATGCTATAGATTTAATAGTTTCATTTATTAATGCAGTATTGGTCTTTCTTCATTCTTCCTCAGCTCGTCTTTATTTTTCAACGAATAGTTATGCCTGTACAGTAATTTCTTTAAAAATTGACATGGTGTAGATTTAATAATTATTCGTTTATTCATACAGTGTTGATCTTCACTTGTTCTTGCTCAGGTCACTGTTTACTTCCACTGACTATGGTTTGCCTTTTGCAATAGTTGCAGAGAGATCAAGGATATCTATCAACCTGAGACCTAACATCTATATCTATACAAGGTTGTATTTTTCCCATCTTAGATTAGATGTCTGGCCTGAGAAAAAAAAAGGTTTCTCCCTAACTGAAATAGTTTGCTTATGTACCAATAGCTCTGACAGCTGTTCCTGTGAATATTTTCCCTACTTCTATAGTTGCTGCTGAATCTGAAACTATGAACCTAACTACAGCCTTCTTCAGAATGATTTTTTAGTTGCTTTATAGAACTTTAATTTGATTTTATGGATTCTTTTAAGAGTGCCTGAGATTGCAGAATTCTAGATGGCCATACCAAGGTGGATTGTAGTTCCAAATGATCACACTCGGACCTGCCTGATGTACAAGTTCTCATGTCAGCCTCCTCAAATAAAACACATCCCCAGTTTTTTCCTTAGGTTTATATATGCTGCTTTTCCGTCTATATTTAGATATGCCAGTTCTTTTTTCAAATGTATGTGAATAATGTCCATATTTTGGTGGTCTGCAAAAATAGATTTTCACAAGTCAGATGCAGTTTGACATTACTAAACTTGGATCAGATAAATAGATTGTGGAGTACATGTGTCTTTTAAATTAAGGTGCTGCTTCACTCTTACCATCATGTATTCATACAATAAAGATGTAAGGTGCCTGACACTTTATTCAAAATACATCATATAGTGCTTTCTCAGGTGTAAGGTGCATTATGTGGCTTTCTTAACCATAGTTATATCACCTTCCATGCTTTCATCCTTTATTTCTTTTTTCCTTCCAAATTTAATGTTGTGTTTAGCTTTTTTATTTTTCCAATATACATACCATTTCATTCAACACTTTGCTTTCAACATAGGTTGTTGCTGTAGAATAGCACAATGCGATGAATGCGGGACCACTGAATTTTGAGGGCAGTTCCTTCCTGTCGCAGCAAACTTGCAATTATGGGGTATACACACTTTCCAAACCAATAAATGGTGTTAATCCAGCACTTCACCGGATAAGAGTTCTCTTTTTCAATGGCAGGTTTACAGTTCTACGAGAGATTGTTGGCGGCTCTTATTGTCTAATTTTAACCGCCAACCTTCACATGAAAACTATACAAACAAACATCAAAACATAGAAAATAGGGATTATACTAATTATTTCCACAAGTTTTGGTGATCTACCACTTGCAGGAGGACATGCCCAAAATCTATGGAAATATACACATAAAGGGGTACAAAATATACACAAAAAGGCTCAAAGAATGAGTGGCCTAGTTACCAGAGTATCTGGGTCCCAAACATAGATACAAACACCAAGCATGAGCCCAAAAAGTGAAAGCCCAAACAAGTCTCGAATCCAGTCCGGGCTGCAGGAGCAGTCCTCGGTAAATTGGACGCCCAGGATGCATCCGGACTCCGTTTTCAGTGATCCAGGACTTTTCGAAAAGCTAACGACGAGGCCGACGCGCTCACCAAAGATGGGCTTGATTGGAGCCCACCAGGGTACGGCCGCACCCTGGTGCGGGCGCACCACCAGCGGCCCCGCTCGGCCCAAGCTTTGGTCAGTGGCTTCTTACCGCCTCTCCAACGTCGGTTCACAGGGGGGTCCAGGTTCAACGTATCTAGAAAGGTCGGTTTGGGAAATATTGCAAAGAACCCCCTCCACCTCACATATAAAAGGAGGCCTCCCCCTCTCCTCATAGGATCATCCAATCAAACACACCACCAAGGAGCAACACTCCACCATATTCTAAGATGTAGAAGTAGTACTAGCCTAGTTGGGAGTTAGGGAGAGGTGTTCAAATTCCGGAGGAGTCTTTGGAGGCTCGGTACAATCTTGTACCGCTTCTCTGTATCGTTTCGTCCTCGGAGATCCGGTATGATTTTGTATCGCTTCTCTGTAAGACTCAATTCTTTCATATATTCATCTTCTCTAGTTACTGAAGTATCTTTCATGGTTATCTTGATCATGCCTTAGTAGTTAGCTAAGTATGGTTAGTATAGTGTTTACACCTTGGCATGGGATCTCCGCTCGACCGAGTGCTTTAGCCTAATTAAGATATCGGACTAGAGTAGTAGCCGTTAGCGTAGACGTGGTGTCTGGGCTAGCGAGTTACCTGAGTTTGCGCCCAACCCCACGGATAGTTGTGGTAGCCCCGGGGGTGACAGCTCCGACCAGGCCTTTGTATTCCACCACATTCGGGTTGGTGATTTCGTAGAGCTTTTGGCAGCCTGACCCCGGTTACCCCTTTCCAGTCTTTTCGAGAACCGGAAAGGAACTGCTGCTCCGATGTGTCATGGTGTGATCGCTATGTCTGATCTTTGCTTAGTTATCTTCTATAGTATGAGCTAGAATAGAATCACAGTAATAGAGAAGTCATTAGGAATCTTGAACTCTCCCGTTGTCCTCCCAGCTTAGCCGGTCTACTCTGTTATCTTATCATGGAATTCTCCTGTGTGTCATTTACACAAAAATCCAATCTTTTACCGGTTAGCCCCACTTTAGTCTATTCGGTACACTAGCTAGCAGCTACATGATGGTTATTTATCAGTTTCTTTAACCATTGCTTCCCTGAGGATAAATACGATACCCTGGAATACTCCTGGGTGAAAGCTACAACGGTATCCGTGCGCTTGCGGATTTCTCTGTTTGCGTAACTTATACCAACAAGCTTTCTGGCGCCATTGCCGGGGATGCAAACCTGGTGATGACGGTAAGAAATGCCAACAAGCTTTCTGGTGCCATTGCCGGGGAAGCAATTGGCGTAAAGATTTTGATGTTAACTTTGATATCTGCTAACGTAGTTTGCCACTAGCTTTTGTGGAAAAAAACATAAAAAAATCATCACGAGCCTAGGGTGCCTGATCATTCATGAATAATCAATTCCACCACCTTGCCATGTCATAAATAGGTATATATATTTGTACACACTAATCCTATGCAGATATAAAGAAGGTCACCATCAAGAGCAAACAAAACCATCAGATATGACAGAACAACTACAATGCATCACTCTCACAATTCAAATCACAAATAGTGAGTGATGAATGGATCAAGGTATGAGAGAACCGACCAAAAATATTTGATTTTCTTTAATATTATTTTCACCACTGTATATTGCTTAGTTCATCAAATATCTAGTGCTTTCTTTGGGTGGCTCCTAGTCTTTGAGCTGTATTTGGGCGCCATGCCTAGTCTAGTTAGATGGCAATATTCTTTGTTATCTATCTATTCGATGCTCTTAGTCTAGCTTCGTAGTAGACGGATGTTAAACGGGACCATCTCGGCTTCATACGTTGGCTTTGCCAATAGGTATGATGATATCGTTAGATGGTCCGCGCTACGGGCAAAAGCTAAAGCCTAGATTTTCATGCATATCACTTAGTTAATCTTTTTTCAAGACCATGGCATATTTGCTTACTCACATTCATCCACCCCATTTTTGCATTGCCTTGCATGTAAAAAACAAAATAGTTCTCTAATTTATCATTCAATGTTCAAACACCCGTTTGAGTGAATCTCATGTTCATCATTCCCATGCTACCTTTCTCTATGCTCGTATGCTTTGGTTTGGATGTTGGTTGTACATCTTTTAAATTAAGCATGGTGCTTAGTTTTAGATGCGACGATCACATTTTTATAGGTTAATTAAATTAAGCATAGTGCTTAGGTTGATTAGCCTACTTGAATCAAATTAGACATGGAGTCTAGTTTGATTTTTGAACCGAAATTGCTAGTGTAGACTTTGGTTGTATGCATAGACTAACCCCTGCAGGAAATTCTTGAATCCATAAAGGGTAAGTCTTTGAGATGAATTCATAACGGAGGTACATCAAATGTTTATTTGGTAAACTTTGAATGAAACCTTGATTAAAAGAAAAAAAGATGAATCATGCCCGCCAAGCCAAAACCACATGAAGATCCTGATGGCATGGCGAAAATAAGAAGCGCAATCATCCTTATCCCTCTCCAGGATGAGATGATGCAAATTCAAGCTAAAAGCAATGGAGAAGTCCTGCTCAATGGACTTAAAACAGTGAGCCCTTACCGAAGGTAAATCAGTAGTTATCATATATTTAAATTAAATGTTTTTTTTTTAAAAAAGTTTCAAATCTCATGTTTAAATTTTGCACATGCATCAATATTTCTAAAAAAAATCAAGACTATCATTTTGTTTAGGTCATAAAAAAATTTATAAACAAAAAAATATTTATTGTTTTAAAAAAATAAAAAAATTAAATTATAATAATAGTAATAATAATATGAATATCACTTTTAGTTACCATAACTTCTCAATAATAAAAAACAATACATAATAACAATCTTTACTTTGCTTAATAAAATTCTTTTGACTTAGATTTTTTTAGAATAAAGATACAACCTCCCTTTCTCCCACAAATAAAAAAACAAAACTTGGTGTTAGACATGTTCCCTTCGGGTATTTTTTTTGTGCCACTAACAATTACAGGAATGAAGGATAAACGCTGTCTAGAAATATGGGTGCTACAATACAAGCTAAGAAGATGCTCTAACATTCACACTTGGTTTTTAGTGTCAATTGACATATAAATCCAAGTGTGGAGGTCCCGACCCCTTCCATGCCATCACTTTCGGGCACGCTGGTTTGCACTCTATCTCCTCACCCATACGTTGCTCCTATAAGTTTGATTATGTTCAACAATGCCAAACATGCTAATCAAACTTTAAAATAAAAATAAAATCTTGTCAAACTATGAACTTGATTTTAAAAAGGTTAGCTAGCATAAACTTTATTCCTAGTTCATATACTTGTTACTTGTGGACTCATCTTTATTAGGTAAACATGTCAACTAAGTTGTTGTGAAGTGAGATATGGCTAGGACTAAAGAAATCCTATCTTTTCTGTGAAAGCTCTTGGAGAATTTATGCTTTGCTAAAAAAACTTCAAAATTTATAGTAATACTTCTCCTCAATGGTGATATTTCCTACCAAAGCCATATGATGATTTAAACATTGAAAAACTATACTCATATGCTGCTTGTTATCACATTGAGTTTTGTCAAATTGTTGTGACCCATGAGAGATTCTTGCCATACACCCATGATCAAAGTTCACATGCACCCACATATATATGCACTACTCCTACACTGGGGTAGGCGCAAAACATGTCTTCCATTTAGATCCACCCAAAAAAAATATTCTACTCCTACACTAGGAGTAGATATAAAAAATTGTCTTTTAGGTTCCACCAATTAAATGCTCTATATTTCAAAAAGATAATGATCTCTCTCTAATAATATTTTTTGAGTAAAAGAGACATGGGTTATGCAAAAGTATGAAAAAAGAAAAAAAATTATTATGGACACATGAAGGTCCTAGATTAGAAAGAAAAAAAATGAGCACATGAAGGCTCAGGCTTGTTAAAAAAAGAAAAAAAGAAAGATAGTCATGTCTCAAAATAATAAGTTAGAGAGAGATCATATCAAATGAAAGAGTATTTTCTATTATATATTTTCCACACACTTGCACTACTTGATCAAAGTGTATGGCTTGCATCTCCTTGGATCCGGTCTTTGACTTAGCAATATTATGTGATGCAAGTATGCCTCTCTTTTCATCCCGACCCAAAGCTCCACATAAGCCATTTAGAAATAGGGTGAAAAAGAAGGCAAATTCAAAAGCTTTTGGTTAGGGTACATACACCATTGAGTGACTTGAGAGAACCATTTGAGGAGAAGTATAAGCTATGTTTTTAATTTTAAAAATATAAAAACTCCAAGTATGCTTCATAGATGGAAAGTGATGACTTGGTGCCATAGTCGTTCCACTTTTCAACCACTCAAGGCGACATGGTAGACACTTCAAAATCCACAGGTATGAGGAATGACATGGAATAACTTTTATGCTAGTATCATATCTTTTAAAAGTCATGCTTCATAGTTACATATGCCTTTGCTCGAGGACGACCAAAGAAACAAGTGTGGGGAGCTTGTTGGCGGCTCTTATTGTCTAATTTTAACCGCCAACCTTCACATGAAAACTATACAAACAAACATCAAAACATATAAAATAGGGATTATACTAATCATTTCCACAAGTTTTGGTGATCTACCACTTGCAAGAGGACATGCCCGAAATCTATGGAAATATACACATAAAGGGGTATAAAATATACACAAAAAGGCTCAAAGAATGAGTGGCCTAGTTACCAGAGTATCTGGGTCCCAAACATAGATACAAACACCAAGCATGAGCCCAAAAAGAGAAAGCCCAAAACAAGTCTCGAATCCAGTCCGGGCTGCAGGAGCAGTCCTCGGTAAATTGGACGTCCAGGATGCATCCGGACTCCATTTTCAGTGATCCAGGACTTTTCAGAAAGCTAACGACGAGGCCGATGCGCTCACCAAAGATGGGCCTAATTGGAGCCCACCAGGGTACGGCCGCACCCTGGTGCGGGCGCACCACCAGCGGCCCCGCTCGGCCCGAGCTTTGGTCAATGGCTTCTTACCGCCTCTCCAACATCGGTTCACAGGGGGGTCCAGGTTCAACGTATCCAGAAAGGTCAGTTTGGGAAATATTGCAAAGAACCCCCTCCACCTCACATATAAAAGGAGGCCTCCCCCTCTCCTCATAGGATCATCCAATCAAACACACCACCAAGGAGCAACACTCAACCATATTCTAAGATGTAGAAGTAGTACTAGCCTAGTTGGGAGTTAGGGAGAGGTGCTCAAGTTCCGGAGGAGTCTTTGGAGGCTCGGTACAATCTTGTACCGCTTCTCTGTATCGTTCCGTCCTCGGAGATCCGGTATGATTTTGTATCGCTTCTCTGTAAGACTCAATTCTTTCATATATTCATCTTCTCTAGTTGCTGAAGTATCTTTCATGGTTATCTTGATCATGCCTTAGTAGTTAGCTAAGTATGGTTAGTATAGTGTTTACACCTTGGCATGGGATCTCCGCTCGACCAAGTGCTTTAGCCTAATTAAGATATCGGACTAGAGTAGTAGCCGTTAGCGTAGACGTGGTGTCTGGGCTAGCGAGTTACCTGAGTTTGCGCCCAACCCCACGAATAGTTGTGGTAGCCCCGGGGGTGACAGCCCCGACCAGGCCTTTGTATTCCACCACATTCGGGTTGGTGATTTCGTAGAGCTTTTGGCAGCCTGACCCCGGTTACCCCTTCCCAGTCTTTTCGAGAACCGGAAAGGAACTGCTGCTCTGAAGTGTCATGGTGTGATCGCTATGTCTGATCTTTGCTTAGTTATCTTCTATAGTATGAGCTAGAATAGAATCACAGTAATAGAGAAGTCACTAGGAATCTTGAACTCTCCCGTTATCCTCCCAACTTAGCCGGTCTACTCTGTTATCTTATCATGGAATTCTCTATGTGTGTCATTTACACAAAAATCCAATCTTTTACCGTTTAGCCCCACTTTAGTCTAGTCGGTACACTAGCTAGCAGCTAAATGATGGTTATTTATCAGTTTCTTTAACCATTGCTTCCCTGAGGATAAATACGATACCCTGGAATACTCCTGGGTGAAAGCTACAACGGTATCGTATCGCGGCGCTTGCGGATTTCTCTGTTTGCGTAACTTATACCAACAAAGCTTTAAAGGCGCCATTGCCGGGGATGCAAACCTGGTGATGATGCTAAGAAATGCCAACAGAGATGCATCTTAATGATTGCGTAATCTCAACTATTACATGTTCTTACAACATTTTTTTAAAAGTTCAATAAAAAAACATCGATTTTACTTCTTCTGTGCAGTGTGCATACACAAGAGTGGACAAGCCAGCTATTTTTGCCGAGGTTTCAAAATGAAAAGGAGCTATAGCAGCAGCACCCCACACAGTGCCACAGTAAACTCTGCTCTCACTGCCTGCTCTTAGGTACTGGATCTGTTCTCCATCTGTGGCCAATTACAACACCAGGCCTGCTACAAGGTCATGGTTTCTGAAAAGAACTTTAACATAGCATAGAGGATTTAGAAATCTAATTTGACACTGATTTGATTATATCATTGGTTTGGTTCTGAACTTCTCTTTCCTTTCACATTCATATGTGCAGATTCATAACTCACTTTCTGTAAATAGTTTTGAATTCAGCTAAGGTTCCCATTTGAATTCATATTTCTTGCAAAGCTATATATGAATGCTCGATGCATATTTTGGGTTTGCATATGTACAATTCATCAATTGTATTTATACAAATTTGGATTATATGTTACTTAATCAAGCCTATGGCTTCAGCGCTGTCACTGTGTACAGCAATGAAGCTAGCTGAGTTTGCTATATCACATGACCTATTTAGGTAGGACAACCTACCCTCAACATTTACGTTACCATTCACAAGCATCAGTGACCTTAGCTGAGATCTCCATAAATTGTTTCATTTGCTTTCCTACGCCAAATCTGAAAATTAGTTTATTTCCCTATCTCAAGTTATTTGTTTTTGTAAGCGGCAACTCGACATCAGAAGTTGTTTTTGTGAATGATCTCTCTGCTTCTACACTGAATGGTGAGCCTCAAGCTGTGAACTTACCTGTTGTGTCTTTTCCTGATGATGGACAGAAGACTAAGTTTATGTAAGCACCAGAGTTCGGGTAGGGAAGAACAGCAATATAGGATTGAGGAATTGAGTTCAAGTAGCGATACAAGATGGGGAAGCAGAGGAACAGAGGAAGAAGAGGAATACAATTGTTGTTTTTCTTGTTGCCTTTCTACTCTTTCTCTCTGCTACTTAACTACTCGCTTCGTCTCGTGCTCGGGATCCAGCTGTATGCTTCACTTCCACTCTGGGCCGTGGACTTGTGGATTGGGCCTCCGAGTACGCGCTCCTCGTCTGGGCCCTTGTCCTTGGTTAACGACGCGATCTTCCTCCTGAGCGGCGTCATCCTGGCTGATGCTTGGAACGGATGTGGCAGCACCGTTGACAGTTTAGCATAAATAGGTTCACACACTGATCAAAAACCAAAATATATGTTCCTGGAATAATAACACTTTTATACCTACTGTTGTTAGTATATGTAAGAAGCCATTTAGATTAACTTTTTTCATGCTTTGTGCTTTTAACTGCTACTATCTCCTATAAAATTAAAAAGAGTAAAAGTAAGACCGAGTTTTGGTGCGGTAAAAAAAATCTCAGTCGTCGCTCTGCCCTGCGATCGGCCGGCATCAATCACCCTTTCGCTCCGCCTCCGTAGAAATCGCTCTGCCTCCTGCGATCACGCTACCTCCTGCGTCGTCACCCTGCCGAGGCTTGGGCAACCGCGCCATCTCTTTCCTTCTCGGGCTGTGCGATTTGTGTGTTTTTAATATAAAAATTTAGTTGTCCCGTAGCAACGCATGGGCACGCTACCTAGTGGACTGTAATATGCGGGACTTCATGACAATTTAGTTATGTTCGGTATCTAATGCACTTAAACTGTTTTACTTTTGTTTTTATCTATGGACAAAGAGTGTTTAATAGCTTATTAATAGTTTCATGTCAAATTCTAAGTTTTTTAAAAAATAATTTTTATCCGATATTTCTTGTTTATCCTATTTATCTATGACCTCGGTAAATTTTAATTTGCGCCAATAAAAACCCTTCGGATGCCTCTCACACAACACAACCAAAACGGCCGTAGTTGTTGGCTTTGGCTTCAAAAGCGATCGAACGGGTACAAATCGGGTCGTAATCTCCTCTTCCCTTCCCCATGCCTAATTGCCTGATGCTGGAATATCAAACAATCATTTTACACCTGATATGCCAAGCAAGCAGAGGGTGTCCAGGAGCATTTATCTCTCCGTAGACTATTTGGTCGCCACGCACTCGCCGCTATCTTCGTGATTGCATCTGTCTCGCTCTCGCTCCGTTCCTGCTCTCCCTCTCCCTCTCCCTCTCCCTCTCCCCACCTTTATCGTCGAATTCTTGTTCTCGCTCATCAGAGTTCTTGTTCTGCATTCGGCGTTCTTGTTTGCGACCACTTTCCTCTGCCTGACACTTTGGGTACTTGGTTAATGGTTCTATAACCCATCGGCCATCACCAGTTCACCACTCGCCAAAATCGCCATGTCAGGACAGAGGTCGAGCTCCTATGGTGGCACTGACCCTGGCACGGACACGGCATCCAGCACCACCTCCAGCAGCATCCGATGGGCACCGCACGGCCGCGGCATGACGGCCTGCCTCGTCGTCGTCAACGTCGTGCTCGTCGCCCTCGTCTACCTCTACTTCTGGAGGGTGTTCTCCCGCAAAAGCGCGGCGGCCCCCGGAGCCGCCTCTAGCCCCATGGACCACGACGACGATGCGTCGTCCACCGCCTCGGCGCCGTCCTCGCCTCCACCGTCCCAGGACCAGCACGACCGCCTCGTGGCGTCGCTGCCGACGTTCGTCGCGCGCTCCGGGTCCGGCGCCGGCGCCGAGTGTGCGGTGTGCATCGCGGAGC
Source organism: Chrysopogon serrulatus (assembly GCA_015844335.1). Lineage (NCBI taxonomy): Eukaryota > Viridiplantae > Streptophyta > Magnoliopsida > Poales > Poaceae > Chrysopogon > Chrysopogon serrulatus. Next base: position 210,708 of record JADLZL010002741.1, on the reverse strand, counting down.
TGCGGGACGGCGACCAAGGGCGCGCGCTGCCGCGGTGCGGGCACCGGTTCCACGCGGCGTGCGTGTGCGTCGACGCTTGGCTGCGGCGGGGGCACACCACATGCCCGCTCTGCCGGGCCAGCGTCGTCGTCGCCGGGGAGGAGGCGGGTCCCAAGGGCAGTGGCGTGACGGACACGACGACGGCTGCGGCTCTCGAGGATATGGACGCACCAGTCTAGTCATTACTGATTGATTGCATTAGTGTAACTTTTGTGGGAAGCGAAGAAATTCGGACATCACGTAGCGGTCTTTTGGGTCAACGGAATTAAGTAAGCATTATCTTGTTCGGGTGACTCCAAAGTCCAAACCAGGAATTGCAATGATTGGCAAGTTTTTAATTCATCCTACACATATGTAAGTATTTAATTGTCGTGAGTTAAAAAGAAAAACCAATTTAAATATGCTATATCTTATCTTATAATAAAACTTCAGTATATACTTTTGGTCTCTTTGTCCCTATTTAACATCGCTACGAAAAACATGTTGGTCAAATTTTTCTTAAGTCTGATAAGATGTACTATCTCCATATCTCCATACCCATAAAATTTGTTGTTTTGGACAAGGTTTAGATTAAATATTGGAAACATAAATTGTCAATAATTTTTAAAATATTTAGTTTGATAAGGTGAAACTTGCATGTATACTTACCTTGAAACCTACTTTTATAAAAAAGTATTTTTTTATTTTTAGTTTTTCTTATATATTTTAATAAAAAAATAATAGATAAAGTTAGGTTTTGAAGACCGTGTCCTTATCCAAAAACGTTAAGTTTTATAGGTATGGAGGGAGTATAGAAAATATTGGCAACAATTATATCTTCAAATAAGTTTGTTATGAAAATAGGTTCTGATCTATCTAATAACATCAACTATATTTTATAAATATTAGTATTTCTTTTTATATATTTGGTTAAATTGAATATGTTTGATTTCTTGAAAAACGAGATCAATAATTAAAAAGAATGGAGGGAGTACTCCCTCCGTTTTCTATGTCACATTTGCTTTGTTCTAAGTCAAATATTGTGATATTTGACCAAGCATTTTGAAAAATCTTTATAGTTCCACAATATATGAATTATATATTATGATAAAATTTATTGTAATGAATCTAAAAATATAAATCTTATGACACGAATCTATATAATATTTTTGAATGCAGTGGTGAAAGATACAAATATTTGACTTGGGGCAAAGCAAATATGACTAAAAAATGGAAGGAGTATGTTCCAATAAGATAGTAGTTTGAGCTTTGATCCTTTCTCTATACTAGTTTTACCTCTGATCTGAGTGTTATGAAGCATTTCTAACAATTAATAAAATAGTGTCAATTTTGTGAAGTGAATCTAGGTAAAATATTACTTTTATGTTCTAAATAATAAGATGTTTTGGCTTTTCTAGATGTTTTGGCTTTTCTAGACATATTACTTTTATTATATATCTAAGACATATGTATATCTAAATGCATTGCAAAGCTATATATTTGGATAAGTCAAAACAGTTTACATTTTGAAATAGAGGAGGTAATATATGATAGTCCAAGTTAAATAAATAGAAATAACTTATGTTTATGATAAAGAAAATACATATCATCTGTAGTCAACATTTTCTAGCAGATCCGACACTATTCTGACGCCAAAAATTTCCTCACTGTGAAACGGCGAGTTTTGTTGGCCTTGACATAAGTTGCCATGAGTCGTGAACATGCCTTATTTAAAGCTTCTTAGTAGCACTCCAGCGGGCTAGGTTTGAATCCTCACCGAGACAAATTTCTAGGTTAGGTAAAAAAAATAAGCAGAGGACTCCCTTGCGGACGATTCAAAAAGTTGCCATGAGTCAAACGTTGGCACGGATTGTGGTTTGAGGCACTCATCTTTTAGATTCCGTGTGACATAGAGGTGGGTTTATGCACTACATTGATCTTGTGTTGTGAAGCTTATAAGATGGCTAGTATTTAGCTAGCTTTTCTTATACACAAAATAAAAAGAGATTGAGGGACAATTTGGTAGAGCTCCGATATTTTCTTTTTTTCCTTTTTTCTTTTCTTTTTTTATGGAGTAATTCTGTTGGAGAGTAGGGCGAAGAGTGGGTCTGTTTGATAGAGCTTATTCTGTTCCAAATTATCCGTTAAAGCTAATTCTTTAGAAAAGTGATTTTTGACCCAAAATATGTTTCTATGATTCTCGAGGATAAACTCGATATAAACAATGACTATGCGTGGAATAAATAAGGAGAAGTTACTTTTTCTAGCTTTGAACCCCTAGTTAATTTCAGAGAATTAATTTACAAAATAGTTGTCGTTTTCAGCATATGCATACATTGTTAACTGGGCTCCTGACCCCTTATTTTGAATTAAATTAAATTTAGATGGATGGATGGATGGATGGATGGATAGATAGAGGTACAACTTAGCTCAGTGTAGCTAATTCCTTTCTTGGCACATCATTAACTGTCTTCATGTCAGCAAGTAAAAGCGAAATAACTGGGCTCCTGCCCCCTTATTCTGCATAATGCGACTACTGTTGGAGAAGATAAAGAGGGCGTCAAAGTCACATGATGTTGTTGAAGCAGTACGACTAAGTGGGTTGTTTCGGCAAAACTAAAAGAAACATGTGGTCTCGTAGCACTTGTAGCTATAGTGAAGTGAATCTGCATGTCCCAGTCACCCGGTGTAACTCGAGTCGGCCCTGCTTGATTTGCTAGCACACTGTGTCTCTATTCTCGCTTCTGAATTCTCTGCATGTGTTATACGATCAACATGTGATCCTCCTCCTCCTAGTTTTTCTTTTAAATTTCCATCTCCTCTATAACTTGTGAATTTTGAAAACTTCTCTAGAAGACATTTTTAAATAGCGCTTTCAGCAACCTTTTAGGTAAAATTTACAAGATAACAATTAAAGAAACATTTCTAAGGGAACTATTTAAGAGATTTCTAGAAAATATTTTAGGGAATCTTCCTTCAAAATAAGTATTTTAAATTTTTAAGGATATAATATTATTCAAATAACCTTATCTGTAAAAATCTTCCTTTTGGAACCATATTTGGGAGCACATTTGAGACTCTACAAAGCAAAACAAGAGAAAAGAAAGTCCTCTAGCGCAGGGTGAAGTGACATATGGAGCATGATGGTCGTGTGCCAAGCAGACACAAAACAATTCATCGTACCAAAGCTATAAATGAACTTAGTATAGGTTCTTCAAAGCTCAGTAGGAGAAACTCCAACACGGCCTGTATTTGAGCCCTCAAAACCAAATTTAGAGGCTCAAACTAAAAGAACAACTTCCAATATGGATCTCTACTAGAGTTTAAAAATAAGATGTCCCTCAATCCCTCCCGGCCCTCATTCCTTGGGACCTTCATCTAGCCTCCAAACGATGCTTTGGGTCGTTCCTCCCCACCTTCATCTAGCCTCCAAACGATGCTTTGGGTCGTCCCCCCCCCCCCCCCCCCCAGTAGGAGAAACCACGCCTGCCGAAAGACCTTTGGTAGACAGTCTCTGCAAGGTCACCAGACTCCCCTCTATTTATAATCCCTCAAGAAAACTAGCCATTGTCCCCTTTGATGATCAATATGCAGTGTCATCGTAGAAACTCGTAGGATGACTAGAAGATCAACATCCAGATCCAACAAATATGTTTAAATGGTCAAGCCATTGGACAACTCTCTCTCTCTCTCTCTCTCTCTCTCTCCCCGGTCCACTCTCCATGCACTCTTGGTGAAGAACCTCTTAGCCTATCCCACTTATTTGCCACATGACCAAGGAGTATTCAATACTTACACAAAAAATTGAGCATGTCATGTGGAGGAAAAAAAAACATAGATCTTACTGATTAAATGGTGTTGAGAGTAAATTGAAGCATTTTTTTGTTCAAAGTGGACTACTTGGAGTAGTAAAATAGATATATTTCCCTTCGAATCAACTTGAGTTAATTATATAGGAAAACAAGGTTCTTTAGCAAGAGTACCGTGGCCTAGGTTGGTTGCATGGAAGCACGAGGGTCAAATAACCAAAAATATATGGTCTGTTGCATTAAGGATCTAGATTTCCATAGAAATATTTCAGATTTAGATTATCTCTACAATATTTTTATTTCTCTGTGATCACTTTATGTGACCATTCGGCTAGTAGACTGGATTTAGATTCCTAAAGAGTTTATTTTTCTCTAAAAATTAATACATATAAAAATATGCTAAAAATGTTTAGAATATATATTTGGGTAAAGATGAATTTTGATATAACTGATATAACTCATTTTAACTTATTGCACTTAAAAAGAATAGCCAAGAAAAATATGATCACTAATTCACAGAAAAGACAGCAAATACAACTAGTCGAAACCACTCCTAGATCGTTTCACATGCATAGGCAAGAGAATGAAAATCTCTGTCCAAAAGATTCACACGCCTCATTATCGACACAGATGTGGCTTATCACTGAAAGAACGATGGATGTGTTTAGTAGGGATCTAGACTCTCTTAGTCTTAGAAATATTTTAGATCCAGATTTTCTCTAGAATTGTTTCTCTATTGAAATAGAATCACCTAGCAAGAATCATTAAAACTAGTTGGTTATTGATTTAGAATCTCTTTGAAATGAACTACAAACACCTATTTGAGTGATTGTCATTCCTAATTCAAAACATAGCAATGTTTTTAGGTGTCCCACGGAGAATCATCTTAATTGGATAAAGTGTATGATAAAGATTACGGAGATTCACTGAAGAATCCAAAACATTTGTAATACCCAAATGCATGGTAATCTATAAAAATATAAGCATCCATGTCAAATCTGAAACACTCATGTGAAACTCGTGTGGATAGATTCTACCATAAGGAATACACTAACTTCTTGGTTCTCAATTTTTTTTTTGCGAGATCCAATTATGGACCTAATACATACACTAATGTCTTGTTTGGATACACCCGTATTCACTTCAATCCATTACATCCTAAAGTAAATTATGGTGGATTTTAATTTAATTTTCACTCTAATATACTCCTACACATAGATTAAGGTGGATACATGTGCATCTAAACAAGTTTTAGTTTAGACAATCAGAGTATCTATTTTGCAACTTCTTTAAAAATAAATATTTTTTTCCTTTATTCTATGACGAATCAATAGAAAAAGAGAAAACTTTTGATTGTGCTGGCTTAAATTATTCGTGTCATCTAGACCTTGTTTTTCGTAGCTTAAAATGATAGAGCATATACAAGCATCCTCGACCTGGAGGCTTTTTAAGTTAGATTCGGCCGATCATATAAGCCGGCCCATAAAACAAGCCGTTAGTTTGCTGTAAAAGAAAAATATTATTCGAACGACTGATAAATCCGATTGATAAGATAAATGAACATGACGGTCATCATCCACGGTTGATGAACGAAGCCCCGCAAAGATCGGTACAACGGCATATGGAAATCCAGGCAGGATCAGACATCAGACGGGCTGTGCTGTGACGGGTGTTCCCAAAAAAGAAGTAACCACCCCACTGTATGTACTGATCCATTCCACACTCTGCTTTCGTCTTCCCCTGCCTTTGTCTCTCTGGCGCGCTGTCTCCACGGCTCTCCAGCAGGCAGTCACCATACGGAAAAGCCGACAACCGGACGGAAAGGGTGGAGCGGGGAGGAAAACTCGCGCAAGATCCCGCCTTTTCCGTCGGGGTCTGACGGTGACGGCCCCGCCCCCCCACCGGGAAGCCAGGCGGCCGCAAAGCACAGGCCGTAGGCGGCGGTTGCTGAAACCTATATCACGCCAAGCGCCTGCGTAGGCAAGGGGCTACCCGCGCCGTGCCCCTCCCATGGAACAGCGGGACGCGACGCAGCCAGAGGCGGCGGCGGAGGAGCGCGACCAAGAGCGGCCCTCCATTATTCCTCCTCCCAAGGTGGGTTCCTTTCTCTTCTTTGGACTCGCGTTTTGTGATCTGATGTGGTCTTGATTGATGCGCTGAGTTAGTCACTGTCGTTCTAGGCGGGTAAAAGAGTGAGAAGGGAGGGGGTACTTGATGGCAAATCTGAATCTTTGCCTGCTTCGGGACATGGTTGCGAAATGCAGCTGCTTTGTGCTGGCCACAGGCCGGTTCTTGATCCGGCTTGGGGTATCCATGAGTCTTTCGTTGCCATTTAGTCTCATCTTGGCTATCAAGTGCGCCTTTCCCCCCAAATGCAGTGAGGCTTGATGCGGTTTATTTGGAGGGCCATTTGATCATGAATGGAGAAAAGCAGTTTGTTCTCGTCTTATTATTTCAATTTTTGCATAATACATTATGCTTGACACAGTGACGCCTCCTGATCCAAACTAGATCAGCGTTCTGCTTCAATTCGAGTTTGTACATGCTAATTTCTCCAAAGGTAGATCATGTGCCAAATCTTGGAACTTTCTTTCTTGTAAGACCAGGGAAGTAAAAGTAACACATGGATTTGCCTTTTTCACTCCAGTTCGAGGTGAGCATAGTGGGGATGTAAGTAGATTGCCCTAGACTGCGTGATTGACCCATACATGAGCAGTTCATTTGGTTTACAAACATGTGTTCCTGATGAGTAATGAATGAATAATGATCTACTTTCCCCGTTTCAATTATAGGCCGTTTTGGCTTTTCTAGATTCCACTCTCCCCTACGATCTCCTCATCGCCGGCGTCGTAACATAGATACACAACTTTTATTATGTATCTGGACATATTGTATATCTAGGTGCATAGCAAAAAAGCTATGAATCTAGAAAAGCCAAAGCCAAAACGACCTATAATTTGGGACAGAAGGTGTACCAACTAAGTGAACGCTGAACTCTTGACTAACTACTGCAATGGGTTTTGAATTGACCCAACCACTTATGGAGCATAAGCTACTAAATGGAAGTGTTAGCCTCGTGTTAGTGTTAGTTCTGTGGGCTTGTACCCCTCTGTTTGCTAGAACTTGGTGATATAGACAATCTTGGTGCACAAAATTCTATCTGTTCATCTTCAGAAAAGAAACCTGCTTTAGATCTCTCTCTTTTTTTCTCAAATTTTTCATCAATCAAGATATGCCATTAGAGTATTCTAGAATGTAATGTAATATTTTACATTTCTTACAGGAAAACGAGGATAGAGATCTGAAGCTATCTTCTCGTGTAAGTGTTGTTTCCTCAATGTTCATTTGTAATTTGAGATTTGATACTTTATCTTACTGAGTAAAACCAAACAAATCTGCTTGTGTTTAGGTGGTTTCTTTATTATTTGGTGGTGATATATCGACACCAGCACAAACATTTGAGAAATGGCTCTCATTAGTACGTAAGAGGAGTGGGGCTTTCCGGCCATCTGGGTTCCCACATCGGGGTTCGAGGATTGAAGTCATGCCAAGTGGGAGCTTCTCACTATTTGGTAGCGGGGACTTAAGGTTTGCTTTGTGGAATCCATCGGCATCCCATTATCTTTTAAAGATCACTTCATACCACTTAATTGATTATCTGTAACTGCAAAATTAAGCTCTCATACTTACAAACTTTATGGTGAAAACGTTGAATTATATTCCATCTTTGTGTGTTCCTGGAAAAAAGTGGAGTGCCCAAGAACAAGATTGAACCCTCTTTTACATTTCTCTTGTTAACTGAATTACCATGAATAATTATATGAAAAGTTGAAATCTGTGCCAACACATAGATTTCCCTAGCGTCTTTTCTCTTAGTGGAGGAGTAGGTTGGATTGTATGTCTGTAATGTGTTTATACCTCCCTCCTTTTCTCCTCTGTTAATATGCTCATCTGTACATAGACCAAACTTGAGGGGTGTAATTTGGAATTTTTCCTATAATAGTATATTATAATTAGACACCAAATTGTCATCTTTGTTGCCAATATGATAGTTTTGATCTGTAACTATGATTAGGTGTAACTGTTATTATATGATGTGTAGATCTTGATTCTGGAATTGTGTCAAACAAAGAGATTGCTCTAGATAGTAGAATGATGACAGCATTATCAACAAGCCAAGGAATAACATTTTACATATAATGAATTTGGCCCAATATAACTTCTGCACTTTATTTGATTATAATGGTTTTTTAGAATATGGAGCATGGATCTTAAGGGAATTTCACTAGCAAGATGAACTTGTATGAGCTGTAAATTGTGAAAAAAAATATATCGGTTTTAAGCAGCAGCTTCATAAGCTTTCTGAGCTAATGTTGTTATTGTCTTTATGCTGTGCCCACTGTAGTGAACACTTGATTAGAGAAGAACCAACAGGAAAAGGTCCATTGGCCTGCGATCAATCTCCTGAAATAAGCTTGTGGGAGAGACTTGGGAACTCTTCTGCGTTGGACATTGAGTCATCTGAATTTTCATGGGACGTGTTGTCGTCTCTGCATCATACAGAACATAGTAGTAGTTCAGAACAAACTGAAGATGAAATGAATAAAGCTCTTGAGGTTTGTCACAATCTGTTATGATGCCAATTTCAACGTCCCAATTTCAACTTCCTGTGTAGTGGCCATTGTAGCGAGAAAGATTATTTGCTTCTGTTTACCACATCTGAAGAGATAAGTTGGCATGACAAACATCTTATATTCTCCATCCACTTTCAGGAGAATATTTTATTAGGGTATGGAAAGCTCTTCAATGTAGACTAACAATTGATAAAAACTCAATATTCATATTAAAAGCACTTTGAAATACAAACACAATTGATACTAGTTTTGTACACTAAGTATGCATGTAATTTGATATCCATCGTTCAAAACTTACTGTGTCTGGCTTTCTCAAATTGAAATACACTTAACAAAAGTGGACAGAGGAAATATTAAACATTTAAGCTCATATTCTTCTACTGCCATTGCACTTGTGAGTCTCATCTATATGGATGCATGCGATTAACATGCTGATTTCCATACCCTGTTGTTTATAGGTGACTGTGAACTCTGGTGGCGTAGTGTTCTTTGCTCTATTTAGTTCTCCAGGTAACAGTGGAGTTCCAGAAGCTGCAGCTGTTATAAAATTCTCATCGTCAAAGATGGCGACACAGGCAGAACGTTTGGGTTATGAGTTTGCAAGATTGCTCGGAGTCCATACACCACAAGTATTTCCAAACCCCCAATTAATTTTGTACAACTTGATTGTGTATGGAGCAATGATTTCTTATACAGCTTTTATAACAAATGCAGGCTAGAGTAGTATATAACTCTAGTTCAGAGTGGCAGGCGATTAGGCATGCTGCAGAAAATGCTCGAACAGCAGCAGTTTCAAATAACGATGAGGTTGGTGAGATGACATGCTCAGAGTTGTTAGAGGCTCTTGAGCTAAGCCGCTGCCTTCTTCTAATGAGGTACTGTTGCAGTGTTGCCTTATTAGTACAACCATGCGCTATACTATACACATTGTCTCTATGTGACCTGTATGTTGGAGTTGAAATTTGCATTTTGGCTTGGCAGTTATATTCATGGCTCCCCACTCCTTGAGAGTTCAAAGGCTTTCAATTCACGAGAAGCTGCTTGTGTTACTGCTTCATCACTGGGAAGGGTTTTGATGCTTGATCTGATACTGCGGAATGAGGACAGACTCCCATGCCGTCAGCTTGGTTGGCGTGGTAATCCTGCAAACCTGATGATTTCAGATAAATCATCCTTACCCAGTTTGGACAGATTGGATGATGTCAGGAGCTCTACAGATAGTTCCAACCAACTGATTACAAAATTTTTGCATAGAGAGAAGAGGTCACACTCTTTGAATGGAAAATTTGATTCACCAGGGTTGGATCCCATGTCACCAAAAAGTAGAAGCATTGATAAATGAAAAGGAAAATGCTGAAAGAAAAATGACAATTTTCGCATTGTAGCAATTGATACTGGTGTGCCCTGCCGCCCCCCTGTGGGGCGGCGTGTCAAAGATCATGAGAGGTATCCCAAAGTTGTGGAGCTCATTTTGAATAGCTCAGACTACTCAGCAAGTATCCTATATGAAATTTCTGGTGGTAAGCTTGGACATTCACGACCTGATGAGGTTACTTCCAGTGATTCTTGTTGCTCCCTCTCTGATGAAGACAATGCTGCAGTGATTCATGAATTTCGAGGATCATTTCGTGCAGCTCTTAGGGACCTGGAGGGGTTCCATCTGTTTCTTCTCCAACTTTACCAAAAACTGGATGGTGTTTTGCGGGTTTTCTTGTCCATAATTACTAAAACCTCTGAAGAATCTGACAATAATGATGCTGTCCTTTCGGATTTTCCTTCACCTGGAGCCAGCTATAGTACTCCTTGCCCTCCTAGTAAGCAACTGAACAATGAGCTTCATAGTGATTCTGAAATGCTGAAATCTGCAACGAAGTCGTCTTCTGCGGGATCCCGTGGAAGCTCAGATTCAGTTTCTCCTCTGTCCAGGGACAGTTGTAACAACAAGTACTTCAAGGGAAGTGCAGAGGCTCCTCGTAGTTTAAGAATGACAATGAAACTTCGTGATTTTTACAAAACCCCGAAGGTAAGAATATCCTGAGTGAAAGTGAGAATTCATTTTTTAAAAGGAAAAAAAAATCCTTACATCATATCTGCTGTGATTGTTGCTCTAATTTCTTTTGTTCAGTGAAAGTATTTTCTTATCTAATTTAGTTCCATCAAATAATATTGATACTGCAGGTTGATCCTGAATTGCTCAAAGAGATCGAGCAGTGGAACGAAACACTTAAGAACGATGTGATCAAATTTTGCCAAGAGAACAATTTTCATTCTGGTTTCTTTGATGGAACTGAAAACAACATGGTAGCTGATGCCTATGAATTGAAGGTGGGTCTCAGGATATACCTAAACTTTGAACTTCATTTTAAGGAATTAGTGAGCTTGATAATACATCACTTGCAGGTGCGTCTTGAACATATCATTGAAAGGATAGCCTTGATTTCTGATGCTGCAAATACAGAACGACCTTCTCTTGTTGTCAACAACTTGTTCATAGGTGGGGCCCTGGCTGCAAGGTCTAAGTACACCCTACAGCATTTGGGCATTACCCATGTACTCTGTTTGTGTTCGAATGAGATTGGTCAATCTGATTCCCAATTTCCTGATCTTTTTGAATACAAGAACTTTTCAGTAAGAGCATCAATCTCTGGTTTAGGATTCCCATTTGTGATGCTTTTTACATGATTCATGGTCACATGTTTAAATTGGAAAATGTTGTGTTTTTTACAGATTAGCGATGACGATGATGCAAACATCAGTGATCTTTTTGAGGAAGCATCAGACTTTATTGATCATGTGGGTCATGTTGGGGGCAAGGTTCTAGTTCATTGCTTTGAAGGGAAGAGTCGGAGTGCCACAGTCGTACTTGCCTATTTGATGCTTAGAGAGTAAGAGTCTTAACTTCTGCCACTTGCGACTGAATTGGATGATAATGGTATCACAAGAATTTTGTTGGAGCTTTGCTATTGACATGATAGAGCTGTACTTTTCAGGGGTTTCACTCTTGCAAAAGCCTGGAACTTACTGAAGAAGGTACACCGTCGAGCACAGCCAAACGATGGCTTCGCCAAGGCTCTCTTGGCCCTTGATAAGAGGCTGCATGGTAAGGTTTCTATGGACTGGCAGCACAAGCGACCAGAAATGAAGGTGTGTCCAATCTGCAGCAAGAATGTTGGTCTAAGTACGAGTTCGCTCAAGCTGCACCTGCAGAAGGCACACAAGCGGCTCTCTGCAGGCAGTGTTGACAGCGCCATGACCATGGAGATCCAGAAATCGATTGAGTCACTCCGGATCAGCCGAGGCGGAAGCCTAAGCCCATCTCAGAAGCTGACCAAGGTGTTCACCAATGAGATGAGCTTCTGATATGTTTTCCTATACTATAGCTGAGGCAATGTACTTGGCTCACACAGTTGTAACTTGTACTATCAGAATGAACTTTAGTGACTGTAGGTTTAGTTCACATGCCTGTATGATTAGCACACGAATGTTCAGGTATGAAGGGCGCGATACCAAAATAAAACTACGCTCTTGTATGTGTAGTCTGCAATATGCAGTTTTCTTGTAATGGAATGTAACCCTCTCAATCTTTGTACAGAGTTATGAATTTCATGGGTGTTTTCCCTGTCTACATTCCTGCTGTCGCCAGGCTACATTTTTTTGTGGGTTTCTTCCATAAACAAGGTACTAGGTCCTGAGTCCTGGCCTCCTGGATGCAAGTTGTCTTTTCTACAGTGAGGACTGAGGAGTCAGTGCATCACCGATCCCTGGCTAAAGTTTAGCTATCGTCACATAATACTAATTAGAAAGATGAAACATGAGCTATATAAAACAAAATGTAGAAGTCGTGGCTAATTCGCGAGACGAATATATAAAGCCTTAATTGGGCTTTATAAATTTGTCTCATGAATTAGTCCTTATTTATGTAATTAGTTTATATTTTATCTATGTTTATAATATTTCTAATTAGCATCAAACATCCAATGTGACGGGCTAAACTTTGGTCCCCTCTCTCAATATCCAAACTGGGCCCTTAGAAACGTTCAGCATAGACCAAGGCTGAAATGTATAAGTGTGCGTCTGTATCAGAAAAATTACTATTGGGATTCACATAATAATAGACTCGAGCAAAGAGAAGCCTCTTATACAATCTCCCATTCTTGTTTGTTGAGTAGTGCCACCTAAAGCTGACAGTGGGCCGGGATCCAAACCAAATCCGCACCAATCCAAAGCATGCATATTTGAAAGGCAAATCCAAACCAAACTAGACCGTGACTTCAATCATCCACACCAAACCAAACCATTTGTACGTTCAACCCATTAAAATACATTTCTAACCCACCAATTCACTGGCACCTCATGCTATTGTTTATATTTAGCCATAAGCAAAAGCAAAAAATAAATAGATAGAATAAAAACTCATTATTAACTCTATTATTGACCGTCAAACCAAATCAGTCCACTTTAATAGGGCCCAAACCAAACCAACCCAACAACCTTCTTAGCCTGTTTCACACCAAACCAATACTGCCTAAAATCAAAATGAAACTAAAAAACCGGGCTTAACCCAAACCATTGTCAGGTTTCTGCCACCAGTGAAAGTACTTTGTCTATATTTTTTGGATATTGGCCTGAGACCAACACATGTAATAGCCAATGATTAGGTACTTTCTTATTTGCTGAGCAAACACATTTGAGGCATACTGTGTGGTCTCCAGGCATATGATTTGAACCCACTGAAGGTTGCTGGGTGATATTATGGTTGCTGATACTTTTCTATCTAATTGACGGTATTGTGTTAACTTTTGCACTGTGTGTTTAGTTCTAATGTGTGAGTTGTTTGTAACCTCCTTATTCTTAGACTTGCGATGTACATTGTCAAAGATGAGGTGGGATGAGGTGGCAGTATACTATTTTGGTTCTTGTCTATTCTCTATGTTTGCTGCCTGCTGGTTTTGGTTAGTGCAGGCCCGTGATGATGAATTAAACAGGATGAGGCGGCACTAGTTTTGTTGTCTTTTTAATACTGGTTGTCTTTTTTTTTTGCCGCATGTGGTACTTGGCTCCCCATTTCAAACTGCGTGTGGTATATTTTGTTGCTCCCACCAGAGTGTTGAAGTTCCTATGTAACCGAGGCCACAATGTTTGCCTTCCTGCTGCTTCTGGTTGGAGGTAGTACATTGGTTTTGCTTCTTTAGGTCATCAATTTGTATCAATACTAATTGATACAAATTGATAGCAAACTTGTGTTTAAATCTACTTTGCTACTATTGTTGTTTCCTTCTTTAATAGAAAGTCTTAAGTGCTTGTTCTAGTGCCACCTATGAGGCCTTACTGTCTTAAGTGCTTGTTCTAGTGCCACCTATGAGGCCTTACTGACTTGCAGCTATGGACATATCTGAGGCCACATTCATATGCCAGTATTGGATGAATTTGGATGCAATTCTTGATGAAGCTGGTTCCTCCAAAACCTTTTTTGTTCCGTTAAAAAACATGTTCTCATTGGTCTCCCATCCATCCTTGTTTCTGTGTTGTTGATGAAGTTGAACTATTGTGCCTCTATAAGTGTAACACCCCGGTCCAGGGTTTAATAGGATTAATATGATACTCATACCAATAAGTTGCAACTTCTTTTCCGGAAGCTCATCTCGAAAGAACTCCAAGGTTAAGCGTGCTTGGCCTGGAGCAATTTCAGGATGGGTGACCAACCGGGAATTCGTTACCGGGTGCGCATGAGTGAGGACAAAGTCTTGCTGAAAAAAACCGGTGTTGGTCCGCGGAGGGCGTATTGGTCCTATTAAAGCTATCGGATGTAAGCGGACCCGGCCTCGAGGAGGCGGGACATTACAAATGGTATCAGAGCCGACTCTCGCGGTTTCACGGGCGCGTGTGTCGCAGTTGCGCAGGCATGGTGCGCATGGCTGGTGTGGATCCGTTGTGGTCACACAACATGGCACATGCGCTGGCACTGGACACACGGACGTGGCCAAGGGAGGAGGTTCCTGGCCTGGGGGTGATCGACGAGGACGTCGATCGCTTAAGGGGGTGAGGATGTAACACCCCGGTCCAGGGTTTAATAGGATTAATATGATACTCATACCAATAAGTTGCAACTTCTTTTCCGGAAGCTCATCTCGAAAGAACTCCAAGGTTAAGCGTGCTTGGCCTGGAGCAATTTCAGGATGGGTGACCAACCGGGAATTCGTTACCGGGTGCGCATGAGTGAGGACAAAGTGCGCAGAAAAGACTGGTGTTGGTCTGTGAGGGCAGTATTGGTCCTATTAAAGCTATCGGATGTAAGCGGACCCGGCCTCGAGGAGGCGGGACATTACAATAAGGCTGAGATGACGAATTAAAGAGGATGAATAGTCTTTTCTAAACTAATCGTACCGACTAACCTAAACAAATACGGAATTAAAACTATCGGTCTAGCCAAGACTACACCCCTCTATCTAAGTTCTCAAGCATCTTGCAAAAGATATTCTAATTTGAGCCACTAAGGTGCTAGGCTAGGTAGAGTTCACCTACACAATTATACTTTACAAGGTCACACCGCCACAAGTACTCACACCACCAAAGAGCTTCTACACACTAGTATTGCAAAAGCGCAAAAAGCTTAAGCAATCTAGTCATTCTCACTAGCAAAGGCTGCGTAAGCCTAACTAGAGAGCTCAATTACTTAGCTAGACAAAATAAGCAATGTGACTAGTAAGACTACACAAGTCAACTAGCCACGTAAGAGCTACTTCTAAGCTACATAAGCCAAGAAGATACTCCCTCTGTCCCTATTTATGTGTCGTTGGAGCACAATTGCTTGTCCCCAATTAACTGTCGTTGTCTACTACCTAACTTCAGACTGAGCTATCCACCTATATCACAGTGTGGCAGGTAGCCTTGTGTCTTCACTTTCCTCGCCATGCACAAGCTGTAAAAGTGTTGTACTCCTAGCTGTACACCTACAATATATCTAGCCCTTTACCTACACATCTACTTTACCTTGGTAACGGGGTTATGGCTACGACGACAAATAGTTGGGGACAGAGGGAGTAACTAGCAAGCTACACATGCTAACTAGCAGCACAAGAGCTACTACTACTCCTCCTCACTAACACAAGTAAGAACAAATAATAACAAGCTAGTGAAAGGAGACTTGCAAACCAACGGACGAGAGGTTGGCACGATTTTTATCCCAAGGTTTAGTGGCTTGCCAACCACCTAGTCTCTGTTGAGACAAACTTCAAGGTTGTCGCCGAGTCACACTCTTTTGAGCCTAGTTATAATTTTTAGGTTTATGCTTGTTAAATCTAAATAAATCTATAGATAGGTTACACATGATTTAATGAGCATTAAAATTTTACTACAGTCTAAGCATATAATAATTAGTCTACTATGAAAAGTTCATCAGAATTGGACCATAAAAGTCTGCAACTATAAATTAATTATAGAAAATCATAGATCTAAAGTTATAATAAATAACAAAAACTTTGTAATAAAGTATACCATATTATAATGTTTAATGTGATTTATTCATGTAGATCTTAACAAAATTGGATTTTATATTTTATCATTTATTGTTTACTACTCCCTCTCAGATCAAATTATAGTTTGTTTGACTTTTTTATCTAAAGTTTGACCATTCATCTTATTGAAAAAAATTTATACAAATATAGTTAAATTTGAGTCATTCTCGATGACCTTGTACTAGTAAAGTAAGCCACAACAAATATATGATATTTAACATAATTTTTTAAATAAGACAAGTGATTAAAATTGAGGTAAAAAAGTCAAACTAAACGAACTATAATTTAGAATGGAGTTAGTATGATTTTTTTAAAAATTTTACCAAAATAAAATGTAAAATAAAAAAAAAACACAACCAATGTCAAAACCGCTTAACCAGGCCAGGGGGTAAAACCCTAATTTTAAGGTTTTATATTAGTGAGAAAAACAAAGGTAATATGGACTTTTTGTTTAAAAACCCTGGCTGTGGGTGCCGCCGTGCCGGCTGGGCCAGACGGGCCACCTTGATCCAGCCAAGGCCCATTATCTCTCTCCTGCACTCGCTCGATCTCCTCACGTCGATGGCTATAGCCGGACATCCTCGCGGCGCAAACCGCAAACCCCAAGCGGCGGCCGTCCCTTCCGCGGCTCCGCCTCTCTCTGCTCTCCGATTCTAGCGGATTCCATGGCCAGAGATGACGGCGTCGCGCTGGTGCCGGCGCCCGCGCCTGCTCCGGGCCAGGTCTACCTGCCCGCGTGGCGCCGCGTGTACGACCGCCTCGTGAAAATGCTGCGCCAGGCGTGCGCGCAGGCCGAAGAGCTCTCCGTCGAGCGCGAGCACCTCATCACCGAGCTCCAGTTCCTGCAGAGCGGCCTCCGCGAGCGCGAGGAGATCCCCCAGACCCGCCTCCAGAAGGTACGAACGATTTGGGTCCCGTTTGTTCCTCTTTGCGATTGGATTCTGGGAAGGCTAGCTCTCCGCCGCCGCTGACGCGCGCTAGGTTTTCTTTCTTTTTGTTTCTTTGCGCCATCTCTATTTCCAGATCTGTAAGGACGCGGAACTCCGCAAGAGAGTCGTTGAGGCTGAGACGGCGGCGCGTCTTGGCGGCAAGGAGCTTCAGATTCACTGCTACCAGAAGCTCGCAGGTAATGAAGGAGAGGAACCAAGTTTCTTGGCCGCAGCTTCGACAGTTCCTCTTTGGGTTTATGCGTTTAAAATACTTCATTTATTCTCGCGGCTGCCGTTTCTGCTACTGCTACGGACATTGTATAGTGAATCCTGATTTTTGTTGAGTAATTCTGGCATAGTAATGGGAAACATTACCTTCGCTTCGTGGGTTCCAGTTCATATTCGTTCTTTATGATAGGAGCTCGGCCAATTTCATTCTGCTTTCTATGGCCCTTCGTGTTGTGGGCACCTGCCCTTCCTGAGCCTACTTTTTGCTGCTGCTATACAAGAATAAGAATGGATAAGCTTCATCTCTATTTGTTTCTGTGGTGCATTGTGTAGCTTAGAGTTGTCTCTTAACTTCGTAAGATTACATTGGTGTAAAATAGTCACCACGCTAGAAGTTGACAGTTGACACCTTGTATGGTAGCTACATCTCCACGTTGCGGTTTGAGATTCCAACTGTTGTTGACTATGCCATGTGCATTATTTTATTTACTTTTGTATTTTACAGCAGCACAGACTTGTACAACAAAATAGTTTCTTTGTCAAGAACTTGAATGTCGGTTATTTTTCCCACCTAATTGGGCTTTACAGTTGTATCGATCCAATTGGATTTATGCAGCTTTTTCCATATGGTTTACAGTTTCTATTGAAAAGACAGTATATGTTTGGCACCTTGTATATTCAGTTGTTCACTGCATCTCAATGTTTCGTTTTGAGATTCCAACTTATTATTTTAGAAGTTAAAGTCAAACTTTCACTTGTGTGCTCGGACCAGAACTTGCTGAGGATGATTTGGAGGACTTCAAAAGTTGTATTTCGAATTTGTCTGCTGAAAATACTGAGCTAAAGGTAATTACAAATAGATGACTTTAGTTTGCCTGTACCATTGTGGATTTCATATTGTCTGTCTCACCGATTTTTTTACCTTCTCTCATAATGCCATGAAAAGTTGAAGAAGTTTGAAAGTCTGGTGGAGATTAGTGCTGACAATTCAGATCACCAGAAAACTGGGAAAGATAGTAGGGAAGAGATAAGGAAACTAAAGAAAGCTTACAAGATCCTGAGATCAGAGAAGGACAAGGAAATTTCAGCATTACAAGCGGAAAAGAATTTTGTGTGGAACCAGCTTAAGACAATGGAAGATGATTACACTGGGACCATTAAGAGGAAGAACATAGAGGTAAAGCAGGCTACCGAAGCAGCACAAAAGCTTCTGCATAATGTAGATGAGCTGCAAGTGGCAGCCCAAAAGAAGGATGATGAAATCGTTAGACTACAAGTTGAGGTGGCAAATGCCAAAGAGAGGATGTCAATTCTTGAGGATGAGTTGCAAAAAATGCGCTCCTTGGTCAAGGATAAAGATCTTGTAACTGATAAAAATGAAGATGATCAACCAGACACTAGTAAGATGTCGGAGAAGGATATTAATATGGCAAGCAGAAAATCTAGGTCTTCAAGAACTTCCAAGGTCACACCTGATATATCAAGAACTTCCCAGATCACACCTGATAGGCGAGAAGTGAAGACTACAAGAACACGTGCGTCTAAGACTAATCAGAAGCGCAAGCGTAGCTTCTTCAAGTCCTCCCTGTCGTGTGTAAGTATTCTGTTTACCGGTATATAGCAGGCTCATATTGCACTGCCAACACAATGCTATGACTCTAAATTAGCAACACTTTTCGTTTGTTATTCATGTGTTATGTGAACTTGATAATTTTTTTCTAATGCACATAAACAAATAGACTAATTGTTTTTGCTGAGCTAGAGTTCATCTAAAAGTCTCTGGTAGGCTGTATGTATGAGTTGTCTTGCTGTAAATATGGATTGGTAATAAATTGATAAATTAGGTTTGCTTCGTATGATTTCAAAAATATATTTATCCTTCAGAAGCGTACTTTCTGGAAGTGCTAAAATGAACTGGAGTGTGGAACTGTGGATTAATCAACCTGTCAACCTGCTCCTACATAGTTAATATGTACCTCTGTTTGCTCTTAAATCTTGATTTCATCTGCAAATTCTTGGCAGGCTTGATGAGTTGTGTCTTTCCGTAAATATGGACAGAGAATAAGGTTGATGGAATTTAGTTGATTATTAAATGATCTGTAAGTGCTCATATTCAGTGGCGAAGCTATGTACAAGTTTGTGGGTGCAAATGCACCCACGAAAAAAATAAAATACCATTGAATAGATCAATTTTGCACCATGATTACGCTTCAAATTTATGCATCTACAAGGCAGACACACCACCCTCTAATTTGCTCTAGCTTCGCCACTGCTCATAATAGGACCACATTCACTTGCAAGAGATTACAGCACGATACGTTTCTTTGTTCTTGATTTGCATTTTTAACTTGTAACCATGCTGGTAGCATTATTGCTGATATGGTTATATATTTACCGAAATATAGTGATGGGTAAAATATATATTTTATATAGTTTCTGCAATGTCCTAATTCTTGGTAGGCCGCATGAGTTGCGTCTTGCTGTAAATATGGACAGACAATGAAGTTGATGAAATTTAGGTGAGTGCTATGTGAGTCATAGGTGCTCATAAAGGACCATCACACATTTAGGGTCGGTAGAAGCATGGTGCATGGATACAATAGAATATGTTAGTTGTGTGTCATCACCCGTACCAATTAGTTTGTTAGCGATCTTGTTTGGGTGCATAGACAATACTGCATAGCAATGACATGTGATCCTCTAATACTTTTTTATCCATAAATTTTAATGCCTAATCCTTGGTGTTCTGCATGAATTGCATCCAATCTAAATGTGCACAGATGACAAACTGATGGAAGATATGTTTATTGTTCTCTTAGTTTTGATCATTATTGTAATGTCCTAATTCTTGGTGGTCTGCCTGAGTTGCAGCCTGCTGTATATATGGACAAACAATAAATGTGATGGAATTTAGGTGAGCATCATGTGAGTCGTAGATGCTCATAAAGGATCATTGCACACCACCTAAAATGGGCAAGTGGCTGTTTGGTAGATTATGCGCATGGAAAATATTATAATAACAGAATAACAGAAAGCAGATCTACTGCAGCTTATTTAGACAGCAGATTCTCTACATCATGGCTTATCATATAATCTTGCTCAGCTTATAAGCGAGACTCAGATAAGCTGAAACAAACAGGGATCTATTATGAACATGTGCAGTCCCTTGTGGTCTTTTTGCTCTTCAGCAAAGAGCTACGCCCTCCATTCCAAATTATAAGACATTTTGGCTTTTCTAGATGCGTAGCTTTTGTTTTGCACTTAGATATATACAATGTCTAGATACATGATAAAAACAATTGTATCTGAAAAGCCAAAACGTCTTATAATTTGGAACAGAGTATACCCTCTTGATTTTCAAATTATAGGACTTTTAGCTTTTCTAGACATGTAGCTTTTGCTATGCATTTAGATATACACTATGTCTAGATACACAGTAAAAGGCTAAAAGCAATGTATCTAGATTCTAGAAAAGCAATGTATTTCTTAAGATGTTATACGCTCTTGTTGGACTTGCACTTTGGTCCTTTTTTTCACCTTTTATTCATGTAGCCCTGGCATATATGTGCACTGGCTTTCTCATGTATTCCTTTATAATTGCTTGTGATGTGAATATGTTGTTACCACATGCAGTGTAACCAGAGATGTTACACAAGGCTTCTGCAAGTTAAAGCTGCTGTGTCACCTGTGCTCCTCCCACCAAATTTCACTGTTCCAAGGCTAAAGACACCAACTCCTTCCTAAAAGGATGAAACCACTGGCTGCCAGTCTGATGTGCTGACAATTGAAGTTGTCGCAACACGTCCTACCGACAGTATGTGTGGCAGCTTATCAGTTGCCACTGCAGGTTTGACTTGATTGCAAAGCAGCATTGTATAGTCGATTAACTGTGTTTGTAACATATTTCTTCTCTTCTCTGTGTTGGCGTATTTTCTTTTGTTCAGTGCAATTCTCTTGCCTGCTTTATTTCGATTGATGTAATTGTAGATTTCTTCTTTGGTTTTTTTTTTTTTTTTTTTGGGGGGGGTGGTGTTATTTCTAGCTTAACCCCAATTGGTTATGTTGTTTTCCTTTGGAATAGCGTACCTTTCTTTTTTAATGGTACAGTCATAGCCAGTGTGATTGCAACAAGCTTTACCAAACCTTGTATTGAAAAAATCAAGTTACCCTGTTCAGTGAGCTTTTTTTTTTTTCCTAAGAGTACCTTGTTTTTCGTTGTTGATGTTGATTACGATTTACAAACCCCAATTGAAAATAATATTGGTGCTGCAGATTTTTTCTGAATTGCTCAAAGAGATCGAGCAGTGGAACGAAGCAATTAAGAATGACGTGTCCAAATTTTGCTAAGAGAACAATTTTCATTCTGGTTTCTGGTTTCTGGTTTCTTTGAGGGAACTAGAAACAACATGGTAGCTGATGCCTGTAAAGTGAAGGTGTCTCTCAAGATGTATACCTTAAACTTTGAACTCCATTTTAAGGAATTAGTGAGCTTGATAATATACACCACTTGCAGGTGCGTCTTGAACACATCAATGAAAGGATAGCCTTGATTTCTGATGCTGCAAATACAGAACGACCTTCTCCTGCTGTCAACAACTTTTTTATAGTGGGGCTCTGGCTGCAAGGTCTAAGTAGCATTTGGGCGTTACCCATGTGCTCTCTTTGTGTTCAAATGAGATTGGTCAATCCGATTCCCAATTTCCTGATCTTTTTCAATACAAAAACTTTTCAGTAAGAGCATCAAACTCCGGTTTAGGATTCCTACTGTGATGCTTAGCGAGTAAGGGTCTTAAACTTCTGCCACTTGTGACTGAATTGCATGATAATGTCTGCACAAGAGTTTATTGGGGCTTTGCTATTGACATGATAGAGCTGTGGTTTTCAGGGGCACTCTCGCAAAAGCCTGGAACTTACTGAAGAAAGTATGCCGTCGAGCACAGCCAAGCCATGGCTTCATGCAGGCTCTCCTGGCCCTTGATAAGGGGCTGCATGGTAATCTACCATTCCCCTTATTTTCTGCATATCAAAATCTTGCACCTCCTTCCACGTCATCGATCAATTGTTTCCTTCCAATCAAATCGCCACTTCATCGTCTCTGTCCATCCGTGCCCTTCCGTTGATCTGCAGCCCACGGCCCACGGTAACCTTCCACACAGCCGCACATGCCCTCCCCCACGGGAAACTTCCTCAGGCCTCTTGCACGCCCCCTCCCCCACGGTAACCTCCCCCACAGCAGGCGTGCGACCCTGGTCCACTCCGCCACCGCATCTTCCCTCGCCGTTCGCCGCCTCCCCTCTGCCTCGCGCTTCTCCGAGCGCCGCCCCTGGCTACGGCGGCCCGACCCTGTGTCGCGCCAGACCTGTGTCGCGCCAGCACGGGAGCACTGGCGTTGCCAAACCCTAGCGACACCGCAGCCCTCCGCCCTCGCCGTCTGGGATTCATGGCTCGCTCCGCACTTCTCTCTTCCCGGTTCTGGCGGCCTATCTATATATGGACTGGCACCACAAGCGTCCAGAAATAAAGGTGTGTACAATCTGTAGCAAGAATGTTGGTCTAAGTACGAGTTCGCTCAAGCTGCACCTGCAGAAGGCACACAAGCGGGCTCTCTGCAGGCAGTGTTGACAGCGCCATAACCAAGGAGATCCAGAAGTCGATCAAGTCACTCCGGATCAGCTGAGGCGGAAGCCTAAACCTGTCTCAGAAGCTGACCAAGGTGTTCACCAATGAGCTGAGCTTCTGATCTGTTTTCCTGTACTATAGCTGAGGCAATGTACTTAGCTCACACTGTTGTACTGTCAGATTGAACTTTAGTGACTGTAGGTTAGGTTCATACGCCTGTATGATTAGCACACGAATGTTCAGGTATGAAGGGCGCGATACCAAAGAATAAAACTACGCCTTTGTATGTGTAGCATGTGATATGCAATTTCCTTCTGATGGATGTAATCTCAATCTTTGTAGAGTAATTATTTTCATGGGTGTTTACCCAGTGTACATTCTTGCTGTTTGGTCTTTGAAGGTACCACCTATGGTACATTTTTTTATGTGGTTTCGTCTATAAAACAAGGTACTGGGTCTTGTGTCCTGAGTATGGATAATATAAGCAAAAAACATGGCAAGTCGATGCACATGTCTTTTCGGTAGTGAGTCACTGCATCACTGCCTATGTTTTTGATGTTCTGTTGTGAATTAGTACTCCCTCCGTCCCGCGGAGACTGACACTGGGGAGGTGTGTTCCAGTGTCTACATTCATTTCATCTGCCTGGAACCTGTACTACTACTCCGTCCACGTGAGTCCAGTCAATGCTGGATGTGGAGGAAAGCTAAAACGACAGAGACAGCGGGACAGAGGGAGTATATTCGTAGTACAGCGGCTCTATGGGGGGCTGGGGGCTTTTGGAAGCTAATAAATGAATTCTGTTCTCAGAAAGCAACGTGGAAAAATTTCGAGGTTTTGCTGCTAAAGATTGCTGGGTTGGTGGTACTTGGCACAAAACAACAAAGCTGACTAATTTTGTGACGACGAGAAGGATGGCAGGTTGAGGACGACGCAGGGTGCTCGATGGCGGCATGGCAGGGGCGAGGACGAGTGCAGAAAGCGAGCGGCATGGGCGTGGCGAGGAAGAAGGGTCGCACGATCCGTTGCGGCTTAACCTGGTCCAAACAACAAAGCTGACTAATTTTGTGTCCAGCAGTGTTCTCCTGGGGCAGAAAGTGTTGAGGAGGTTGGCCATTGCTTTGGGTAGGGTTGGCTGGGTTTTGGGATCTGCTTAAACAAAGCTTCTTCAGCCGCAGTTTGGATGAATGTGAGAAGGAGGGATGCTGACGGTGGGCCAAGAACCAAACCTGAAACAAGTGATCAAGACTGGCGGCGTTGGACCTCAAGATGATCAGGAAGACGGGCTCGATGGCAAGAACCGTAAGTGATGCTCTGAAGATCAGTAACAGACCCTAAAGTTGTGAAATAGCAGACCATTGCTGTTGTTGCTTACAACTGGTGTAAAATTCAGTGGTACGGAAGTTGGAATGAGATCGAGGTAAGAGGGGCACTGTGACACTGTCTAGTGCATTTGCTCATTTAAAAGAAAAATTAAAACAATATCAGACGCATAAATCAACACACTCTAGAATCTAGATAGTTCCATTCCTGGTTGAGAAATGAGAATGTATCTTCTGGTAACAGCATGCCCTTTAAACAAGAGGTCGATGCTATGCTCTGAGTTCTCTCTGAGGTCGACACCAGAAGTCCAGAACGGCAGAACCAGAAGAAAAAGAACACCTCCTTCCGCCGTGTAGGTGTAGTAGGCACAGGTAGATGACAAGTCAGGAGTAGCCGCTGTTTTAATTTCCTCATTCAATCAAATCAACCACAGCCACGAAACCGACACGACTACTAGTCCCTCCTTAATTTAGCCAGACATGAGCTTTCTCACTACCTTAATTTAGCCAAGTCGAGCAACATAATAAGGAAATCGCTTAGCTAGGCCCCCAAAAATGGTTGAAGCAACAAAGGGAAGGACGAGAGAGAGAGAGAGAGAGCGGCCAAATATGGCTTCGTCGGAAACGTCCTCCGCCGCCATCAGCGTCATCCTATCCGTCTTCGTCGTCGCTGCGGCGTCCGCAGGTCCCACGGCGGCAGTGGCACCAACTGCCTCGCCGTCGGGCAAGTACTCGCTGGAGGAGGCGTGCAAGCAGACCGCGGGGCACCACGACCTGTGCGTGGCGACGCTGTCCGCGGACCCGTCGTCCAAGACGGCCGACACTGCGGGGCTGGCCCGGCTGGCCATCGAGGCGGCGCAGCGGAACGCGTCGGAGACGGCGACCTACCTCTCCAGCTTCTACGACGACGACAGCCTCGAGAACAAGACGGCGCAGCTGCAGCAGTGCCTCGAGGACTGCGGCGAGAGGTCAGTGCCAGCGCGTCGTCGTCATGTCTGTCTGTGCCTGCCTGCCTTGCTCGAGTGCTATATATAGGCCTGCGTGGCTGACAAGCACGCCGGGCCGAGTGCAGGTACGAGTCGGCGGTGGAGCAGCTGTCGGACGCGACGTCGGCGGTGGACACGGGGGCGTACAGCGAGTCGGAGGCGCTGGTGGTGGCGAGCCAGGCGGAGGTGAAACTGTGCCAGCGGGAGTGCCAGGACGTGCCGGACGACCGCAACGTCCTCACGCCGCGCAACCGCGACGTCGACCAGCTCTGCAGCGTCGCGCTCACCATCCTCAAGCTCATCGGCGGACCTCCATCGTGATACAGGGACGTGATCAACATATATATTATTGGTGGATTACTCAGCTCTCGATCATGGCAGTAGCTAGTTTGATGTACAACCATGTCGCGCCCAGTGGCTACCAACTTTAATTTATTTCATTGTAAGCAGATCGGGTAGTCGGTGATTAATCAGATTAAACTACCTCAAAAATTTTTCGATCCATATAGTATTCTGTCAGGAGAATTCTTGTACCTAATAGTGGTGGTATAGTGGAATGCATATATATAGTCGATAGACCCATACTATAAGGCATCCTTATCCTTGGCTTTGCTGAAATGGTGGCTACGACTTCAGATGATTTTTGTGACCCTTAAGAGCTAAGATCGAGGGTGTGTGTAATAATCGTTAGATCATCATTACGTGGATGATTATCATTAGTAAAGTTTCACCATATCAGATTCAGGTTCTAGAAAAATTGTCACTTCTCCAAACCCTGAAGGGGATTCTAGGATTATCCTTCTATGAATACATCAAGACTTTATGCATACTTCCTCTAGATAATCTATATCATACTATATTCTCATGAAATGATACACGCTAGCCAAAGATCCACCAAGTGCTACATCATAAACACATTGGAAACATACCATGAACATGACATCTATCGAATGTGATATATAGTATTTCGATGCAACCAGATAGGCCCGAGTCAGAAAGCCTCAATTTACATTATCCGTATGACACCTATATGTATCAAAATTGATGTCAAAACAAAGAAGGTGTACAATCCAATTCCTCAATTTAATAGAAGCCCAAATAAGATTAGGAGACGTATGTCAAACGCTCCTCAGTCTTTTTTTGGCAGAACATTTGGAGGTTCTTTCTAAACTTGGCATCACCCAACAAAAACAACCAACAACTAAGAAAAATAACAGCTGAAGTACTCCATCCTAATTAGTGAGAGATAAGGTGGTGTCTTGCCAAGCTCCTTATTTATCTAAAAATGACTTAAATAATCCTTAAATTTTAGGACAAAGGGACTAGTATATATCTATCGTGAATCATCTTTCTTGGTCTTCACTTTTTTTTTTCGTTTGGTTTATGATATGGAATGTATTAATGTACCACCACTACTTCATCTCCGAAAGCTAGTAATTATATAAACATTATGAATGAGATCATTTCACTAAAATTCATGGAAATGAACTACTGGTAGACCACATCACCACCAACAACACAAGAGGGAGATGCTCGGTTGGAGTTTTTGCACAACATTTTGAGCATCCACTTGCCCTCATGGTGCTAATTAAAGTGGGCAACGAAAAAGGAAGAAGAAGATGGGCAAGCTAACCAAAGTGGAATCTAGAAATATTCAAGAACTGTTAGAGGCTTGATGGAAGTACTCATATGCTTGTGGTTTATTTGATGGGTTAACGTTGTTTTCTTCGTACCTGATCTTTAGATTTGGCTTTGATGCTCTTCTTTGGTTGCTTATTGATTAGGTGTGCATGGTGTTTTTTTAGCTTAGGGCTCATTTGGATTCACCCATTCCACCTTGGGATTAGAGGGGATTGAGTGGTATTTGAACTAATTTTCCCTCCAATACCTTTCAATACCCAAGTGAAATGGTGGATTCAAATGAGCCCTTAGTGAGTTGTGGTCATGTTATCCTTTTGCGTGTTAGTGGTGGCCAGGATGGTGTCAGTGTTTGACCACCGATAGCCTGCCACGGGGTTCCCGTAGCAGTTGATTCGGACCTCGGCGAACGACTAGAACTCGGCGGTTCCACGCAAGAGACACACGGTTTATCCTGGTTCGAGCCCTCGTCGTCGAGTAAAAGCTCTACTCTAGTCGGCCTTGGCCTTTTGCGTTGGATTGATGTGTGATTGTGTGTTGTTCATCTGTTACAAAAGAGGGTGCTCTGGCTCCTTTTTATAAGAGGAAAAGAGCCAGAGCTATGGTTTCTAGTCCTAGTCGGATCCATAGGAAGTGTTCTGCTCGATTACAAAGGGTTACTTTCTATTTGTCTAACTAGGATGGTCCGTATTCTACTCAGATCCGTCCTTCTTGCCCTTGTCCTGACGGGAGCCGTGCTGGTGAGTAGCCGTCTACGTCCTGTATCGACAAGCCCCCGAGCATTTCGAAGTAGAACTCGGGAGCGCCTTGCTTCTGGAGTGATGCTTCGAAGTGGTCTAGCTGAAGAATTGTTCCCTTTTGTGCGCCGTAGGCGCACTCATTGAGTGTAGCCCCCGAGCCTCTTGCTACTTATTTAAGTAGCTGGAGGATCTTAAGTCAAAGAAAAAAGTTGAGGGTGTATGCCCTGTAGCCCCCGAGCCTTTGTCCGAGTTGTTTTTTATCAGAAAAAGAAGTCGGGCGATGGCTTTCGGTCGACGTGCGCCCATAGGCGCACTCATTGAGTGTAGCCCCCGAGCCTCTTGCTTTTTGGAACAAAGAGCTGGAGGGTCAGAGTAGCACGATGTCTTTTGAAATTGTAGCCCAAAAGTAGTCGGGTGGTGGCTTTTTGATTGACGTGCGCCTATTGGCGCACTCAATGAGTGTAGCCCCCGAGCCTCTTGCTTTTTGGAACAAAGAGCTGGAGGGTCTAGAGTAGCATGATGGCTTTGAAGTTGTAGGCCAAAAGTAGTCGGGTGGTGGCTTTTTGATTGACGTGCGCCTATTGGCGCACTCAATGAGTGTAGCCCCCGAGCCTCTTGCTTTTTGGAACAAAGAGCTGGAGGGTCTAGAGTAGCATGATGGCTTTGAAGTTGTAGCCCCTGAGCTTGAATTCTTTTCCTGAAAAGTAGTCAGGTTCTTCTTTAGCTGTCGCCTTCGAGCTTTTTCCGAGCTAGCTGCAGCCCCCGAGCTTTTTCCGAGTCCTTCCTTAGCTGCAGCCCCCGGGCTTTTTCCGAGTTCTTCTGTGTAGGAAACGGACAACGGCTCGTGACTTTGTTTTTACTGTCCTCTATGTCTGCTTTTATGGTTGGGCGTTGGCAGCTGGTGGTATAAAGGCTTTTACTATGCTGGGATATGCCTGGAATATACTCTTCTGTTGCTCTCTTTACTGCCTTCTTTTATTGTCCTTGTCAATGCTTCTCTGAATTGGTGAGCTTGGTCCATGTACACCGATCTTGGCCTATAAATTGCACTTCCCTTTCGGTTGTTTTCAGAGTCTTGTAGTATGCTTCTTCCTGTTCTTGTGACAATGATAGTTTGCGAGGTTGAACAGCCCCCGGGCTTCTTTCTTGTTCTTCCAAAGATGGTCTATTTAGTGGGTAGAAGAATTCTTGAGATAGGGATTAGAGGCGGACTAATCCCGGAGTAGCATTGTGATTGGAGGCTCGTTCTGGTAGGTAGAAGAAGTCTTGAGATGTGCCTTATGCTGGGGTCATTTGCACTCTTAGTTCCTTCTTTTCCACTCGCCGGACATATGCTTTGTGTGGGAAGGTTGCTGATCCGCACGATCCTCTAGCTGTGCGGTGGAAAGCAGCGACCGGCCAACGCAGAGCTGGAGCTCTCTTGTTCACATGGGGTTCGATCCGACTTGTTCTTGGAGAGGCCCGATGTGATGCTTGATCAGTTAGTGCTCCTTTTGGCAATCTTGAATGCACTGTGTTGGTGTATCAAGGTTGCTTTGGATCTGCTCGGCTCATTCTGCCTTAGAGGTAGTCTGGGTTTGTAACAAGGACGGTCTTGGATTCTGCGTAATTGTTTTCTATGGCAGAATTCCATTGGGTTTCTTGTAGCTATTGCTTTGGATTTCTTCTGAATTCGATGGGTCTTGTAAGGCTTGTAACCTTGTATCCTGTAATACTGAAGAATATTTGATCCTGCAATGATCCGAGTTGTTTTGTCCTGAGTTTATGGTTGTCCGCCTTCAAGCCGACTTGTTTTTGATTGATATGAAGATTGTATATCTTTTAGTAGACTTGTTTTGGCTCAGAAGTTGACTGGCTTCCTTTGACTGGAGTTGCTGGTGGCCGTCTTCTTTTTGGGTCGACTTGTTATGATAATATTGGCAAAGCTATCTTTCCTTGTAACGGCACAGTACTTTATCGTTGGTGGGTAACGGGATAAAGACCGTTATTCCGTGATTTAAGCGTTTACTGGGCCTTTCCTGTTACTGCGCCTTGTATCCATTGGCCTTTTTACCGTTGCCCCTTAAGTGGGCCTTTTTAAGACCGGTCTATAAATTAGCTGCGGTTACTGTTCTTCTTCTTTACCTTGCCTTTGCTTCCTGAAACCCTAGCGCCGTAGAAAAATCCCAAAATCTTTGCTCTTGCATTGCCGCCACGCATCCACTTCTTAGTTTGGGTGCTTGATTCGTTGCATGGGAAGGAAGAAGGTGGCTTCCAAGAAGTCGGTAGTTGAGAAGTCTGTTCTTGAGGAAGAAGTCAACGAGCAGCTGAATCCCGTGTTTGCTGCTATGAAGGCCATCGCAAAGAACTTCCCCGCCCCGACTACCCAAGAGAAGCATCTGGTTGAGCTGCGGGATTTGGGTATGATCCAGCCCTAAGGAATTCTCCTCCTTGGGTTGCGCCCGGTGAGCATCGTGTCCCCGTTCCCCGCCCGGGGAGATTGTGCTTTTTGTTTCTTTTGTTCGTGCCGGGCTTTGCTTGCCGGCTTGTTCCTTCCTCCACCGTTTTCTTCGCTTCTTTTCCATCTCTTTCATGATCTTACCCCGAATGGGGTTCTTCATCATTCTGTTTTTATCCATTTTTGTGAGACTTTCCTTGGCATTCCTCCCTCCCTCAATCTGCCCGTTTTCTTTTTTTCCGTCTCAAGCCGCAGCCCCGCAATGATTCCCTCCACACCCTTGGTGGATGTGGGATCCAATTCCGGCGGGGGGGCGTAAGTCGAGCCACTTCTTTGACTATGACCTTGTTGATTCCGTGAAGGATTGGCGATCCGAGTGGTTTTATGCTTTGTAATCTTGATGGAGGTGCTTTGTGCTCTAGCACTTCAAACCTACTCGGGGTCCCGCCTGTTCCGAATGACCGTGGGAGAGAGAGCAGCAGCTCACTTCTACCGAAGTTGTCTCTTCTTGAACCTCTTTTTGATAGGATTAGGTACCTAAAGCGTAATGGTTTGTCCGGTTTTGCTATTGTGGCAAGTTACCTCCGTCGCCGAGTACAACCTTTGAAGGCGCTGTGGAGAACTTTGGCTTTGAGTACTCTCGGGCGCCGAGGATCCCTCTCGTATGGTGGCCACGACCGAAGTTGTCGATGAGGAGATGCTTGTTCGTCTCCGTAAGATTTTGAAAGGCGCGTCGGTGGTCCCAATGATTGGTTTCGAGTACTCCGCGATAAGCCTCCCCGCCGTGAGTGTTTCTTCCTATTTATATCTGTATTTCCGAGTTCTTTTGACTGAGATTGACTAGTTTCTTGTCTTTTTGAAGCCTTTTGGCGGGGATTTTAACGTTGATGTTTCTCTCTATATCGGATGGAGAGATTGCTCCTCCACCGCTTCTTTGGGTCGCTCTTTCGCCGGCCGCCGTATCCGAAGGTCGAGTTGATTTGCCGGGTATATCCGTGAGGGAAATTATTGAATATGTTCCTTACCGGTGGGTGGCCCTTCCTCGAGTTACTCGTCTTTGGTGCCAAGAGGCCTGCTGCGGGGGATTCTTCCTCTTCAGCAGCTCAGAAACGGGCGCGTTCTTCTCCTTCCCCTTAGCCATCAGGTAACCTTTTGATAGGTGAGAGGTTGCTTGATTTTACTTTTGTTCGCTCTTTTTTTTTTGGAAAGTAATCTTGATTCTTCTCTTTGGTAGGCGGTGTATCTATTCTTCTTTTTGAAGATGAGGCTGAGGATGTTGATGATTCTCCTCTTCTCGTCGGTAAGTGTTGTCTTTTTGGCTTTGGTACACATACTTCTTTGTTGTTTTTGTTCTGACTTGGCTTTTTGTAGCCCCCGTGCGACTTCTTCTCCTTCTCTGGCCTTGGGGCCCTTGCCGGGTCCTCCTCCTTCTACCGCCGGGTTGTTGGTGGATTTGGATGTGGTTATGCCGCCTCCGCCTCCTCGTCCTCGACTTGCTATTCGTCGTGCTTCTAGGTAAGTGCCGACTTCTTTTCCTCCTTTTGGTGTCATTTGTCTTTAGCTTCTTTTGTTCTTGTAGGTCTTTAGCTTCGGCTTCTGATTCTGAGAGGACCGTGAGTGTTGGAGCTATGGGTCAGCGTCGTGCTCGATCCTCATCCAAATTGCGGATTCGGCCCCATGGTGGCTTTATCTTCTGCTGCTGGGACTTCTTCTTTGCTGGTTGCGCAGGCGGTTGGGTCGACTACTTTTGTAGCGGAAGAGTTGCCTCTTGCCCAACCCTTGACTTCTTCAAGAGTTGGGAATTCTCCTTCTTTGTCTCCTTCTTATGCTCCTTGGGATTATGTTCGTGATTTGAAGCTGATGCAGGATCTGGAAGAGGACTTCAATCCGAGTTCCCGCCTTAAGAAGCTTGAGGCTGGATTCAAGTCTTTTACTTGAACAATTCCGTAAGATGATTTGTTTGCTTTATTTTTTGTCTTGTCTTTTTTTTTTTATCCTTGTTTTTCTTTATGTGCGTGGAGTATGTCGCTGATTCTCGACCTCTTTTTTGGCTCGCCCGAGTCCCAAAAGAAGTTGTTGGATGAGCTGGCCTCTCTCGGGGCGGGCGCTTGATGAAGAGCGTCAAGGACGCCGATCTTCGGAGACCGCCTTGAAGCTCAGGTTGTCTTTGTTGCTGTTGAATCCGAGAAGAAAGCTTCTCGGGATCTCCAAGGTACTTGTAAATACTTTTTGTTACGTATAGTTTTGTCACTGCTTTTTCTCTGACTTCTTTCTGCTTTCTTTTGCAGCTTTGAAGAAAAAGTACTCGGAAGAGACTGAAGCTTTGAAGCTTGAAGTAAAAACCTTCCGCAATGGCTCGGAGAAGGTAAAGGCGAATGCCGAAGAAACTTTAGCCCGGGCTCGGCCGATTAGGCGTGGTGCCGATCGAGATCTTTTGCGTGGCTAAGGCATCGATTGAAGACTTGTCCACCCGTCCGAAGGTTTCAGAAGACAGGTGGTCAACCTTGCCGAAGTTCTCGTGCAAGGTCTTGCCACTATGCCGAGGAGGCCCAAGATGTTGGTCCGACCTGGGTTCGCCTCCTTCCTCGACCGACCGAGCGGACCATCAATTTTGCCAAGGATGTAGTGTTGCTTGGCGTTCGTGGTGTCTTGGCTCGCATCCGAGTAGTTGATCCCAACTTTCCTCTTGATAGGGTGATGGATGGGACCCGGACTCCTCGAGGATGAACAAGCACTCTCTGAGTCCGAAGTCGCTGTTCTCGCCGTTAGCTCGGGAGTTTACCGATCTTGTAGAGATTACGCCCCGGTCGCGTCTTGATGATGGTGATGATCATCGAAGAGTAAACTTTTGTTGTAATGAAACTTTGATGTCTTCTTAGATAAAATTTCTTGAATCCCGGCCAAATATCTTGTTGTTTGTGTTGAAATGTTTGAATATTTTGATATCTGTTGTACTCCTTTTTGGCGTTGTGAATCCATCTAAGAATAGTTAATATTGTAGCCGTCTTTAATGATTAGTTTGGACCGTAGGCCCTCATCCGAGTTCTTTTTATCTAGAAGTCGGGATAGGTCGAAGTTCTCTCTTGGCTCTCATCTAGTCCCGAAAAGGAGCTAGGATAGAGCGAGTGTTGACTTTATTTTAGCCGTACTCTCATCGGTGTTGTGAAAACAACCCGAATAGTTGGGCTCGGGCTAGGTTGTAGCCATTTTGCACTTCAAATAAATAATTCGGACCGTAGGCCCTCATCCGAGTTCTTTTTATCTAGAAGTCGGGACAGGTCGAGCTTTCTTTTTGCTCTCATCTAATCCTGAAAAGGAGCTAGTATATGGCGAGTGTTGACTTTTTTTAGCCTTACTCTCATCGGTGTTGTGAAAACAACCCGAATAGTTGGCTCGGCTAGGTTGTAGCCATTTTACACTTCAACAAATAGTTCGGACCGTAGGCCCTCATCCGAGTTCTTTTTATCTAGAAGTCGGGACAGTCGAGCTTTCTTTTGCTCTCATCTAGTCCTGAAAAGGAGCTAGGATAGGGGCCGAGTGTTGACTTTATTTTAGCCGTACTCTCATCGGTGTTGTGAAAACAACCCGGGGGTCGAGCGTTTTTTTGCTCTCATCGGGGTTTGCCCGGGATGAGCGCTTTTTGCTCTCATCGGGGTTTGCCCGGGGGTTGAGTGCTTTTTGACCGTTTGAGTCTTTACTCGAGTTCCGTATTTTAGAAGTCGGGATCCGGTTTGCCCAAAAGGAGCCGAAATACTGTAATCTTTCTTATATGAATCTTTGTTGAAGGAAGTAGTACATGTCTTTGTTGTCTAGGCGTAAAATCGTCGTAATTGAGAGATGTGCCATGAATTTTTTATTGGGACTCCGTCTTCGATCATCGGGCCGTAGGATCCCGGTCCTCTGTTACTTTTTGTTACTATGAAGGGACCTTCCCATGGGCCGAGTAGCTTGTGTCTTCCATTTGGTTTTTGTATTTTCCTGAGAACTAGATCGCCGGCTTGTAAGGTTCTTGGTTGAACGTTTTTTGTCGTAATATCTTCTCGGTCCTTGCATGTATCTTGCTGATTGTAGTGTTGCATTGACTCGACTTCTTCTAAGTCGTCGATTTCTAATCTCCCGGTTTCCTCTCGCTTCTCCTTCGTTATATTGCTCAATTTTAGGAGATGTCCAGATCAAATCGGGCCGGTAGTACGGCTTCCGATCCATATACTAGGAAAAAGGCGAGTAACCGGTTGCTCTCTCGCTTATTTGAGTTCTTAATCCCCGACTACTTTGGGTAGTTCATCTATCCATTTTGCTCCGTAATCTTTGAGGTCTTCATATAGTCTTGGTTTTAATCCTGCCAAGATGAGTCCGTTGGCTCTTTCTACTTGACCGCTTTGCTTGAGGATGGGCCACCGATGCATAGTCAATGCTAAAACCGCTATCTTGAGCCCAAATTTTTGAATTCATTAGCTGTGAATGGTGATCCTAGGTCTGTAATTATCCCGTTTGGCATCCCAAATCTGTGCATAATTTCTTGGATGAACTCTTGTGCTTTGGCCGAGCTGTATTTTACTAATGCCTTATATTCTATCCATTTGGCGAACTTGTCGATGGCCACGAAGATGTACTCGAACCCTCCTTTGGATTTCTTAAGTGGTCCGACTTGATCAAGCCCCCCAAAGATGAGAACGGCCATGCTTGGTGGGATGCATATTAGATTGTGAGTCGAACGTGTGCTTGTCTTGCAAACATTTGACGCTTTTGCAGTATTTGACTAGTTCTTCACGTCTTTTAATGCTTTGTTGGCCAATAGAATCTTGATCGCAAAGCTTTTCCCGACTAGTGTCCTTGAAGATGCATGATTTCCGCAGCACCCCCGAAAGTGCATTTCTAATAATATTTCTTTCCCCTCCGTTGTTGGTACATATTTCAATAATACGCCTGATGATGCTTGCTCTTTTGTAAAGATTATCTCCTACTAAGACGTAGTTTTTGCTTCTTCTGATTACCCGAGTTGCTTCTGTTTTATTTTCAGGTAACTTCTTTTCCTTGATGTAGTCTATGAATACTTGCATCCATGTTGAGTTGTGTGTGCTGATCATTAGAATTTGCTCTTGTTCTCGTCTTCTTCTTCTTCGTCTTCTTTTTTCGCCCGACTTGATATAGATGGTTTGTTTAATTCTTTTACAAAAACTCCAGCGGGTACTTTTGCCCTATCTCGAGCCTAGTTTGGCTAACACATCACCGCAACATTTGAATCTCGTAATATATGATGTATTTCTAGACCTTGAAAATTCTTCTCAAGCTTTCTCGATTTACGTGCAATAGGCATCCATGTTTTCCTTGGTGCAATCCCATTCTTTATTGACTTGGTTGACTACTACTGCTGAATCTCCGTAGACTAGTAATCTTTTGATTCCAAGTGATGTTGCAATTTGTAGGCCATGGATGAGTGCTCCGTATTCTGCTTCATTGTTGGTAGCTTGCCATAAAATTTGTAGAACATATTTGAGTTGTTTTCCATCGGGTGCGATAAGTAATACTCCCCGCCCTGCCCCCTCCTAGTTTTAGAGATCCATCAAGTACATTTTCCAATGGTCTAGGATGATGTTTGGAGTAGGTTGTTGTATTTCGGTCCATTCCGCAATGAAGTCGGACAATGCTTGAGATTTGATTGCCTTTCTTGGTGCAAATTCTATTTTGAGTGCTCCGAGTTCAACTGCCCATTTTGAAATTCGTCCCTGTTGAGTCTCGGTTTCTTAGGATGTCCCCGAGTGGAAAATGCATTTACGACGACTACTTTGTGATCTTCAAAATAATGTCCGAGCTTCCTTGAAGTTATAAGTATTGCGTAGAGAGTAGTTTTTGCACGTGAGGATATCTCACTTTTGATACTTGTGAGTACTTCACTTATGTAGTATACTGGCCTTTTGTACTTTGTAGATGTGTCCTTGTTCTTCTCTTTCGACCACAATAGCCGTGCTTACTACCGGAAGTAGTTGCGGAATGTAGAGCATGAGGTCTTCGCCTTTCTTTGGTGGTACTAATACCGAGATGTGCTGATGTATGCTTTTAGCTTGTCGAAGGCTTCTTGTGCTTCTTCATTCCGTAAATTTGTCCGCTTTCTTTAGTAATTTGAAAAAAGGTAAGCCTTTTTTTCCCCGCCTAGAGATGAATCTGTTGAGTGCTGCCATGCAACCCGTTAGTTTCAGAGATCCTTGATATCCGCTGGTTGTCCCATGTCGGTTATTGCCTTGATTTGTTTTGTGCTTGCTTCAATTCCTCTTTGGCTGACCAGAAATCCGAGTAGTTGTCCTGATGATACGCCAAATACACATTTGTTGGGGTTAAGTTTCCACTTCCATCTTTTGAGATTGTTGAAAGTTTGTTGTAGATCTTCAATCGAGAATCTGAGTTCTTTGTTTTGACGACTACGTCATCTACATATATGCTTCCGCGTTCTTTCCAATTTAATCTCCTAAACAAGTCCGGATTGCTCTTTGGTATGTTGCTCCCGTGCATTTTTGAGTCCAAAAGACATTGTTTTGTAACAATAAGCGCCGAAAGGTGTAATGAAAGAAGTTTTGCTTTGGTCTTCTTCTTTTAGTGCAATTTGGTGATATCCCGAGTAGCAATCTAGAAAGGATAAGAGAGCTGATCCCCGCTGTTGAATCCACTATCCGATCAATTCTTGGTAATCCGAAAGGGTCCTTTGGACAAGTGTTTGTTAAGGTCCGTGTAGTCGACACACATACGCCATTCATCTGTGTTCTTTTTTGTGTACCGTAACAGGATTTGCCAACCGCCTGGGTGTAAGATTTCTTTAATGAACCCCGCCGCTAGTAGTCGGGCTATTTCTTTTTTATTGCTTCCTTCTTGTCCGGTGAAAAACGTCGTAGTCTTTGTTTGATTGGTCTTGCTCCTTTGTTGACTTCAATTTTGTGCTCACCCAACTCCCTTGGGACTCCGGGCATATCTGGCCGGTTTCCGGCAAATATATCCTTGTTGTCCCGTAAGAAGTTGGTGAGCGCGAGTTCCTATTTGATAGGCGGTGTGTGCGCCGATTGTGGCGCTTTGATGGATCACCTGTTCCTAGATCAATCTTTTGGTGCCCTCTCCTTCAGTTTGTGGTGAGTATACTTTGTTTTTTGGCTGGTATCTCTAATTCTTCTGTTTTTATTTCTCGCTATTGCCGAGTTGATTTCACCTTGTACTTTTGAGGATATCTTTATTGCTTGTACGTCGCATTCGTAAGCTCTTTTTAGGTCTCCTCCGAGAGAGAGAGTACTCCGTGTGGTCCTGGCATCTTGAGTAGTAGATATGGATAGTGTGGTATAGCCAAGAATTTCGCTAGTGCTGGTCTTCCTAATATCGCATAATATGATGATTCAAAATCTGCAACTTCAAATTTGATGAGTTCTATCCCGTAATTTGTGGGAGTTCCAAATGTTACCGGAAGTGTAATCTGTCCAAAGAGGCTTAGCTGGTTTCCTGGGTACTATCCCATAGAAAGGTACGCTTGTAGGTGTGATCATTTTTGAGAACTCTATTCCCATTTTCTTTAGGTGTCTCGCAAAAACATGATGTTGAGTCCTGCCCCCCATCGATGAGTACTTTGGTTATTGTTACGGGCGGCGATTGTTGGTCCGAGTACTAATGGATATAGCCCTCGCGTTCCCAACACTTGTCCATTGGTCTTCCCGTGAGAACTGAATTGGATATTGTGACCAGCTTTAAATATCTAGGTGTTGCTGGCTCTCGCCATGATTGTTCGCCGTGCAAGTTTGTCTTCTTGTTTGCTCCTAGAACCGGGTACTCCCGAGAATATTACCGATACTCGTTGTTTTGGATTTTGAAAACCGTTATCGGTTGTGTTGTCTTCTTCTTTTTTTCTTTTGTTTTCTTCCTTGTCTTGTTTGTCCTTTCTCATATATTTTTCTTGAAAGATGCGACACTCTCCCATTGGGTGGATTCCTGTTGGATGATAGATGCATTTCATGTTTTCGAGGTCTTCAAATCTTCTTGCCGGGTAGAATTTCTTTCTTTCGGTGGATGCCACCATGTTATCGAGAATATCTCTTTTTTTGTTGTGTAATTCTTGTCTGTTGTCTTGAATGTTCCAT
The DNA here is from genome assembly GCA_015844335.1 of Chrysopogon serrulatus. Classification (NCBI taxonomy): domain Eukaryota; kingdom Viridiplantae; phylum Streptophyta; class Magnoliopsida; order Poales; family Poaceae; genus Chrysopogon; species Chrysopogon serrulatus. The sequence continues at coordinate 172,728 of JADLZL010002741.1, read as the reverse complement.
CTTCTTGAGTTGTCTTGATACCTTGAGTTATCCTTGGTATCTCGAGTTGTCTTGATAACCCGAGTTGTTTTGATTGTTCCATCTTATGTTGTTTTGATCGCTCGAAGTTGTTTCTTCCGTCTGTTTGTTTCTCCTTTCTCGAGTTGTTTCTGTTGTCTGAAAATCTTTCTCTTGTCTTCTCTTCTGCTGTAATCATCTTTTTAACTGTTCTTTTGAACTTCTCGTTTGTCCGAGGGTTTTCCTTGCAGAAATCGTGAAACATCCATCTTACTTTTAAGCCGTATGAAAATGCTTCTATTACTTCTCTCTCGGTGATGTCATGTACTTGTGCTCGAAGTTCTCCAAATCTTCTATAGAAGTCTCTCGAGGCTTTCTCCCGGATTTTGCTTTAAACCTTTCAACTCGGCTTGCGTTATTGGGTGGATCAAGATCCCCGCAAAATTCTCGCAAAATGCTTTTTGGAGGTCGCCCCATGCTTTGATAGATCCGGGTCGTAATTTATCGGACCACTGGAGTGGTAATGTTTCCAGGGCCATTGGGAAAAATAGTGCTTTTATATCGTCATCGCCTCCGGCTAGTTCTATAGATTGAGAATAAATCCTAAGCCATTGCATTGGCTCAGTTTTACCGTCACATTTTGAATGATTGGATGGTTTGAATTTATGAGGTAGTTTAACTGTGAGTAGTCTTCTGCTCGCGAAGCAAGAAAATCTGGCCGGGTACTTTTTTCTCGGTCTCAGTAGTCGGAATCGCCGGCCGTCGTATCTTGAAATAATTCTGTGGGACTTCTGGGTGGTGTCGGAGATCTTCCCCTGTTTTCCCCTTTTTTTTTCTGTCCAATCGTGATGAGGTTGAGTTCTTCTCTCGATGATTTGGAGTTGATAATCTTTCGAAAGCGGAAATCCTCCGAGTTCTTTGACTTGTCTGCTCGGATGGTATGTGTTGGGGAGGTACTCGGTCGCCTTGTATCCTTTGCGCGGTATCTCTGAGTAAACTTCTAAGCCTGGCTTGTTCTTCACTTGGTCGTTGTATGGCATCAATTTCGTTAATTAATTCTTGTATCTTGTTGATAGGATCAAGCCTTGTCCTTGCCGCAGTTCGTCTTTCTTTGGCTTCTTTTTCAGCTCTTTTTTGATTGTACTCGGCTAGCTCTTCTTCATATTTGCGCCATGCTTCTCTTCGTTCATGAACTCGGTTCCTTCTTCCTCCTTTTTTCTTGTTTCTTCTTTCTCTTGTTGCTTTCTTGACCGCTCTCTCTCTCTTCTCTTGACGGAATTTTGCCGGAATATCGGTTTCGATTCTTCCAAGATCTATAGTCGGGTTGGACTGGTGGTACTAGAGGTTGCCTTATCATGAAGACTTCTTCGTGCGTATTGGGTGGATGGTCGAGTTCTTCTCCTTCTAGAGGTTTACCGTATTGAAAAGGAAGGAAGGTAGAGTACTTATCTTGTTTGAAGATGTTTCATTGGTCGAGGTCGTAAGATTCCATTGCCTTCTGAGTGATATTCTGATATATTCGTGCCGAGTTGTTGAAACCGTAGTGAAAAGAACTCGGCTTGTCTTGTATATTTGGGTTTTTAACTTCCTCCGTGAGCTTGAGTCTTGAAAAAATTTCTTGTATCTTCGGCTCGGGTCCTTGAAGTAGTCGATCACGGAGAATTCCTTGTTCGTCTGCCTCCGCACCCAATTTCCGAAAACGAAGGTTGATCCCGCCGGAAAAATCATCATGTGTAGGTCCGTCGAGCCTTTGACGTTGATTTCGCCGAAAGCCCCTACCTGGGCGCCCCGCTGTCGGTGTTTGACCACCGATAGCCCGCCCACGGGGGTTCCCGTAGCGCTTGATTCGGACCTCGGCGAACGACTAGAACTCGGCGGTTCCACGCAAGAGACACACGGTTTATCCTGGTTCGAGCCCTCGTCGTCGAGTAAAAGCTCTACTCCAGTCGGCCTTGGTTTTTTGCGTTGGATTGATGTGTGATTGTGTGTTGTTCGCCCTGTTAAAAGAGGGTGCTCGCTCCTTTTTATAAGAGCAAAAGAGCCGAGCTATGGTTTCTAGTCCTAGTCGGATCCATAGGAAGTGTTCTCGCTCGATTCACGAGGTTACTTTCTATTTGTCTAACTAGGATGGTCCGTATTCTACTCGGATCCATCCTTCTTGCCCTTGTCCCGACGGGAGCCGTCTTTGGTGAGTAGCCGCTCACGTCCCCGTGATCGACCGCATGGTTGTGTGTGTTGCTTGGCCGAGAAAGGAGTGATGGTTAGTTAGTCTGTTTGGACGGGTGTTGGTCTTTGTGTTGTGTTTTTGACCATGTAGGTAGTGGTTTCGTGGTCGGTCAATGATTACTCGCCTATAAAAATCTCTACTATTCTCTATTATGGTTGTACGAGATGAGCATCGATCTATGCAAGGGAATCTATAGGAGAAACCGTTGTACGTGTTTTTGTTCTTATTTTACCTTGAGAAAGGTGTCTGATAGAACCCTGTTGTCTGTAGTGAAGTGTTCCCTTTGGTTGAAACTTGAAACTATCTGGAGGGACGATATAGCAGCTCGTTGAAGTTTGTTTGTGTCTAGAGAATACTAGGGAAAGTTCCTAAATATAGGATTAATAAGTCTCCTAGTCATACATGCAAGGAATCTACGAGGCTTCTACTCTGATAGTACGAGTCCGAGAAGCTTTAATAACCAACAACATGTATGGTAGTCCATGGCCATGTTAGAGGAAGTTTCAAGGACACACTAAAGCACTTACAAAGCTCGAAGCCCCTAGAATCCTTGCATGCCAATGAGTTGCCTCTGCTCCATCCCCGAGCGCTCCCTAGGCGTCTTTTGGGGGTGACTCCGTCGGCGCTGCCCGAGGCGCCCTCCTGCCGGGCTCCCTTCTGGCCGCTGCCGCCATCCTCCGGGTGGGTAACGGCAGTGGCCGGTAGTCCCAAAAATGGGCACCATCCGCTTCCTTCCCTCCACTACTACATAAAATCTTAACCGCAACCTTTCAAATTGGGGCTCGAGGCGCTTGGGCCGCCGGCCGCTCTCGCATCGGGCCCGGGCCGGGTCAAGGCGGCAACAACCGCCTCGAACCGAGGCGGGCGTTATACCATAACCGCCCCGCGGTTAATGCCAATTAACCGAGGCGGGTGGGTTACAACAAACGCCTTGGTTAATCTTTTAACCGAGGTGGGGTCCTTTAGGCAACCGCCTCGATTAATGGCCATTAACTGAGGCGGTTGTCTTTGGTAGACCGCCTCGGTTAATCTGTTAACCGAGGCTTTTGTTGTAAAGCAACCGCCTGGGTTAAGGTGTTAACCGAGGCGGTTAACATAACCGCCTCGGTTAAGCCACGATTAACAGTGACCATATGTCCGAGGCGGTTGGAATGCCCGCCTCGGTTAACTGTTTTTGTCCGCCTCCATTAAGTTTTATGTAGTAGTGCTCCCCTCCCTCCATCGCGTCCCCCCCCCCTCCACCTTGCTCCCCGGGCCTAAGCGCCCGGCGGCATCCCGGCCGCCCAGGCCGGATTCGGCCGCCGCCCACCGACTTGTGGCGTGCTACGTGGGTGCTTGCTCTTGGCCTAGAGAGGCGCGTGGCGGGGGACGGCGTGGCTTGTCGCGGGGCTTGCTCCCTGGGCCGGGCTAGCGTGGGGCGCCTATTCCCCGGCCTCTGAGGTCGGATCCGCCCCGGCTCTGTGACACAGCTCATCCGCACGGGTGGCTTGCTTGCTTGGGCGGTCTTTGGCCGACATGGCCGGATGTGGGTGGGCCTCGGCGGCCTCGGCACGGCCGTGGTCGCCAGCCAGCCCCGTTGTTCTTGGCCGGTTGTGGCCACCGAGGTGGCTCAGGCCGGGTGCCGAGCCCGCCTTGCTGCGGGGCGTGGCGGTGCCTGGGCCTCGTGCCTCACGCGCGCGGTTCGAGACGGCATGCCGATTGGCGTGGTTGGTGGTGTTCGGCATGGAGTTCTCGGGTGAAAGCCCAGTCCAACGATAGCCGGGTGGATGACGGTGATGTCTTGACGCCACACGCCTTGCTGGAGGCGTCATTATTTGTGGCCCATGCCTGCGACACCACAACCGACTTCTAGGCGAAAGCCTTGCCTTAGATGCCTCTAAGACCCGGTGACGATGTGCCCATACTTGATTCTATGGGCATTCTCCTACCTTCTTGAAGGCGTCGCCGAAGAATGGGCCTCCACCATCGGCTCCTGGGGCCTCCCTCTCGTGCCTATTGCGCGCTTCATTTCACCCACTTGGTCGTCCCTACAACTCTTGACCTTACCCGCTTTGATCGCCGTTGGATGCCACAAGGGATGCTTGGCCACCTTCTTTGCTCTCTGGGCGGATGCTTTGCTGCTGCTGTCTAGTTCGTTGGCGGATGCTTTGCCGCTTGTCTAGTTTGGTGGCGGATGCTTTGCCGCTGTCTGGTTTGTTGGCGGATGCTTTGTCACTGTGTCTTGGCCTCCTCTCTGGTGGTTCTCTGCTGCTGAGAGTGATGTGGCCCTTCCATCGCTATGGATACTTTGCCGTAGTGGGTATCTTCTCCCAAAGGATGTTTGGTCGCTTGGTTGGTTCGTTGGCGGATGCTTTATCACCGCTTTGGATCGTTGGCGGATGCTTTACCATGGGCGGTCTTCGTTGTTGTTGACCATTGCGATGTACTTGTGCAGGCATAGTCGTAGGGCTAGGTGTTGAGGACACTCACTCATTCTTTGTATTTTTTTTATATTTCTATGTTATTCGAGATCACTCTCAGGAACTTGAGTATGATGGTGCTATCTCAAAACATACAATTGAGAGCAACAGAAGGTTAGCTAGTTAAGTTTACTTTCTTGGGACTCCAAACGAGCCAGTTTCTGTTCCGATAGCTCGGCACTAGCACCTGCCTCCCCTCCACTTTCAACCTCGCTTTTCAGCCTCATGACCCCCAAATCCAGCAGCCTCAGCGCCAAGTTTTGAGTTAAGATCATACTTACAACCGATCTCATTTATTGGACATGGCATTCATATTCTTCATTGTGAAAGACATAGCGACTTTACAACTGTTTCAAACAACCAGACTTTCCAACAATTTCAAACGATTATGGATTAACATCACCAGCATGTTTTTATCAAACACACAAGTACGCAATACATGAAGGCAGCAAGACACCCTTAACTCCAGAGTCCAGATAATAGCCACAGGGAATGTGTTCCAATCAATTTAGGTGTGTCATTTCTGTAATGTGCCAGCTCCTTCCATGATTGCAATTGCAAAAGTTATAACTGGTGTTTTGCTTCAGTCCTGCATCAAGCTGCTTGAGTCATTGCTAAGTACCCATATGAGCTTCTTTCATGCCAAACCACAGTATGAAGACTGCAATGAATAAGTTCCTAGTACTCTAGCCACCTTTTGTGTGCCACTCTGTAAGAATAACTAGTGGCAAGGCGCGCACCCGCGCGCCTGCGCGAGTGAATGGCGAGATCATGTGTGTCCTTGCACGTGTAGAAGAAATGTGGTTTAATGTAGCATCAGCTAAATAGTACCATAGTAGAGATATGTCAGAGGAATTTATAAATTTACACATGGGTTTAACCTTGCAGAAGGTAAATAGTAGCATATAAGGATATTTTCATGTGGCGTTGGAATAGGTTTAGTATATGGTTTGCATGTATTTTACAAAGTGGGTAACAGAATGTTAATCCTGAGTCTATTCCAATAGCTAGATATGGCTGTTGGTGAGTCTTCCCACGAACGTGAGAAGTCATACTCATACTCTGTGCCATGCTGTTGTAGTGTTGTGGTTTCTGAACCGGGTGATGAAGCTGGCAGCTGCAGAGAACAGAACATTTTATCAACTGGGATTAAGTAAACAAAAAAAAACGTTGAAGATCAAATTGTGATCATATTATGATTACTGTTTTTTTCCGAATTAAGAATTATAACAATATATAAATTAGTATATACTGGAAATAGTTTGCCATTTAGCTCTCACATGAACGATATAGGTGCCAAGTATATTCCGCAACATTTTAAAGACAAACGGAATTGTCCTCAACACCTAAACTAAATGGCATGCGTAAAATTGATAAATACTATAGAATGTTAATATATTTTAAAGGAGGACTATTGTATATGACTAAGGGAAATAGACTGAGACAAAAAGGGCACCAACCTGAAATATCAAGCCATAAATTGATCTGGAATTAAACCAGAAACAGAACAACTAATAGCTGCCTAGGAAGCCATTTTGTGAGGTAAAGTATGAACTACTACAAATACAGATTACAATTACCGGCTGCATGGGACCACATATAAAGTTGGAACGGATTCAGTAAAGCACAGGAGACAAATATGTACATGTTCCTGTGGGCCTAACATTGGCAAGAAGCATAGTAATCTTAGCTTGTATTTCTGTTATTCAGATAGATGGAACTTGTACTGAATATGGAGATAGCCATTAGGAATTAAAAAACTGGAAATGAGCAGATAATTTTTTTATTCCAATGAACTACGGGTAACTGGGTAAATAGAGACTATTATATATGTCAATGTTACGCACACCAATCAATGAACTAATCAACTTCGAACTCATTGGGTAGGTAAAGCATTAGTTTTTAGCAGTGTTTTATAAAACAATCAGCCTTCATTGTAACATTATTATATATAAAAAAGAACTATTCCGAGGAATGGAACACCACTATTTTGAGGGATGATCATACCTTTGACAGAACAGAACTGCAAGAAACATTATTGAGTAGGACAACTGCTAGACTTGGAAGAATGAAGGACTAAATATGGTTCATCTTGCATCAGGAGATAAGGGAATCTACATTCAAGTAAAGGATAGAACAAATTAGCCAATTGGTTTACAATCTGATGGCATAGGAAAGTTCGAAATTACTGCAGAACCAACAGAGGAGTCACCAAAAAAAAAAGTAGACCAAACCAGTAATTCTGAAGTTAGTCAACCCCTCTTGGTTATCCAACAGCCCAAGAAAGTAAACATACCATGGAAACAAACAATTAAGTCCAGTGCGTATGCAATGACGAATAGTGCACTTCTGTTTAGCATGGTCTAATTGAAAAACAGAAACAAAAATCAATTGGGAGGTATGTTAACCTTTGCCTAGGCAATATCACAAATATTATCAGCTACTAAAAGGGCCTGCCAAAACAAACCAGAAGAGACGAAGATAGAAAGAAGAAGCAAGCAAAGTGATTGAGTGACAGTGTGACATTAGTATATGACCCATCGGGAAAAAAAGGACAATCAGTTTTACATGCATATAGCACTTTCGAGTCTGCAGTGAATCTGAAGTAGACTGCAGCACATAGGAATGAAATTTCTGATGTAAAGAATGCAGTACACTTGAAAATAGGATTTTAAAACAATTAAAGATTCTCGGTCAATCAAAGTTTGGATGAGCATTTGAGCTCATTAGAAATAATTTCAACATTAGTGGGACTGACACTGATAGTAAAGATAATCTCAACATCAGTAGAACTGATCGAATGCTACAGAAAAAATTGAATAAAGAAGAATAAATCAAAGTTCCAATAGGGGTGAAACCCATAATCTTCCATAAGAAGAATGGAGGACGTAACTGTCTGCTTATTGTCCAAACAAATAAAAAAAACTGATAAGGACTACAGAATAATATGATTGATCTTAGAAGCAATTTAATTCGCTGACAATTTCAGAAGTTATTTTGCCTGGCAAGACTATATCAGCGGGGATTTGGACATAAGAAAGGTAGATATCAGTGCATGAGCCATAACCGGTTGCTGCAAGGCTGAAAAAAAATAGAGGTAAACAAAGATAAGCAGAACAATATTTTGCATGTAGTGACTCTCCTGAGATTAGACAAGCTTACGGTGTCATTTCTGAAATCATACGCCTCGAGCATAGGATAGTTCAATGCATTTGGCAAGGACAGGTGGTTGACATTCTAAGTCTGTGTGAAATGAATGGAACATCAGTCCCTCAGTAGCTCAGTGATTTCCAAGGTTCAATAGAAGTGAAGAAGTACCTGAGAGGGATCGATCTCAAAAGAATTTGTTTCATCGCCTTCGGATGCAGCAACAATCTTCATTAAGGTGGCCAATGAATAGGATGTACCTTTACCTTGAAGCAGCTGTCTGTCCAAATGTAAACATCATGGTTGATAAAATAGCAGAGCCTTACACCAACACTATTCTTTCTAAAAAATAGTTATATGAACTACTATTTTGGTTTTTATTTACAGGCACTTGTGTGTTACCTGATATACGCCAAGACACTCCAAGGCATGATCTGGCATGGTTGTAGACTTAGTCACCGCGTTCCCGGGTCGACCGGGTCGAGGAACGGGGACGAGGAACGTGGTACGCCAATTTTCAATACTGTTTGGAACGACGAGTATACAGCTTCAGCACGTCCCAAATTAACATGGACCGTGATCCAAGTTAATTTGGGACGACGTTCCCGGAACGACGAGAAGGAACGAGGGACGCGAACCCATGTTGTATGGATCGATACTGTTTGAAACTCAGTGAGACATGCTCCAAAAACCATGCAGTTTTAACCAAAGCTTGAGCACCACATAGATAGCCTACCCTTAAATTTTCATGCCATTTGGAACAATACAACTCCAGATCTGAGCATGGCAAGCAAAACAAGCACAAAACTTCTATTTAACAAGATTAATTCAACACAATATAAAATCATTACACAACCTGTGTGTTTTATATTTTTCACAAATAGAGCATGTTATCAAAAGATTAACAAAACTAGAATTACTATTTTTGGACATCTGTATCTTGAGATATGGCTCTGGCCAACTTAGAAGTAGTTTCCAAAGCACTTTTCAAGATTAATAAACACAGCATACAAACCTGCATAAAACAGCACATTTTATGGTTCTAACAGGCAGAGCATTTCATAACGAAGCTAACAAATCTAGTTTCACTATTTTTTGGAGCTCCCAAACCGTAGATGTGGATTTTAGAATATAAACACCAAATCTGTAAATTCAGGGCAGAAATTAACCAAACCCTAACTAACTGCTAGAAGCACCCAGATCTGGTACTCAAACAAGCCTCCAGTGGCGCTGACGCGTGAGACCTTGGGTTCCTGTTGGGCCCACCTGTCATACATAGAGAGAGAAAGAAAAGAGGAACAGGGCCTTCTTCTTCCCTGCGTTAAACAGAGCAGGGAAGGGCGTCGTGGTGGCCCGCTCCGACCGGGAGATGGCCGACGACGGTGAAGGCCGGCCTGGCGGGGCCGGAGGCGATGCTGGGGGCCACCCTGGCCCGCATCAAGCATCCGCAGGGCACGGCTCGGCCTGGCCAGCAGCAGCGCTGCGAGCCGTTCCCCCGGCGCGCGGTCGAAGTTCCCGCGGGCGGCGGGTCGAGTTCCGCCCGGCGTTCCGGCAGCCGTCCCGGCGCGTTCCGTTCTGCGATTTGGGACAACGTTCCGGGAACGAGGATCGCCGCGTCGACCCGCGATCCCGGTGACTAAGGTTGTAGAGTAGTTAAAATAATCAAGAGTTAGACCAAAAAGAATACCCAATGAAACAACCAAATAAGCAAAGGATCATAATCAATCGGATGGCATGAGTATAAACACATCAAAGCAGCTCAGGTTGGGGGCCTTGCCTGCAGCACCAAGGGAGGGAGGAAATCAACTGTGAAAGGAAAAATAAATTTTGGCTCCTCAATCCTGAGCTGCAGGCAAGGCAAGGCAAGGCACCAAGGGATAAGCTTCGCCATGTCGTGAACTTGAGTGTCGTGATTCAAAAGGAATTTCACATCATGTGTAAAGCACACAGTTTTTTTTTTTCCCAAAACGAAATCGAAACCCGGTAAAAATCCTAACCCTAGAAGAGGCAACAGGAGGAGTCAAGCGGCTTCAGCGCTACAGGCCGGCCACGCCGGCGTGCTGCCTCGCCGGAGGACGGCCGGCATGGGGCACCACCAGGAGAGCTGAGAGAGAGAGGTGTGTGGAGCGAAGGAGGGGATAAGCTTCGCCGAACCTCAGCTGCGCCCACCGCCGGTGCGCCGCCGTCCCCCGCGCCCGTGGGGCGGCCTGCCGCAGCGCAGGCTCGCCACCGGCCGCCGCACCGCTAGCCGCCGCGCGCCGGCCGGCTTGGGGCCCGCCGGGAGGGGGGGGGGGGGAGAGGAGGGGGAGGCAGCGGCGTCTCCGTCGGGTCCGGAAGAGCACGAGCTTTTCGTTTTTTTTTTTTTATTCCCGAGAAGTCTCTGGAACCAGGAGCTGGAGTTGGCGTATATATTTGCGGCTCCGGATTCACACCAGAAGCTGACGAGAATCTAGGGAGAAGCCAAATAAGAGGAGGTGAAGACCTAGAATCCACTTCAGGAAAAAGCCACTTCAAAAAATCTGGGACGTCGATTTGGAAGATCGGACGGCTGAAAAAATTTTAGACGACGTGGCCACCGCGCCTGGCGAGGAGCTTGTGCCACTTTTATTGGTTAGATCTGGTTGCCCACTTTATGAAAGCTAGTCCTATAAGTTTTAGCAACTGGGTTCCCTCCAGATCACTCTCTTCATCTCTTGGTTGACATGCTATGCAAAAGGGACCAGTGGAAGAATTAAACATCTTATGGACAGCAACAACCAGGAGCAATGCCAATGTCATTGAAGAAATGCAAGGGCAGTTCAGCTTTTAACAGAAAAGATTGAACTAGTGAAAGCATCAGCAGGGAATTAGCTACTGCATTATAGAACTCAATTTTGAGGCATTTCACCTCAACTTAATGGATATTGGTCGACAGACTGGAACAGGAAATCAACAATCAAAACTTGAAGATGTCTGAGTGCCTGACACATCCATTGAAGTTTCACGAAATGGTCATGTTATTTATTTGTGGATCTCAAGCTCATGACTATGGTTACTTGGTTAAAAAACAGAAAATATGAACATATTTTAGTACCTAAAGTTAGTGACATGCAGTAGTCCACATTTCATAAAAAGATGAACTCACCCATTCGACCAGACTTTCATCTCCCAATGACTGAGAAGCATCAAAATGTTTTCTTCCTATAATAAGATCTAAAAGAACTACCTCAAAAGAATACACATCAGTCTTGCTGTTAACTTGCCTGACGACAATGCATACTCTGGAACCAAATATCTGGAGAGGATAAATCATGTAACTTCTATATAAACTAGACTAGATATTGGGCACAGATTAGCCAATAAACTCTGAAAATTGCAAGATGGTGAAGATTTGCTTCATTACTTACCCAAATGTCCCCATGACACGTGTATTTGAAGCAGCTGCTAACCTTGCAAGTCCAAAATCAGAAACCTGGATAGTTTCAATAAATATAACAAATTTAGACAATAATTATGATCATAATATCATACCAAAATATTAACCTCTAGACTTGTACACCAAATCACATCATACCTGAGCTTCAAAGCTGTTGTACAATAAAATATTGGATGATTTAATATCTCTATGAATAATACATGGATGACCTAATGAACAAAAACAGACAAATACTAAGAAAACTATCCAACGTCGCTAAAGAAATAATTTAGTAAAAATATTACAATCTTCATGGAGGTAACCAATCCCTCAGTTGCAAGCTTAGTCCTTGTCCGCCAATGCAGTGCTGCTTCACTTACTGCAGTTTTGAGTGGTCAAGTTAATGATCATAGAAGCAATGAATAGTTAGAGTGTTCTCATGAAGCTGCATTAAATAAACGTTACAAATAATACAACTGGAAGAAAAATGTTCTCACCATGGAGGTGATAATAAAGTGTGTTGTTGGGAACAAAATCATAAACAAGCATTTGCTGGCCATCTGCAATGCAATAGCCTACTTATAAAACCAAATGTCTGAGACATACTTCTGCTGATAGTATCGACCTCAGCCTTGAACTCACTCACCTTGCCCATTCCACTCTTGAACTTCTTGATGGCGACCATCTGGCAAAATGCCCATGAACACACACCCATATACACCTTCTCCCATGCTTGCAATCCCATGCTTGCAATGATGAATAACTATGTTGAGAACTCAGGAATGCCCACATCAAGGAAGTTATAATGACATATCATACCAGAAATAGAGTCTAAATCAGAAAATATATTCCCAGTATAAATAAGATCAAGATTATCATAGATACTGGAACTGACATTTCGACTCATTTTGCATAATGAAGCTACATACATGATACATGCTATGTAAGAGAAAGGCGGAAACGAGTGATGGCATATACATTCCTACATTATTAACCTTCAGATGTTATTGGAGATGATCATGGTAAGAATTAACACTGGGGCAGGTCTGTAGGTTTTATTGAAGGGAGAGACAACACTTTGGTACCTACTGCGGCCTCCTCCTTGTTCTTCTTATGGTTGGGGACTCCGAAGGCCTTGACCGCCTACTTGTACCAGGCTCGCCCACTATAACAGCTGTGGTGCTAGAAGTTGACAGCTGTTCGACAGATGATGACTGCTGAGGAGCTGCAAGAACCATCTGTGCAGCATTGTCACCATTAGAATGTGGCAACTGGATTTGATTGCTGCTCTCAGAGGCAACATTGCCCATATTTTGCGCTACAACATGTATGGAAGGTGATGCATTATTATCCTGCCTTTGCTGTCTCCGAGCCCTAGCCCTTTGCCGGCCTCTAGGAACCATGGTCATCTCGATCCCTGGTGGGCTTGGGAGGCCTCTAACTATACCCTGGTTTTGTATCAACTGCCTCACCATTGCCACTGTTGCACTTCCTCTTGTATCTGCCATTTGCAGCTGTTGCCTCAGGCTCTCCCTTCTGTTTGCTTGGGGCCTGGGTGGCAAGTCAGGGTTGGTGGAATCCCCTTCTTCACCGCCTCTTCCATATATCGGAGTGACGTTCACTTCTAGCACCTCACCCTTGCATACAGGGCACTCAGAGTGGGGTGAATGTGCATGAAGCCACTGGTACAAGCATGGCCAACAGAAGAGGTGACCGCAGGGTGTAACCACAGGCTCTTTTGCTGGGTCAAGACAGATATTACACTCAAAGCTGGAGTTGCAGTCACAGGACCCATCCTTCTTAGCAGCACCGTTTCCACACACCTTGTTGTCGCCATCTAGCTTTTGCCGCCTTGCTGCTTCTAAAGAATTATGAGTGCGCTGAATTGCCCAGACAAGCCAATCAGCATCTGTATTAGATGCCCCTTGACTGCGGTTCACTGACGCTGGCCTCACAATGCTGTGCTGCTGGCTAATCTGTATCACCCTCTGAAAGCGGAGCTCAGGAGTCCCAGCCTCAATTGGAGGAGCCCCTTGACTGGACCGCCGAAGTATGCTTGTGTTCACCATCTCCATTCCACCAGCGGCAGCCATCCGACTAGGGCGCCCAAACCTTACTACAGGAAGATCCAACCCAGTGGCAGCTACCAGGAGCTGTGACCTAGAGACATCGGCACCATCAACTGGCCCTGGCTCAGGAGCGTCAGTGTCCTCTTCACCATCGGTACTGTTGCCATCGAGCCAGGAATAAACTATTGGATCGAGCATTGGGTGCTCCTCCGGGGTGGAAAGCGCATTTGACGGCGAATAGGCTGCCGCCACCGGGGCGAGCGGTTCCACAGGCTCACCTGTTCTTGGGGCTTCCGGCGCAGCACCGGTCGAATTGGGCATCAACGTCGGAGAAATCATCGTTGTGTCAAGCCAGACTGGAGGCCGTGGTAATGGAGGGAGGCCGAGATACAGGTTTAGATCCATGCGCCTCCTGGTCCAGCTGCCCTCCGCAGCCTCCTCACCCGCCATGCTCGGGCAGCAGCAGCACCCGCTTGCTCTCCGCCGATTAATCAGACGCTATACACTCTCCTACACCTGCAAGACCCCCTGGGAGGAGACACCAATCGAAAAAACAGTAAGAGCAAGTCTCCTGCCGCCGGAATTGCAGAATCAGACGAGAACCGTACGGATCCACGTCGGATCGAAAGGGCCAACAAAATTGAATCTTAGGACGAACCTACATAGACATCAGGTAATTTCGCGGCGCCGGACACGACCCACCCCGGCGCCCACCAGGATCTTGAAGGAGGACCGGGGTTTTCTCAGGCTCCTCAACCGCCGTCTGCGCGTAGCGCTCGCCCCCGAGGCCGGCTCCCTCCACCCTCCTATCCGCGCTCACGGATGGAGGCGGCGGTGGGAGTGGGTGGTGGGCCCTGCGGCTGTGGGCGGCGCGGCGGCGCCACGGGGGCTGGGCTGGACGGCGGGGCGGGCGCTCCAGCCGGCCCTTATGAACAACGAGAGGAGAGGGGATGAACGAGACTCGGGGCAAAACGGAAACTCAAGTCACTTTTTCCTAGACTAGAAAAGAAAACATCATCAATCAAAACTGTAAAGGCCATACGACAAAACCTACAATTTAATGGTATTGAGCCAAAATCCATTTGCCATTAAGAGCAAATATCTAATTTTCTCCATAATAGCTGTGGGAAATAAATAGTATAAAATTATTTTTTCCCACAGGATGGAACCCATTTTAATTATAACATAAGAGCATCTTTAATAATTTTCTATATTTCACTTGACAAATCTTGTATTTTATCAACTCTTAAAAAAGATATACCAAATAAAAAAAAGTCATCTCCAACAGTTAGCATAATTCACTTGTCAAATCTAGATCTAACTTGCATAAGCAACCCTGAGAGAAAAATAAAATTATGTTTATATCCTTCTACCTCTTGAAAACTTATATCAGAAACCATGAGAGAAAAACAAAATTATTTTTTTACGCTTCCACGTCTTCTAATACGGACGTATGCACGCGGAGTCAAGCGTGCATATACGTATGCATCTTGAGTCGGCGTGCATATATATACGCGCCGCGGAGGCTATTTTTATTAACTTGTGATAAATAGCAACTTGAGATGAGAAACCGTTGGAAAAGATTGTTTCTCTTTTTAAAAAAAATAAGAATGACAACCTGAGAAGGAAAAATATTGGAGTTGCTCTAACAAAAGTACAAGCATATCTAAAAAAATAATAGATTAAAAAGTAGAAAGAAACCGTAGAAAGACAACTGAGTTCTATCTTAGAGCTGCTCTAGCAACTAACAAACGACCGCAACTATATATGAGGCTCATGGCTGTTGGTACCTTCTAGGGTCATTGCAATAACAACGCTAGAAGATACATGGTACTTGATTAATTTGTCATAAGCAACTAGCCACCTATTCTCTTACCTTTACTCCTATGCATGGAACTAAATTGTCATCCCTAATTGTATAGCTAGAAATATATAATGATGTTAATCTATCATTTTATGTGACTAAATAGAAATAATAAAGATGAATATAATAATAAGAATGGTTTTACAAGCGGACAAATAATTATACCATTATAGTATTTTATTTAGAGTATTATCGTTGTTATTTATATTCTACCACCGAGAAGTTGTAGCTAAACCAATAATCTATAGTATTAACAACACCGATATGCAATGAATAAGTGATGTAGCCAATGTCATAAACTCAATCGAACAGACATAAGTAACAAGATAAATAATAAAAGTAATAAGCCCTTGATCTAATTCACCGTAGCAATCTAGGCACATTAGCGTGTCTAACCCAATTAATAGAGAAATAACTCCTATGTATTTAACTATACGTCAAAACTACGTCACCTAGTGCAAGCACATCTAATAATTATTGTTACATCTAATAATAATTGTTAAGTAATATTACTATGATTCCCAAACACATCGAAGCCATGAACGTAAAAAATCGAGTACGTAAATCTTATATATACGAATATACCCTTAGCCCGATAATCCCACTCTACCAAACACATGCATGGGGGTCTACAAAGGACTCAATGGATCTATCACATCTACAATCTACCTCACGACTCGGCACAACTGAGGATATCCACAAATAGGTAATGCATCTAGGCATCACGTCTTCATACAACCTACCACTCACCATATGATCAAATAGATGAGTGGCTATACGAACTAGTGTATGAACATAATAGCAAACCAACTAAACTAGATGTGTTGAAGTAGACAATGAGCATAATAATTAAACTAAGATGAAGAATAATGTTGCTAGTAATAATCAAACAAACACAGATAATATAATAAGAAAGAAGAGTTTAAGAACTATACTGAACTCCTCTCTTTTTGATAACTTCTAGAATCCAAAATCGATTGACATATCTTGACTTCCTCTAAACTAGATCTAACTAGGCTAAACTACAAACTAAAAAAACTATGATGAACTAGGGCTTCTAGCTCTAGATGACTTGATCTTCAACTGACTTGAATGAATTAGGGTTTCTCGAATTCCCTCAGAGGGGGTCTGCCTCTTAATTTATAGCCCGGTGGGATGCGCGACGACCGTTCGATTAAACCAACTTCACGTAGGGCTGAGATTGATCCTCAAAGGCAGTGGATGGTGCTCACAGAGGGTGACAGGTAGGCCCCACAGGGCGTGCCGGCCGACCTGGCAAGTGGGGTTGGCTGGCCCCACCTGGCGGCAACCTGCCACCCATTCGCTCTGGTGTCTTCTGGATGCTTCTGAAGTTCGGTGGAGTATTCTTTGTCGCGGGATAATTCTAAGATGTATTTTGATAATTAAGTCATTCTTCGCGGTTTTCTGGATTAATCCCTACAAAATAGCAATTCACTAAAACTCATGGAAATTGTTAGATAAAACCCTATCCTTCTAGATATTTATATGTTTCTCGTATTTATTGATCTATTAAATGTTGACACTATCCACCATCAACAATGGCTATCCATCTTAGTCTTCTCACTATCTTACTAGCACTTTACGTAAATCTAATTTCACTAGTTAGCATACCCATACGTTGCTATGGGACAATAGCTTTTATACTAAAACTACACGCATCATATGATAAGATAATAATACTTGTGAAATTGAATACCGATGTTAAAGTGACATTTAATCTATAAAATAAGGAACGTGAAATTAACACAATCATGGAGAGCGGTATCGCAGCTCACATATGTAAGAAGTTTAGCATTGAGTAGAATTAGGATGTATCTACAAATGGATGGATGTGCATATTTCATATAAACAACTAACAATTTTGCTAACCTAAACCGAACAACAAAGGTATAGACAATTTTAGAGCACAGCAGGCGATTGTTAGTATTCTATTAACATATAGGAATTTGAAAAGAATATTCAATTTTGCTAAAGCTATATAACATTGAGAAAAACACGTAAAAGATATTGCAACTAAATCATAAATAGATTATAGTTTGAGTCCATATGATGCAAACTATCACAATTGAAGCCAACCAGGACATGTTTGTTTTGTTTTTATTACTTATATTAGTTTATAATTACTTGGTTCTATTATAAACTTGACGGTAAGCAATGAAGACATATAGACATTGTCATCTTACGCTTAAGATGTTGCTAACACATTTGCAGAACTAGATGTACAAATGGTTAACACATTACATTATCCATATGGAGCTATCTCGTAGTAGGGTAGACCTTAAAACAAGAATGATGTTTGTTGACGGGTCGTTATCGTATAAATCTAACCGTCAACTAGCCATGGAAAAGGATGCAATTATGATCACCAAAATAGATATAGGGTTTACACCGATAGAATTCCATGAGTTTTGGTGTTTCACTGTTTCTGCGGGTGTAAACTGGAAAAAACGCAAACCCAAGAGTTCATCGGAACATAGAACGGGAAATCGGGCGCCACGGCAGCACAGGAACAATCTAGAAGGGACCAGAAGACACCACGACGAAGCGAAGGGCGAGAGGCCACCAGGCCAGACCGACCGGTCTGGGCCTAGACCGGCCGGTCTGGGCCTGGCCCCGCTGGCGGTCCGCTTCGTCCAGTCTGCTCCACCGCCTTTGAGGA
Source organism: Chrysopogon serrulatus (assembly GCA_015844335.1). NCBI lineage: Eukaryota > Viridiplantae > Streptophyta > Magnoliopsida > Poales > Poaceae > Chrysopogon > Chrysopogon serrulatus. The sequence goes on along the minus strand of JADLZL010002741.1, from coordinate 154,891 downwards.
TCAATCTCAGTCGTCCGTCAATATCGGTTTCATCCGATGGCTCACGATCATCGTCTAGGGCTATAAAAGGAGGGCAGAACCCCATGGGAGGAGGCACATTCATTCATTCCTCATTTGAAGTCCGATCATTAGCCAGAAACACTAATCAGAGCTCCTTAGCTAGGGCCTAGATAGCCAGTTAGAACTAGAGGGAGGCAAACGAAGGCTTGGATTCCGGAGCCATCAAGAGCTTGGATTTGGTATAGTTCTTACCTCCTCTCACCTTTGTTCTCTATCATTATATAGTTATATGATTGCTATAATTGAATTGATGGATACTTATCTACTTATATTTATAGTTATATTGTTCTTTGTCTATTATGGTTATATGCTTAGTATAGCTAGATTGACATTATACTTATTCATAGGTTTGTATAGCGCTCATCTAATTGATCGTTGGGTGAGTGGTAAACATTGTGTAAGCATGGTGCTTATCCATTGTTTATCTGCGAATGCACCCTATAGGCCGGGCTTGGTAGATCACGGGTGTGACAATCCTGTTAAGTCCTATGTAGTCCAAACCCCGTTTATAGGCACAGTAGGGCTTTTATACGAAGGAAGGGCGTGCTATATTTCTAAACTTCCCTAGTATGTCCACTATGAATAGATATAATACTAACCTTAGCTATAACTACTAAGTGTACTGCACTAACCATAATATACATTGGCATATAGCTAGGAATAACACAGGAATATCTCTTGATGTTCTGCTAGTAACCCTAATAATATAGCTAGGAGTCTCTATCTATTTATGCTGATAATTTATACTTATCTTTATCATTTATCTTGTGACTTACCCCTGCATTGAGTAGTAAGGACATGGTTATGCCTATCCATTACACTCTAGGTTATCACGCTACCTTTACACGAGAGCCATATAGACCTTCCTTTGGAAAATATAAATAACAATTTGGTAATACTCCGGGTAAAATGCTATAATGGTATTTGATCTGTGAACTTGCGAATACTATTTTTATATTCTAAATGATGGCATGATTTAATACCACATCTCTTGGTGTTATGCTGGGGATAACAACTTGGCATTCTAGTAGCGATGCTCTGCTCAAGCATTTTTAGCGCCGTTGCTAGAGATAACATTAAGAGGTGTCAACAATGGTTAGGATGAACTTTCATTCACGATTTGGTCTCATGTTGGTCTAGTTTTGTAGACAATATGCTCCTATGCCTTGAGTGTTGGTGTTGTCCTTGCTTCTCTATTACTCCCTCCATTCATTTATTTCCATCGCCTGAGCAAATTTTGTTTTTCAAAAATCTCCAGCGTCTAATTCCATCTATCCTATTTTTCCTCGGCATGTATGTGCGTGCCGCCTAGTACGGAACACCAAATGAATACGAAACTACATTCCCATTAGTCTCTAGCGCTTCGTTCGTTCATTCCGTTATTCATCTAGTCATTGTTGGTAGTAGTTTTAACATCACTTCACGTTAAGTTGTCATCCCTAACATGATGCTAAAAACCAAAGGTAAAATAATCTACACGCAATAACTCTGAAAATAATACTATAGAATATATCCGCAAACGCATAGATAATTCTTCCATTGTAGCACTTCACCCAGTGAGTATTCTGAGTATCGTTGATTTGTTTATGCCAAAAGGATAAAGAGACATTCTATTCATTAGGATTAGTAACTTATGGGGATTAATGAACTCTAATAATAAATGTGCAGACCTATGATAGCCAATTACTCTAACGCTTTAGCAATAATAAGTCAATGATAATATGATAAATGATAACTGAGTAAATGAGATAAATGGTATTCTAGAGATAGAATATAGAGACTCACTAATATAGTAAGACAATCTCGAGATTCGGCTAAGGTAAGAGAAACCTATGTAATTACTAAATACAAAGTCTACAGCCTATGCTATATTACACATTTTCATCTATAGTAGAACCAACTCAGAAAACATCATAAGGAGCATCATCTAATGAGGATACTAAGACACAAAGGTCACCTTCACGACCGCGCTCCGCTAGTCCTACGTACGGGGGTGGACTACAGAGGAACCAACGCAGCTGTCACCTGTGCAGACTACCACACGACCTGGCACATCAGGGTGCCTCCGTAGGTATGTAATATATCTAGACACCACGTCTACATAATATATACCACCTAACTCACTCGAGTATTGAATTAGGCGCTTTACGATCATATGACCATAATCATCATCAATCACAACTATATCAAATTTGCAACTAGAATAAACTAAGAACTGAATAAGTAGCAATATATTAAAGTAGAGCAAAGTCATAATGAGATACAAGATAAAATTATCGATCTCTAGACGAACAGATCTAGAATCCTGAGCGTAGCGCTCAACTCTACTTGAACCTTGCTAGATGCCTAAACTAAGAACTTGAAGAACTAGAGTTCTACTTCTAATCTCTGAAAACCCTAACTTCTATCTACTCTTGACAAATGAAGCAGGAGGAATGAATTGGTTCCCTTCTGGAGGGGGGGGTCCGCCTCTTTATTTATAGCCCTATTGGGATGAACGTCTTATTTGTTGGATCAAACCGAAGTTAACCATGGGCTGAGATGACTCCTCAGAGGAGGAAGCTTCCAGAAGATGGCGGCGCGAAACCCTAGGGGGCGTCGGTCGACGCAGGGGTGGGGCCGGTCGGCCCCACTGTTGGCATTTCTAACGTCACTACTAAAAAGCAGAGATAAACCCTACTCCTAGCAATGACCCCAGAAATGGTTGGTATATAATTATTTGTCATTAGCAACTAGTCACTCTTGAATTACTAACATTCCTAAACATGAAGTAGGTTGTCATCCCCAATTATATTGCTAGAAAATTAACATAGATTTATATTGTACTATTGTGACTAGGCGATAAAATATATGAATAAGATATAAATGTAAACTAATAGGTTCTCGCAAGTTTTACGATAATTATACCGTTGTAGCATTTTACCTAGGGAAGTCTCCAGGTTGTCGATTTATAATTATACCTCTGGGAAAGCTATGTAATAAACTATTATTGTCATATTGATGTGAAACTATGTGGACATGATAAACGATACTACCTAAGTCGTATACTCTACTTATAACAAAAAGCAGAGGTCACAAGATAAATAAAGATAAATGCGGGTGATAGCATAATCATCAAATATCATAATTAAAGATAATCATCGAGCATCTTACTAGTCATAATCATAGCTAGCCATTGGATAAACTACGGAGATAGGTCTATAACTACGTCAATTGAATAACTCTAATTAGTGCAACTACATCTAGTAATCATTACTAAATCAACCCTAAATCATCATTGCATGTAAAGAGGCATCAACTAATGAGGATATTAAGACCTAAGTCACCTCCTTCGCGACCGTGCCCATGCTAGTCCTACATACGGGGGTGGACTACGAAGAACTAACGTAGCCGCCACCCTACGCAGACTACCACACGTCCCGGCATATCGGGGTGCACTCGCAGATAAACAAGACATCTAGACACCACGTCTACATATCGCATATCATCTACCCATTGTACATATGGATAAACGCTATACGAGCAATTACATGAATTCAATAAGATCGAAGTAACTAAACTAGACATATAATCAAAGTAGACAATGACTATTGCAATTAAGAACATATGAATATATTTAGAGTAAAGTCTCCCTAATCTGAATAATGAATACAATAAAGTAATTAAGAACTAGATCTATTACCGAACTCTCGCTCTCTAGCCGGGCGCCGTGGGCTCCAGATCCGATGAAGAACTAGATCTCATCTACTTCTAATCTAGCTAGCTAATCCTATGAACTAGAAGGCTCTTGATGAACTTGAAGGCTCTTGATGCTTGATGGCTTGAGACCTTGATGAATAATGAAATTGGCTCTCTCCGGGGGGTCTACCCTCATATTTATAGTCCGGTGGGATGCGCGCGGCGCCGCAGGATCAAACCGACGTAACGTAGGGCCGAGATGCATCCTTGGAGGCGGTGGAGGAACATTCCGGAAGGGGGGAGCCAAACCCTAACAGGGGGGCCGCCGGGCGCCATGGTGGGGCCGGCCGCCCCACCCGGCGCCCTCCCCCCCCCTCGCTCCTTCCTGTGTCTTCTCGAGTCTTCCCGAGTCTTCCCGTGATGTCCTTCGTGGCGGATAAGTTTCGTGGTTATTTTGCGTTAGAATCCCTCTTTTTCAGCTTTTTCGAAATCACCCTAGAAATTACGTAATATGCAAAATTCATGGAATTTATCGATAAAGCCCTAGACTAGTGTGTTATCTTGTTGTCCATCGGGTAAAAAAAGCCCTAGTAAAAGTTGACGCTAACAGTGTCAACAATACCCCCAAGCTTTACCTTTTTGCCAGTCCCTTGGCAAACACACCAAGTCTAGTTGATACTTGTATTTGGATCGAGTTGCTACAATATTATTATACTTTCCAAAGACACATGCTTTCAAACAAAATTTCCTCCTGATCAAACAAAATATGCTTTAATCTTTAAACTTACTCATTTCACCTGTAATATAGGGTTTCACAGCTTTTTGCATAAGTCTTGAGCAAATCGAAAGATAGAACAATTAAGCTAAGTGCTATGTCTCAAATTCTTTGCAATACTAACATTCTGAAGTTTTTGATAGGTTTTCGTAATAAAAACTCGAGCTTAATTGTATGACACCCTCAAGTCTCTCAATGTATGTGGTATTTGTGGTTCTCTCTTGAGGCGTTAATGTTGTTATGCCCTCTATAGCTAAAGGTATATATAGTGGAGCTTATAGGATTGGCATTAACAAGGATAGGCATACTTGTAAAACACATATTGTAAAGTCAACTAGTGGATCCACAGAGAATCGAGGCATACAATCAAACCAAGATGTGCATGTGTATGGAATATGGTGGATGGGTGCATATGTGTTATTTATGGCTAACTCCTATTTCTACTTTTGCTCTTTTGGGAATGACTCTCTTTTAAAATCTTTCTCAGGAAAGACATGGGCTATCTTTATTATTTCTTTTTTTTTCGGGGAGGCGGGCATCTAGTACCCATTGTTTTTTGATTGCTTGGGACACTTGTCCATCTTTTACTCCCTTTTTTTTCTTTTTTTTTTTTTTCTTTTTTTTTTCCTTGCTTTCTTTTCTTCATTTTGCATAGCCACATGTATCCTTTGAATACAATAAATGAATCGAGAGATATAATCGGGACTTAGAGCATTAAAGACAGAGGTTATTCCTATAGGGTGTGTGTATATTTTTTTAAGTCCTCTCCCAAAGGTAGGAGGTGAATATTTTATAATAAATATGTATGGAAGTATGGTGAATGATTGCAATTACTCCTTGAAGTAGGAATAATGCATATGTGAACTGGAGTGTGCAAATAATTCTTGGTTTTAAAAGCATGACAAGACTCTCATAAGGTATACAACACAAAGTTGATCAACTCAATGCAAAGCAAGCAAATTAGATGTGAAAGGGTTTTCCTATCCTCTAAGATATTAATTTGGCTTTGGTAGGAATTCACATTTGTCATACGAGAGCTCATCATGTATTTTCTTAGATTTTTAAAAACAAAATCTCCAAAACTTAGTAATGCTAGGAAGAAGATAAATAGCAGCTCAACCTTTATGAATCATATCAATCAACTACCTAGACTTAGCGTAAGCTTATACCTCCACAATTAATGGTTCAGAATAAATTCTCCAATTAAAACAACAATGCTTAGAACCAAGGAGATTTTAAGTTTGGCAAGTAGGTACTTTAGTAAGCATTATAACAGAGCAACTATTCATCACATCCAAAACAATTTTAGTGTTCATCGATTTTAATAGCTCTAGCCTGGACTAATTATACTCTAATAAATATAGAACTAAATATTTATTTTGTTTTATTAGTTATATATCTTTTTATAGTTTTAAATTAAACTCCTAACAAAAAGACTCTATGACCTTGTGGACCTTCATGTGCCCACATATTTTTGTTATTTTATGATTATATAAAGTAGACTCAAAAATCGCTTAGGTGTAGTCACCGATAACTAAGGGATGCTCCTCCCCAAGCTTGATGATCGCAATATCTGGTGTAGATTCCTTTTAGAGCGGACCAGCTAATAGCGAACCCGGTGGTCACCACCGATAGTCCCTCCTTGCTATAATGTTGTTCCCGCATAAATACTCCACAAGAAACCAAAACTCGAGGCTCGAATTGAATAATGGGTTAGCGGTCACCAAAGAGTAATTGATCACTTTTATGAGTTATTTTTATGTTGTCTAATTTAAGCAGATTCCATTTTTTTAAGATGCAAGAATTAAATATGAATGCTATATATATTTATTTATTTATTTTTTTTGTTATTTCTATTTTTATGCCACCACAGTGGGTATTCCTTCGGAAAAATGCCATAGGGTATCCACATGGGGCTTTATGATGCCATGAATAATGCAATAAATATTTTTATTATTTTTAATATATGAACAGATAATGCTACTAAATAAATTGAGTTTACTAATGCATTTAATGGGATAGCTACCATTCTCGACCTTATGGCTAGGGTACGGAATTTAAAGTCTACCAACAGGACATAGACAGAGTGAGCACTTACTCGGTGGGTTCATCGTCCGAGGTAACCTCGGTCCAACTCCCCATCTTGCGGTGATGCGTCGTGTGCCTCCTTCCATCTTGCTTCGGTCTCTTCTGCTTCTTTCTCTTCTAACTCTTGCTCTTCATCTTTGTTTTCCTTCTCCCACGCTTCTAATCGTGCTAAGATCTCCTCCTTTTCTTCCTTGGCGATGTGGTCCATCCTTTCAAATTTCTTCTGCCCAAATACTCCAAATGAGGTGCTTGTTTGTTCTCTTCTTGCTCGGGAAGCGATCTTCATATTTCACGATCTTGCCAGAAAAGTCTTCCCATCCACAAAGTGAGGCCGAGCAGCCTGACGGTGTGCTTGGCGCCTTCTCCCCCCGCGTTGCTTTTCGGCCCGCTCATGGTTATTTAATGTTCTAAATTGACAAATGTACCTTTCCGGTAGGTAGGTTGAAGTGGATTTGTCCCACCCAATGTAGATGTTGGCGTTAGCGATGTAGAGGAACGGTCTTTCCAAGAGGATCGGGGAATCATCGCCTCCCCGCATGTCAAGGACTAGAAAATCTGCAGTATATATTGTCCTTGAATTCTTACCATGACATCCTTGACTACTCCTTCAGGGAACCTTAGTGATTGGTCCGCCATCCGCAACCCGAATACATATTGGGTATAAAGGTAAATTAAATAATTCATCATATACCGCTTTGACATTACGTTGCGGCCGATCCAAAGGTCGCAGACGGTGTGAGGAAAGGTGGTGTCTTTGATAGTGCATTCAATAATTGGGACACCGGATCACCTCTCTTGATTGGAAATGGCTTGGGTAGCCTCGTGATCGTTTTCTCGTGTTGAGAGCAAAGTGATTAGTTGAGTTGTCTCCTCGTGCATGCTTGGTCCTCCTCCATCTTCTGTTGTTTCTATTGTTCTTCTTCTTTGGCATTGGTTGCTGTTCTTGCTCTTCTTGTTGCTGAAATTGCTTCGGGGCTGCGGGAGCTTTCGGGATGCGGTTCTTGAATGTGAATCTCTCCTTCTTGTCTTTGATGGACAGGACGATCTTGGCGAACTCCGCATAGATGATGGCTTTTGTTGTGCATAGGAATGGTCGGCCCAAAATGATGGGTGCCTTCTCATCTACTCCCTGTCTCCATGACCACAAAGTCAATCGGGACATATGACCCCCCACTCTAATAACAACTTCTTCTAGTACTCCCTCGGGGTAGCAAATGGATCGATCTCGCAAGCTGCAAGCGCATGTTTGTGTACAACAGGGGATCATTTAATATTTTCTCATAAATTACCTTGGGCATGATATTGACACTTGCGCCGAAGTCGCAGATAGCCTCTCGAAAACTGTGGCATCCTATGGAGATAGGAATAACAGTCTTCCGTGGTCTCCCATCTTCTCTCGGTAGAGAGTGGTCAATCCACCGTACATCCGCAGGCTCAATATGATATTGGGTTGCATTATGAATATCAACAAGGTTAGCAGCTTTCTAAATCTTCTCGTTGGCCTCGAATCTTGCCTTTCTAGTGGAGGAACAAAGCAGCAAACTAACCGAGCTAATTGTGATTCTAACATTTTATTAAAGCTATGCTTGATTCTTTATGGCGTAAGCAAAAGTATCCATTCTAGCATGTATGTTTTCCAAAGTTTTATCATTTGATGTTAGCTTCCTAGTCATTTGATCTAGTAGTTTGGATTGACTAGTAACTAATTCTCTCAAAGGCGGAAGGTTATAATTATTAAAGTTGTTACCTTGGTTGTTACCTTGGTAATTACCTTGTCGAGGTTGTTGATTCCACCCTTGATTTTGCCGAGGACGATAGTAGGTGTTATTGTTGATGAAGTTCACATCCTCTTGCAAAGGTAGGGCAACCGACAAATGAGTGCCCGTAGTCTCCATATTCTTCACATGTCATATGGGAATCATTGACGTGCATGACTTCCTTCTTCTCGATATCGAGCTTTTTCATGATGAGGTCTAGCTTAGCAAAGACCATGTCGGCTTCCTTGAGATGATGGATTCCTCCTCCCTTCTTGCGAGGTTGAGTACGTTCTTCATTGCATGTTGAGTTTGAGGCCATCTTCTCGAGAAGTGCTTTAGCATCGCGAGCTTTAGTGACAGAAAGCTCCCCCAAACCGCAAAGATCAATAGACTCACGGGTGCTAGAGATAAGCCCGTGATAGAAAGTCTGCATTAATAGCCACTCCTCTATCCCATGATGAGGACAGTTTTCAATATAGTTCTGAATCTTTCCCATGCTTCAGTGAATGATTCATCATGTTGTTGTTAGAAACTTGAAATCTTCCCACGCAGAGCATTGGTCTTGGTCAGAGGAAAAGAATTTTGCCGTGAAAGCAAATCGAGCATAGGTCCCATGTAGTGTGCTTATCTTTGTTGATGTAGAACCACCGCTTGGCTTTCCCCAATAATGAGAACGGAAAAAGACGGAGTAAGATAGCATCTTTTGATACTCCTCCGATAGTGAAGGTGCCGCAGATTTCTAGAAAGTGTTGTAAGTGTGCACTTGCATCTTCATGTCCTTTTCTATAGAATTGGCTGGCTTGAACCATGGTGATGAGAGCAGGCTTGAGCTCGAATCCATTCTCCCCCAAGTGTTGATCGCCGGTCCAAATCCGGATGTTTGTGTTGTTGGGGCAGAGAACTCTCAAAGGACTTCTCACCATGTCTTCAAACACAGGAGCTAGGTTTTGACCTAAATACTCTTCCTGCTTGTTCTTCTACTTCTTCTTCGAATTCTTCTTCCAAAGGTTGGAGCCGGCTCCTCCGAAGAGTTAGCTTGAGCAAAGAAAGGGTGTTCTTGATGGTGACTCGAATTTCTCCCTTATTTCTCGCAAGCCTTTTCCTTCTAAGGAGTTTCTCCGGATCGTCAAGAAAGTTCTTTGGGAGAGAAAAACCATTCATTCATCACCCCGCATAAGATAAGAAAATGATAACAACGAAGGGTGTACCTGATAGAGTTAGAGATCGATTGGTAATATGACTTTATCCATGTGTATATAGGTCATCAATATGTTCTAAGTTTATTGTGCCTTCCCGAGAACGGCGCCAAAAATGCTTGTTGGCATTTCTAACGTCACTACTAAAAAGCGTAGATAAACCCTACTCCTAGCAATGACCCCAGAAATAGTTGGTATATAATTACTTGTCATTAGCAACTAGTCACTCTTGAATTACTAACATTCCTAAACATGAAGTAGGTTGTCATCCCCAATTATATTGCTAGGAAATTAACATAGATTTATATTGTACTATTGTGACTAGGCGTATAAAATATATGAATAAGATATAAATGTAAACTAATGGGTTCTGCAAGTTTTACAGATAATTATACCGTTGTAGCATTTTACCTAGGGAAGTCTCCGTGTTGTCGATTTATAATTATACCTCTAGGAAAGCTATGTAATAAACTATTATTGTCATATTGATGTGAAACTATGTGGACGTGATAAACGATACTACCTAAGTCGTATACTCTACTTATAACAAAAGGCAGAGGTCACAAGATAAATAAAGATAAATGCGGGTGATAGCATAATGATCAAATATCATAATTAAAGATAATCATCAGAGCATCTTACTAGTCATAATCATAGTTAGCCATTGGATAAACTACGGAGATAGGTCTATAACTACGTCAATTGAATAACTCTAATTAGTGCAACTACATCTAGTAATCATTGCTAAATCAACCCTAAATCATCATTGCATGTAAAGAGGCATCAACTAATGAGGGTATTAAGACCTAAGTCACCTCCTTCGCGACCGTGCCCATGCTAGTCCTACATACGGGGTGGACTACGAGGGAACTAACGTAGCTGTCACCTACGCAGACTACCACACGTCCCGGCATATCAGGGTGCACTCGCAGATAAACAAGACATCTAGACACCACGTCTACATATCGCCTATCATCTACCCATTGTACATATGGATAAACGCTATACGAGCAATTACATGAATTCAATAAGATCGAAGTAACTAAACTAGACATATAATCAAAGTAGACAATGACTATTGCAATTAAGAACATATGAATATATTTAGAGTAAAGTCTCCCTAATCTGAATAATGAATACAATAAAGTAATTAAGAACTAGATCTATTACCGAACTCTCGTGCTCCAGCCAGACGCCAGGGGCTCCAGATCCGATGAAGAACTAGATCTCCTCTACTTCTAATCTAGCTAGCTAATCCTATGAACTAGAAGGCTCTTGATGAACTTGAAGGCTCTTGATGCTTGATGGCTTGAGACCTTGATGAATAATGAAATTGGCTCTCTCCAGGGGGGTCTACCCTCATATTTATAGTCCGGTGGGATGCGCGTGCGCCCCGCAGATCAAACCGACGTAACGTAGGGCCGAGATGCATCCTTGGAGGCGGTGGAGGAACATTCCGTAAGGGGGGAGCCAAACCCCTAACAGGGGGCCGCCCGGCGCCATGGTGGGGCCGGCCGGCCCCACCTCGGCGGCCTCCCAGCCCCCTTGCTCCTTCCGGTGTCTTCGGAGAGTCTTCCCGAGTCTTCCCGATGTCCTTCGTGGCGGATAAGTTTCATGGTTATTTTGCGTTAGAATCCCTCTTTTTTTTCAGCTTTTAAAAATCACCCCGAAATTACGTATATGCAAAACTCGTGGAATTTGTCGATAAAGCCCTAGACTAGTGTGTTATCTTGTTGTCCATCGGGTAAAAAGCCCTAGTAAAAGTTGACGCTAACAGTGTCAACACCCACCGGCAAATTGCTATGGTCCTATTGCTTCGGGTGTCTTCTAGACCCTTCCCTCGTCCTGATAATGATAGTTGCCTTTGCGGTTAAGTTTTGTGGTAATTATGCACTCTAATCCTTCTTTTAAGCTTTTCTGGATAATTTTCTAGAAAACAGACAATTCAATAAAACTCGTGGAATTTGTCAAGACAATAACCCATATGTTTCTATTATTGGTTCTTTCCAAGTAATAGTTGACAGTATAAAATTGGTATTTAGTGACCGTCAACGGTCATTGACGCTCCCTTTGCATGGTGATGAATGAGTGGGCCAGTGCTAACGGTGTTTTGCGTGCGTTAGCGTTGGGAAACTGAGCAGTAGATGGGTAGAGCAAAATTTTTCCCTGTCCCATCGAATCTTGTCACACATGCATGGAGTATTAAATGTAGTCTAAAAATATAACTAATTATGCAAATTGCAATAACTTTACGAGACAAATCTTTTAAGCCTAATTAGTCCATGATTTGACAATGTGCTGCTACAATAAATATTTGCTAATGATAGATTAATTATACTTAAAAATTTGTCTCATGATTTTCTAACGAGTTTTGTAATTTATTTTTTATTAGTATTTGAAACCCCTTCGACATCTTTTTCAACATTCCGACGTGACACGACAAAACTTTTTTCACACCATCCAAACACCCCCTAAGAGTAGTAAACAGCTGCAATTAAATGTTTTGATCAATCATTCAGCCCTCTCCTTGGTCTTTGTGCAAGAGGCTAAAACGATGGAGACTTTTGAATGGAGGGATAATGTCCATCTGCTTTAGATTATAAAGTACTTGTAATTTTTCTTATCTTCTTCTTGTTTTTTTTTTCATTTGGACCTGCATTGTTATGATTTTGATTTGTATTCTTATTTGATGTTTTTACTTTTTTTTAGCCTTGTTCTTTTGTGTTGTCTTTGTCTTCTTACTTTCTAGTTTGACCATTGCTTTCTCACTTTTTTGGCTTTGTTGATCTAGCTTTGTTCTTTATACTTAGTGGGTCTCGCATGTGGTCCCAACCTTTGAAGATCGTATCATCTGTATTCCTGCTTCATATACATTATCATTGCTACTCCAAATGCTTTAGCTGCTACCGTTAATTTAGGTATTACTGTGTTCATGGTGACATATGATGTTGATATTTTTTTCAATTCTTGAGAACTACTATAGATATTCCATTGCTTCCTCCTTTGTTGCCCCTTTTTAAGGTTAATCTTGATGCTTTTCTTGATAGGATGTTGAATCTAAGTATGTCATCTATTTTTGTAGTTGATCCTACCCTTTTTTGGGTGCATTTTCCTTTTCTTTTTCCTCCACCTTTTAGTTATATATTTCTTGAAATCTTATTTACTTATGTTTCTAGTAATATTTTGAGGATATGAGAGCAAAGGATTCCATCCTTATTGAACTTGCTACAATGCAGCTACATTCTTCTCCCCCCTTATGTTAGGTCACTGAGGACTATGTACTTTTTTTTTATTCTATGTTTATTTTGTACTTGATTTGTCTTCTCCCATACCACATACTATCCTTGCTATTCCAATTCTTTAGACCTTAGTCTTGGTGTAGCTCTTATTTATGTCATAAACTTCCCGAATATACTTTTTGTTGTCATATATCTCCATTGCCTATAGTTCAATGTTGTAGCCGAATTCCATTTATCTAGATGTCCTTTATTTATTAGCATTGTCTTTGATGTCTTCTGCTATGTTTATTGTATCCACTATTATTCTTTGATATTCTTTCAGGAAACTTGTGATGCTGCATGTAGGTTCTACATTATCCTCAAACCTTGTATTGATGCTCTACGTTAAAGCTGTGCTATGTTGAAATGGGAACAAAATATTCTTGAAGTACACGGGTATGAATCTTTCCCTCATTTATTTCCCACATCATGTTGAAGTATTTTTTTGCTTTCTAGTTTGTAATCTATAATCATCTTTGTTCACAGGCTGATCAAGATGTAGTGTATGATTAATTGTTATCTAGTTTGAGTCTTATGATTTCCATATTTCATGTACCTCCTTGACATCACAACTAGGCAGTTTTGTTTTCCTCTTTTAGCCCTTTCTCATTTTGTTTGTCTACATTTCTATTTCTACTTTGTCATCTCCCTTGTTTTTCTTCTTTGGAGGTTTCTCATGGTAGTGGCATTTCATCTCTACCTTGAAGATCCTATTTTCCTTCCCTATCTATTGTTCTACTTACATGTGTGATGACTACCTCAAATCCTACCAGGAATCCATAGAAGTGGAAGAAATTATGTGCATCTTAATAACTTTTGAATTCCATTTGTATCTAAGGTGTATTTGTTACTTTTGCTTGCTTTCTTTTGTTCTAAATGCATCAATCTCTTCTTCTATCATGACTTGATCTCTTTCACTGTCCTTTATGAATGATTGGTGTTGACGCTCATTAAGTATGAAATTTATCTATCAACCAAGTATCAAAAAGGGTGCAATTGTGATTAATCATATAGATCTAGGGTTTACTCTGATGGAATTTCATGAGATTTGATGAATATATGTTTCTATAGGTACATACTAGAAAAGCTACCAAAGTGGACTTATACGATAGTATAAAATATCTCAAATGATGGATTGGAATGCACCATTGCGAAAAACTCATCGAGGTGATCGAACAGACATATCATTTGCTATATTTAGAGTTCGGAATGAAAAGATATGAATTTCACAAATAAAAGGAAAACTCCACATTATGGGTTGTGGGATTAAATTGGGCCTAATTTAGATTTTGGCCCATGTGCATGTTAATGATATATGATGAAGAGTTTAGTACCACCTTGCTTGCTCAAGATGAGATAGAGCCTGATACCCTCAATATAAGAAGACCTCGACCTCTAGGAGGAGGCATTCTTTAAACCTAATTCATATTCATATATTTTTAGGAGGATTAGCTTAAGAGGTGTCCCTTGAATGGATAATCTCTCAGGTGCTCTTTATCAAGAGATATTAGTTGTCTAGTTAGGATCTAGTCTTTATACAAAGAGAGAGAGAAAGGGAAGAGTTTAGGGGGAAGTGTTGGTCTATTGGTGCTACCTCTGGCTTGTACTTTAGTGGATCTAGGCTTCCTCAATGTCTACATCTAAGATACCTCCGGTAATTGAGTTCTATTTAAAATAAGTTTTATGCTCTTTTGTTTATTAGTTCACAATTTTTTTGAGTGCTCTAGTCCTTGTTAGCACTCTGGATTAGAGTGGTAATCGTTAGCATAAGCAGGGTGCTTAGGCTATTGGCTACCTATGGTTGCTCCCTACTCTGGTTGTGGTAGCAGCGGGAGGTGACATCCCCATCTATCATTTGTAGTCCAAACTAAATTGAGTAGATTCTTAAATAGAAGGACCGTAGTCACGTCGATAGTTATCTTTTATTGGTGTTTTTATCATCTAAGTGGCATCCCAAAGTGAACTTTAGAATCATAAGCCTGCTTTACCCAGAGTTAAAAGCCATAGGAATCCTCTCTACTCATATTTTAAACCTTTACTGCTATCCCTGGACAAATTAGTTGATTGACGACACACACACGTTTCCTTGTAGATACGATATATACCCTAAATACTCTAGGTAAAAACTACTTCGATACCTATGCGCTTATGGATTTTGTCCCTGTGTGCTTAATAGATGTCAACAATTGGCATCTTCAATTCTTCCTCTACATGAACTTAAGAGAAACAAAACGACATACACCCGAAAGCAAACGAACTCCATCATTTGAGTGGCTTCTTCACCCGAACATCTCCCTACATGAATCGAGTGTTTTGAAGGGATGCGACACTTGGGGTGTCATATGCCCCTAAAAGACCCAAGCGTTGAGTAGACAAATTCATTTATTTTGCAAACATGTGGGTATGGTGCAGAATGATAGTCGCAACTCACATATCGAAGACGACAACTCGGAACGTGGATCGTGACTCATATATATCATCTGTATTTCTGCTTCATATACATTATCATTGCTACTCCAAGTGCTTCAACCGCTACTATTAATTCAGGTATTATCGTGTTCGTGATGATGTATGATGTCAATATTTTTTTAAATTCTTGAGAACTACTATAGATATTCAATTGTTTCTTCCTTTGTTGCTCCTTTTAAAGTTAACTTTGATGCTTTTTTTTGACATGATGTTGAATCTGAGTATGTCATCTATTTTTTGTAGTTGATGCTACCCTTTTCAAGTGTATTTTTCTCTCCTTATTCCTCCACCTTTCAGTTGTGTATTTCTTTGGAATCTTATCTACTTATGTTTCTACTAATATTTTGAGGATATGAGAGCAAAGGATTCCATCCTTATTGAACTTGCTACATACACAGCTGCATTCTTCTCTCCCTTATGTCACGTTAGTGAGGACTATGTACTTCTTTATTATGTATTTGTTTTGTACTTGATTTGTCTTATCCTATGCCTCATACTATCCTTGCTATCCTAATTCTTTATAACTTAATCTTGGTGTACCTCTTAGTTATGTCATAAACTTTCTGAATATATGTTTGTTGTAGTATATCTCCATTGTCTGTAGTTCAATGTTATAGCCAAATTCCATTTATCTAGATTTATTTTATTTGTTTGCATTGTCTTAAATGCTTCTGCTATGGTTATTGTATCCACTATTATTCTTTGATATTCTTTCAAGAAACTTGTGATGTTGTATGTAGGTCTTACATTAACCTCAAACCTTGTATTGGTTCTCTTACTTATAAGCGTACTACGTTGAAATGGTAACAAATTATTCTTGAAGTACATGGGTATGAATCTTTCCCTCATTCATTTCCCACATCTTGTGTTGAAGTATTTGCTGCTTTTCATTTTGTAATCTACAATCATCTTTGTATGATTAATTGTTATATAGTTCTAGTCTTGTGATTTTCCATATTCGCTATATCTCCTTGACATCACAACAAACTAGGCAATTTGTTTTTACATGTACATTTGTTTTCCTCTTTAGCCCTTTCTCATTGTTGTTTGTCTACATTTCTATTTCTGCTTTGTCATCTCCCATTTCCTTCTCCCATCTATTGTTCTACTTACATGTGTAATGACTACCTCAAATCCTGCCAGGAATCCATAGAAGTGGAAGAGATTGTGTGCATCTTCATGGTTTTTGAATTCCATTCGTATATAAGGTGTATTTGTTACTTTCGCTTGCTCTCTTTTATTTTGACTATATGAATGCATCAATCTCTTCTTCTATCAGGACTTGATCTCTTTCACTGTCCTTTGTGAATGTGAATGATTGGCATCTTCAATTCTCCCTCTACATGAACTTAGGAGAAACATAACGACATGCACCCGAAAGCAAACAAACTCCATCATTTGAGTAGCTTCTTCACCTAAACATCTCCCTCTACATGAATCGAGTATTTTGAAGGGATCTGACACTTGGGTGTCAGATGCCTCTAAAACACCCGAGTTTTGAGTAGACAAATTCATTTGATTTGCAAAAAACATGTGGATATGGTGCAGAATGATAGTCACAACTCATCTATGGGGGCTACCGAAGACGACAACTAGGAACATGGATCGCGACTAACGACAGAACCCAAGGAAATACTATACACAATAGAAGCTCAGAGCATGAAAACCCTAAAAATCGATCTATTTTGTGGGTTGGAATATTGGGCGAGATGGGGACATGGAGGGGTGGCAGCTAGGATTGAATTGAAGGAGCTTGATGGCACAAGGAAGTGATGGGGAATGTGCATGATCCAAGAGTGAAAACTAAATAGAAAAGGATATCTGGCCACGTACCATGAATAATTCGTTTTCAGGCCGGGATGTGTCGACACAGAGCCAAGGCCAGGTACACCACATCGGTTCATTTGGTGTCACGTATCCATTATTCTATGATTCGGTCTTGATGAGCATCCCCAAGCGACCATGGGCCGAGGCCCGAGGCGGGGAGGAAGGGTGTGAGTACAAGTGTGTTGGAGGGAAGATGGAGAGGTCACCAAGATATAGGAAGTGGAAGAAGCCAAAGGTGATGGTCATGGTAACGGTATCATGACATGCATGTTTTTGGGTTTACAGGATTAAAAATATGAAGGCTCGCCGTCTAGGCGGCCTCAGGGAGTGTCCACGTATATTTCATTTAGTTAGTGCGTTAGATAGAAATTCGACGATTCAGATGTAGTAGTACCTCAAAGCCAACATCCTTGCTTGTTGCCATGGGTAGACTGAAGCAAGTGGCTACATTCAATGAAGACTGCATCCTTGCATGCATGTGAAGCAAGTGGATGCACTCAAGAAGCAGACAAAAAATTGAATGAGCATGCATGAAAATACTATCTAAAACTGCGGGTGTCCTTTGCATGCAGAAAGTTACCACGGAGATTTACATCAATGTGCCTTCTCCCATCCTTTTACGAAACCATGCATTCAGCCATTGACATTGAATGGAGCAAGTGAACAAATAAATAAACATGTATTTACATGCAGAAATTTACTCTCGAATTTCAAAAAGAACCACGTCCCAAGACATGCAATGCCCTTTTTTGCTCCTTACATACAAGAATTTACTATGAGTAAGCAATTGCATAGATAAATGAACAAATGATATTTACATGCAGAAATTCACTCAAGAAATTTAAAAATAGATCTCCACATCCGTAACTATTTTATTAACAACACATGTACGAATTTACGTTGCAGAAAATTCACTACCAGAAACTTGAGACGCCACATCCGTAACCATAGTACTAACAAAGAAATTAATGCCTTATTCTTTTTACATACAAGAATTCTATCCGTAAGTAAGTAGACAATTAGATGAATAGAAGGCATACATGCAATAATTGACGTGTACAAATCCACTCAAGAAATTTGAAACCTTTCTTTCGGGGTTGGTCGAAAGCTAGGTACATTTAATCCTCCCCGCTTATTATCATTAGATCAAAACAAGTTGGGCAGTGGGCACATTTAATACCTCTTCTCCTTACTGCTCCCTTCGTTCTAAAATGTTTGTCGTTTTTGATTTTTGTGACATAAGTTTGACTTGATTTGTAGAAAAAAATATACGACATTTATATCTTTAAATAAATTTATTAAAAAAATAGATTGAAAGACCTTTCCAGGGTAGTAGTGGCTAGTATGGATGAATGCGGAATGATCTGATCAAAAAACTCTGAACGTAATTGCTGCAGGTTTTTTTACAAACCTGATTGCTGCGTTTGGTTGGCTTCAGGAGATCAATCCGTATGTCGTGGTATAATTTTCCAACTGGGCCGCCCGTGCACGGCACGGCACTAACCCGGCTGGGCACGGCATGGCTGGGCATGGCCCGCCTAGGCACGACGGTGCATTCGTGCCGTGCCGTGCTTTGTGCCACCGTGCCAAGGTTCAGGCCCGTGCATGGCACTATAGGCTCTGGAACGTGCCGTGCCGTGCTGGGGCACGGGTTCCGGCGGGTCGGCCGGCAGACACACGATCAGTCACAACACCTCAGCAGATTGCATTTTACAAGAACAACACAGTTAAAATGTCTAATTCCAATTTGCAGATATATAGTTCAATAGAATTTAAACTTTAAAGCACACAACACAGACACAAATAACAAAATAAAAGGAGCTGTGCAATGGCTGCCTCGTTAAAAACTTGTCTAGGTAAAACCCCTAGACAGGGAAAAAGAGTGCAGCCAGCTCCTTGTTCATTGTTCATCACAGGTTCACGACAAGCGTGTCCAATGTGTTAAGTTATTACAAAACCATTACATAAATAAGGTGACTAATCAACATAAAGTTCATAAATGCTTCCTCCAGCTCCTTGTCCTCCACCATGTGTTGCGCCTTGATTCAAAGCCTTCCCAATCCTTGATGCAAGTCGGCGCCTCCACAGTTTCAGGATTCAGTCTCCGCCGTCGCTCCTCGATGATCCTGCCCGTTGTGCTAAAGGTAGCTTCTGAAGAAATGGTTGAAACAGGCACACTTAAAATATCTTTAGCAAGTATTGAAAGGACAGGATAAGTAAGTTTATGTTGATGCCACCAGTGGAGGATATTGAAATCATCATCTAACTGACTGACTGTGTCACAGTCTAGGTAGGCTGCAAGTTCAGAGCCACCAGAACCATTAGATGCAGCATTTGCTGCCTGTAGCAAGGCAGTAGCAGGAACAGTCCTAGACATATTAAGATTAAGAGAGAGGCTAGAACAGCTAGGTTCAGCATCATCATCACCACCACAAATTTCATCCCAAGCTGTTCTTTTCTTACCAGATAGTGTTGGAGGGACAGCTTTTTTCTCTCTAACAGAGCCATACATTGAATCATACCTGTTGTATAGTTTAAAGAGAAGAGTTCTAGTGTCCATCAACTTATTACCATAGTCGATATCAATAAAGACATTTAATCTCCTTAACACTTTAGTGAATCCCTTTATCTTAGCTCTAGGATCTAAGATGAATGCAATTGAATAAAGATCAGGTATGTTTTTCTAGTATTTATTGTATTTATCAATCATAGGTTGGATAACAGGCCTAGTGAATCCCTTTATCTTAGCTCATCATTTTGATGCTTATGCAGGTGTACAACAATCTTAACAATATGATGCACCATCGGTGAAGCAAAGAGGACAATAAACACCGGACAATACAACAACAGAGTCATAAAACAATTCCGAGAAATACAAGTATTTTAGTTGCCACAGTCCGGTGTTCATCACAAAAAGGAAAGGACCACCTCTAGGTCTAGGATAATGAGACTCAATAAAAGTATTGAAAGTCTCCTTGTGAGGCAACAAATGTTTAAGCATCAGATATGTGGAGTTCCATCTCACCTCCATGTCCAAACCAAACTTCCTAGGTCTAGTACCAACAAAGAATACAATAACTCTTGTATGCAGCAATTCTTTGGTTGGAAGAGTTCAAAAATGATATTGCAGTTCAAATCATCAAGCAAAGGACCAACAAGAACTAATGCCTCCTTAACTATCGGGTTAATAATATGACATACACAAATAAGATGCAAGAACAGATCAGCACCCAAATACTCTCTAAGTATTGGTTTCAGTTTATCCATAGCATTTTTATTAGCAGATGCATTATCCAAAGTGATAGAAAAAATCTTGCTAAGTATGCCATACTCAGTAAGCACATTAGACACACGTTTAGCAATGTTCTCAGCATTATGTGACACATCAATGAGCCTTAACCCAAGAACCCTTTTCTCTAACTGCCAATCAGCATTAATGTAATGAGCCACAACACTAAGGTAATCCTCTTTAGCATTTCCAGACCAAATATCAGATGTAATAGCAACAGATGAAACTTTAGAGTCTTTCAAAGTCTCAATTAGTTTTTCACGTTTCTCATTAAAATACTTAAACAGATCTCTACCAGTGGTTTGCTTAGAAACAGGGGTGAATCTAGGGTTATGGGCAGTTTTAATGTACTCAGCAAAAGTCTCGGTTTCACCAATACGAATAGGAAGATCAAGCCTAGCAAGCATATGAACAAGCTGAACACGAGCAATCTCGGCACTATATTCCTAGTGACGAACACTACCATCAGGATTGAAAGCAATATGAGTCTGAGACATGCCACACATCTTCTCACACCTCGGACCACACTTAAGAAGATGGCGAGAGAGATGGCCAGTGCCACCACTAGATAGACCAGAGTACTGCTTATGGCAGTGGAGGCATCTGGCACCATACCTGACATCCTTACCGTTTACTTGCTTGGTGAGCTTCTCAAAGTCCTCCCAGACCTTGGAGGTGGAAGGCCGATTGGAAGGCCCCGGCGCCGGGTCGGTGCTATCAATCTGGCCAGCGGCATCACCCTGCCCAGGGAAGTCGTTCTGCTCGAACGGATGAGGATCCGCAGCAGAACGACCTAAGAGCTCCTCGGCATCCCCGCGAACATCGTCCTCCTCGTCATCTCCGGCCATCCCGCAAAGACGCAAATTGTCATTGATGGTCATGGAGTGACCAGGGGCCAACTCCTCTTCGGCTGCCATCTCTCCGGCCTCCGGTCCCTCAACGACTACCAAAAAATAGAGGGAGAGGAGAAAGAAATCAGATCAGACAGACAGACATACACCGGCAATCTAGGGTTAGGGTTTGGGAAGGTAGCTCACCTCTAAGGCCGGAGCACCGAAGATGCCGGAGAGCTCGACGACGTCCGGATCCGGCGCCCTGGTACCTCAACGGGCTCGCCGTAGCAGAAGACCTGCACAGGAAGAAGAAAATGGGTAAGCAATGGCCACAAATACAGAGGAACACGGGACGAGAGAGAGAGAGTGGTGATGAAGGCTGCAAGCCACTTACCGGAGCCCCAGAGGTGCCGGTGGTCGGCGACGTCGATGACGGCGAAGAGGATAATGGGCCAAGATGCGAAGGACGAGGCTCAGACGGCGTTCCGGGATGAAGAAGAGGGGGAGAGAAGGCGGTGCCGTGTGCCCGTGCCGGCCTCCGGTGGCACAACCAGCCACCGGAGAGTGAGAAGAAGCAGAGAGAAGATAGGCTAGGGTTTCTAACGGCGGGAGAGCGGAGGCGGAGAGGCGGAGAGGCGAAGAGAAGCTAGGGTTCCCATCCGAGAGAAATGAGGCGAGGGTTTCCAGCGGCGGCCGCGGCGGACGGCTTTTATAGCCTGCCCCCGAACCCTAGCGACATCCAACGGCTAAGAGCGGAGGGGACGCCATCCAACGGCCGGGACCCGTGCCGCCGCCGTGCCGCCTGTTGGAGCGGGTCGTGCCGTGCCGTGCTCGAGGCCGCTTCCAAGGCCCAGCACGGGCACGCCACGGGCCGTGCCAAGCATGGGCACGGTAAAGGCCGGGCCCGTGCCGTGCTTTTTCGAGCCGGGCCCGTGCCGGCACTATGGGCCAGGCCCGGTTGGAAAATTATATGTCGTGGAATAGTTCCACGGTGAGCCATTTTGTAGGATTGACTCGTTCCTGCATGGAGAACCGGATGACTACACCGGAGGTGGTCATGGAGAACCATGCCGGATAAGTCCATTCCAGAAACTAAACAGACTAGCTTCCAGCCTGCCACGCACAAATTTGTCCAAGAAAAGTGATTGTTTCTGGCCTCTGGGATGGAGTAGCTGTCACGCACAAATTTGATGGAATTAAGGGCAACGTAATAAGACCAATGCGCAATGGCTAAACACATTCAGCTCGGCTTGTGTAAATTATAAAGTAAATTCAATCAGACACGACGGTGAAATGCTATGGAGTACAAGTGCATCACACTTATTATTTCTGTTATAATTATAATATCGCAACTTATTATTTTTTTCTGTATATATACCTACCTATCTACCTCTTGCAACGAATACAATACTCTATGTCGCAGTATAACATATCCACTAAGATCGACTTTGCACCGACTTGCTCAATAATTAGCTTTAGCTAGCATGACGAGCAGATAACGATTATCCATCATCAGATCAGATCAGATCAGATCAGTTGATGAGTCCGCTGGTGAACGGCACGCCGGTTTGGGGCAGCCAGAAGTCCCCGAGCACCATGTTGCCGACGGTGAAGTTGGCGGCGTCCGCGGTGGTGTTGAGCACGTGGAAGCCCGGCCATGCCACCCTCCTGCTGGTGTCCGCGCCGGGGCCGGAGTTGTTGTACTCGGCGTAGAAGAGCGTGCTGAGCGCGAAGTCGCCGTCCCACGGCATCCACCCCGTGGGGTCGACCAGCGCGTCCATCTCCGACTGCATGATCACGGTGCGGGAGTAGAGCTTCCACGGCCGGCCCAGGTAGGTGGCGACGGAGAACGCCGTGTTGGCGGCGAGGTCGGGCGCGGCGGCGATGGTGCAGCCCTGGAGCGTGGTGCCCGTGTTCTGGTTCGGGTCCGTGCGCCCCTGCGCCGTCACCGTGTTGCTCTGCCCCTGCATCGGCAGCCGGGAGTAGAGGTTGCAGTCCTGGAACACCACGGCCGCGTTGCCGAACACGTAGTCCACCGTGCCGTAGATGTCGCAGCCGCGGTAGAACTGCCGGAGGGAGTGCGTGTACAGCGTGTCCTGGTACGCCTCGAAGCTGCACTGGTAGAACGTCGACAGGTCCGCGCCGGAACGCAGCGCCACCGCCTGGTGCTTCGCCGGCCCGGCCGTGTTCCGGAACGTCATGTTCACCGCGACGAACCCTGTCCCAAGAACAGCTGCAGGCATTCCGAATTTCGTTCCGAAGAGTCAATGCATTCGCTTTTTTATGACTTAGTACGATAGAAAGTGCTACAGTTTTCTTGGTACCGGTCGAGTCAACCACCGACAGACGCGCCAAACCCAAATGTATAAAGATACTAGCAAATCATAAAAGTGGACGCTCACCGAACGTTGCGGAGTTGAAGGTCGTCCAGCCGTCGACGACGCTCCGGTTGCCGGTGACCACGGACTGGCCGATGCCGTCGCCGATCATCATGACGTACTTCTTGTTCTTGGGCACCACCACATTCTCCTGGTACACGCCGGCGGGCACGCGTATGACGAAGTAGCCGCTGCTCCCGCCAAGGTTGCTCGGCGCCGCCGCCACGGCATCGCCGATGGTCGTGTAGTTCCCGGCGCCGCTCTGGTCAACCGTCACCTCGCCCACCACCGGGACCGCGGCCGCGACGCCCTCGAGCGCCATCCTGCGGACCATCTCGTCGTCGGTGGCGTCGAACAGCCCCTCCCGTGGCCGCCGCCGTGGCGGGGCGGCATGGACGACTTGGACTTCTTGGCCTTGGACGAATTCTTCACCCATGCCCTGGTGAAGAGCGACAGCGAGACGCTGTACAGCTTGGTGCTGTTGAGCATGGGCACGGCGAGCCCGTTGCGCACGGACCACGCGGAGGCGGCCACCTGCAGGCCGTCGGCGCACGTCTGCTGGTTGGTCAGGATCGCCGACAGCAGCGTCTGCACGTCCTCGGCCTGCGGGTCCAGCAGCGTGCTGTTGCCCGACGTGTTCAGGGTGGCGCCCGCCGACGACAGGAAGTCGATGTTGAGCCCCGAGAGGAGCTGGCAGTCCTGCAGCGCGGCGACGGCGCCCGGGGAGAGGCCGCCGCGGGCGAGGTACCGGTTCACGAGGCCCAGGAACTTGTTGGCGTTGGCCAGGGACTTGGCCACGGAGAAGCGACCGTAGGTGTAGAGGTTGCCCGTGCCGTTGGACGGGAGCACGGTCCGGCAGAAGTTGGGGTCCGTCGTCTCGTTGCACGCCGTGGAAGGCGTCACCGGCGTGCCCGCCGTGTCGGAACGGACCACGGCGACGAGCAGGGACAGGGAGAGCACCAGGATGGCGGAGAGCGTGGTGTTCGTGCGGAAGGCTGCTGCTGCCATGGTTGGTTAGTGTGAATGAAGCTAGCCGGAGTACTTGTTAAGAGTGTGTTGATGTACTCGAGCTTGAGAAGATTTGAGACAGCCATGGACCGGATCAAGGTGTCCTTTTATAATGTGGATCCGAGGGCTTCATGGTAATTTTGAGAAGTTGGCAAGTCTAAGTGGCTTGACTGGCGAGGTCCATGTGGCTGTTCATGGAGTCCGGGGTCCCTAAGCTAGCGAGGAAAGCGCGTCTGCACCATGACGGTGGCGACGACAAACCGGCGGCACATGTCCAAGTCCAACTCCCTACCTGTATGTACTTCGACCTTGCATTGCATGGGGGAGGTCACATTTGTCTGGGTTGGGTTGGCCGGGTTCAAATACACTAGTTGCTCTCTGTCTCTCTCTCTAACATATGACATAAACTTGGTAAGTACTCCCTACATCCCAAATTATAAGACGTTTGACTTTTTTTTTACACCAAGTTTGACCACTCGTCTTATTCAAAAATTTTTGCAAAATATCATTTTTTTTGTCGTGGCTTGCTATGTTAATGATAGTTCTTCAAAAATAACTTAAATTTGGCAATATTTGCATAAATTTTTTTGAATAAGACGAATAGTCAAACTTGGGTTCAAAAAAATCAAACGTCTTATAATTTAAAATAGAGAAAGTACACCGCAACATTTTGTTCAGTGGTCACGCAATCACGTGGTTACTTCCAATATCATTTTAGTTAGGTTAACCGCCATTTGAATTTAACCTGAAGAATGAAATTTGAATTCCTCCTTTTTTTTTTAGGAGACTGGGTTTCATTATTTTTTTTTTTTTTTCATAATGACAGAACATATGGTCCTATTAAATATATATAGAGGTTCAAACTTAACTTATAATCTATTATAAAGTTTCTTTTATCTAAGAGGAAAAAAATACAAAGACGACATGTATGATACTAGCAGCATCAAGACATTTATTAATTTCAAAAAATTATTTTTATAAAATCAATAGCACGACTAGTGTTTTTTGATTTCATAAAAAATTAATTATTTAGAGAATGTGATAATTGAGTTGCTGGTGATATCTTTCTACTATATAGACGATCGAGTTAGAAAATTGGCATGTAGCTAGAAAACACCAAGCTGATGTAACGTGTCACTAATACGGAGGCTAAGGTTAACAGAATTGCATGGATGTGATTATGCAAAGGTTAAGTGCGCACGCAAGCATCAAGCACTATTGACCCACCCATGCAGCGCTCAAAAAGATGCATGATTAACCCATGCATATGGCTGGGATGGGTGGCCATTTTAAAATATATAATATGTGCGTTAGTGATGGAGCCATGCAGGGAAATGGAACCTGTAGGGCGCTTAAAAAATGTTGAAATTTGATTTGCCTAAGTCAAAAACCACTGAAATCCCCATTGTTGCTAGCTTGTTAATTAATTCGCGACTAACAAACCCGGCAACTTGTTAATTCGCGAGGTGCGCTCTGGCGGCTGCTCTGTAGGCGTAAGCTCATGGCGCCACAAGATCTACGTGCGTAAACAATGCAAGAGAACGTGCGGACGGTGGATGTGACAGCCACGAGAGTTCAGCAAGATTAATCGAAGTTTCTGTGTGGTGTGCAGTGTTCCACAAAGTTAGGCAGCCACTAAGCAGTGGTTGACTCCTAGTGGATTTAGTAGATTACGTGCTTTAATTTGTGTGTTCGGTCGTCGGTGGCTAATTAATATATTAACAATGCTCGTCGTCGTATATTGAATTATCAATATGAGAGTTCTGTTTATATATAGCTAGATACTACACATCAGTAGTACGAGTATAGCATTTTTTTCTTTTGGATGGGGGTGGGTGTGTACAAATATGGGATAGACTGTGTAGGGCCATTTCGTGGTGCTCAGTTTCATGTAATAATAAGCTGTGTGCGTAAGGCTTACTAGTTAGTCCTTTTATGGATGGATGATACTAGAAGTAGGATGGCGTCGGCCATATGTGTTTAATTAATTTAGTTTCCATTTTTTATATGATTTGGTGTCCACGGTAGTTCATGGATGAGCCTTTAATTACGTGCCTTCCAGGCTTCCGTAATCAAATCAAAGTATCAAATGATTTTAGCATAGAGTTAATATACCTTTTTGGTTGAGTAATAATAGGGTCAATTAGACTATTACGCAATGTTTATTTGTTACTAGTACAAGAAAATTATTCGCGTTATGCAATGTGATGCACACCAGTGGTCAAACACCCCAAGCGAAGATTATGAGGTAATATTGAAGGCATTAGAAGATCAAAAGATGGTCCGATTCAAGACATCAAGAGATAGACATTATTGAAGAAGCAAAAGGCTCAATTTGGCACGGCTCTAAACAACTTCGTCTTCTTGCTACAGTGCATGGAGCAGCTAGAATCCATGAAACAAAAAAATAATAGCTTTATTAGCTTTTAGTTCATTTTAAGAAGAGATTAAATCAACTCTTGCTATAGTGAGCAGAGGAGTAGAAGTTGGCTGTATCTTTGCCAAATGCTTGTCAAAATACACTCACCAAATGACCAAATAGTTCAATGTACGTTCAGAAGCAAAACACATCATATGCTTTGCCGGAGCGATAGTTCAGTACGTTCAGAAGCAAAACGCATCATATGCTTTGCCGGAGCAATGACTAGGGTAACAAGGAAGAGTGAATTTACACTCGCAAGAATCTAAGGCTTAGTGATGACCACAATGCTTCAAAAGGCATTTTTTTGATCGAATAAATGTGAAAATACAGTCCCAATTTCCAACAACATTGCACACAACAGAAAGCCCTATGATGGACACAAACTAAGGTGTATTGGATGCTTTCACCGGAGCAAAATATTATAGAGAGGTGACCAGATCAGTGAAACACCAAAATATATATTTAGTGAAACAAATGATCTCTTCCTAAACACCAAATTAAATACAATTTACTGAAACAAAAGATGTGATCATCGATGCAAAACATACTATCGCTCCTGCCCTAGGCTTGTCACTTTGCTTTCATTGAAAAGCATCCAAGTCATCATGTCTTAGGAGTATAATACAAGGTGTATCTTGTTTTAGATGTGCCTTAAAAGTTAACTCTATATTTGACCGTTGACTTCTCACAACACGACATTTGTCAAAAAAATAGTACATTGTGAAACCATTTCTTAAATTTAATTATCTCTAATAAAACATGAAGTTAGGAGACAACTCTTTTATTAACAAATATGGTAAAAATTGTCAGCCATGGCCTGGCCCACGACCTAGACAAGAAAGGACCAGGACAAGACTAAGACCGAATAGAATGTGGCAACCTAGCCGGACTTCTAATAGAAAGTACCATCTATAACTGAAATAGAACACTGTCTTCAGATCCAACTAGAACTGTAATCACATCATAGCCGTCTCTCAGATATAAAGAGAGGCTATAGGCACCCCTTGTAATAATAAACAACACAATCAATCCAACGCAAAGGCTAACGCGGACTAAACGTAAGATTAGTACTCGATTACGAGGGCCCGAACCAATATAGATCTCATGTCTCTTGTGTTTACCATCAGGTTCAAGCGCACCAAAACCAGAACAACTATCCCAGATACCCTCGTGGCAGGCTATCGGTGGTCAAACACCGATAGCCTACAAAAATGTCTAGTAATTTTCAAACATAGGCAGTCTATTTACGAAGGTAGCTCAATAACACGACTACCCAAAAATATCCAGAGACAATCATTATTTATTAAGAGAGGCAGACATATTGTTCACATCTAACCAAACGTCACTGTTAGGCAGTTGGAACCCCCCACATCTGAAAATCGATTAATGGCCTCCATTAATGGTTCCTAGAAAATAGGCACCTTAAGATGTCTATTTCTCAGTTAATGATTCCTAGAAAACACAAAAACCAGACCTAGGAGCACATACACCACCTTACCATTACACTACTGAATCAATGTGAGTACATATATAGAATTATATCTTTACGTACAAATATTCCATAATCTTGTATTGAATATTTGGACTATTAAATATACTTAAATGAAAAACTTTCAATGAAAAATTCAAAATCTTATCAAGCACTATAGATTTGGTATCGAATGTGTCCCAGTCCAAAATTGTTTGAAAATTCAAAAAAATGATTCTCAAAATATGTAAATAAAAAAATTTGAGACATAAATAACTTCAAATAAAACACTTATCAATTAGATTAGGTCAACCACTGCAACTTTAGTATAAATCATGTGAACATCCAAGGTCCTCTAGAAATTCTGAATTTTAAATTTCAAAATCTATGACTTTAAATAAAAATATTTTAATTACAAAATTATAGATTATATTGAAAACTATAACTTTGATATAGACCATATCAATATCTGTAGTTATTTGAAATTTTTAATTTTAAAATTTCCAAAATTGTGAACTTAAAACAATAATTTGGAACTATAAATACTTTCAAATGGAAACTTTTCAACTATTAGATCGTGTTGAGAGAGATAAAACTTTGATAAAAAGTTTGTCTTCATTCAAATTCATATAAAAAAAGATATGAATTATTTTGGATGCAACTATTTTCGGAGTTGGGCATCTTAAGATGATGGACTCCATTAATCCATGATTTTCAGAGGCGGCTATTTTCCTGGAGGCCTCCTGGCCATATACAGAGACGATCACTAGGTGTGCAACCAGTTTTTTCTAGAAATGTAAACAAACATATCTATAAATGGATTTTCAAGGTCACTTGAGGAGACCAAAAGAGGCATGCATATTAGATGCCCATCTCTTGAAATAATTATAAAAATTATAACTTTTGCATACAAAGTTGGTGAAGACGAACTTTTATTAAAATTGTAGAGCTCAACAAGATATAAATGACAAGTTTTTTATTTGAAATTATCAAAATTTAGTTTTAAGTTCTTGGATTCTAGATCTATAATTTTTTTAACAACCTTTAAGTGTTGACATGGTGTAGACTAAAGTTATAGTTCTCAACTTGATCTACAACATTGTAGTTACGAAGCTTTTAATTTGAAGTTCTTAAAAGCAATCCATCTACCTAGAAGTAGGACTTTAACTAACAAATTCCACGAGTTTTGGTGAATCAGTGATTTTGCAGGCATACACTGGAAATGACACACTTTTGAGCCATAACGCAACATAGAATGCAAGATTGGACGCCACGGCAGTACGTGAGGATTCTAGAAGGAATGAGAAGACAATCCACCGAAGCTAGACCGAGAACCGGCCAGCAGGGACCGACCGACCAGTCCCACCCCGGACCGGTCGATCCCATGTGGGGCCTGCTATCGGCCCGCTTCGTCCAGGTCGCTCCACTGCCTTTCATCCGTCAAAGTCAGTTTGATCCAAGGGCTCACGTTCATTTGCTAAGGCTATAAAAGAAGAGGCAACCCCCTGGGAGGGGGGTCCACTCAAAAGAAGAAGAGTTTCATCGAAAAACCCTGGTTAGAATCCCGGGAGGTGTCCCTTGAATGGACATACCTCTCTAGAGTTAGCATTCCAAAAAGAGAACTAGTTCTATACCTCTAGAAGCCAGTTCTATATCAGAAATAGAGAGATAGAGTCTTGAAGAGAGTTTTAGAGGAAGTATCGGTCTGTCAGTGCGACCTCTACGACTTGTATCTGAGCTTTGGAACGACTTCAAAGTTCAAGTAAGTAACATTGTCTATCTTGTTTTACCAATTTACGACTCTTTTGAGTATTTTAATCTTTGTAGCTCTTGGGTTAGAGTAGTATTCGTAGTGTAAGCGTGGCGCTTAGACTTTGTTACTCGTAGATGTACCCTATCTTCCGGATTTAATGGTAGCATCGCGGAGGTGACTTTATAGCTCCGTTGAATCTTATATAATCCATTATCCCATCGGTAGACCGAGCAGGAGAATAATTGGTAGTAGGGTTACAGTTTCGCCTGTACTCTTCTATTTAATTCCCTAGTCAAACATCCTAGACATATCTTACTTAAGCCTGAATTAGAAGCCTTAGTTGTCTTCTCTATATCCCTCTCTTCTACGTCCTTGTTTGCTACTCGGTGGTTAAGTTGTAGTTAGATTACCCTCACACATCTTCCTTTGGGTCCGATATTAAACTGAGTCTATTTATCCCGTGAAGTGCTACAACATATCCGTGCGTTTACGGATTATTCAGTCGGCATTAACAGATACCAACAATCTCTAAAATTTTTGGAATGACTTATAATTTGGGATGGAGGGAGTAGTTGAAATCTTTTTCATTTAAGATCATTTAGCGGCCAAACTATCGATCTAATACAGTATTAGTATCTTATCAATATAAAATTATAGCTTCCTGTACTCAGTGAAGGCGTCCACCTCTGGAATTGTGAAAATTTCTTAGAGACCATTCAACAGATGGGGCAGGTTATGCTTTGTGTAACGGTGTCTTGACATATAATTTTTGTCGCCAAACCAAACATAATAAATTCTACTATAATTAGGCATGGTTGGGTGATTGTTTCTTCTTTTATTTGGAAGGGACTTGGTTTATTAGAAGCCAATAAAACAACGAGGTTGAGAGTACATATAATTTTGAAATGTTTTGATCTCCTATATTTCGAAGGAGAGCGCACTGTATATATTACTCCCCTACCTAAATTATATAGATTGTGAGTGGCCCCAAAACGGTCCTGTATATATTAATTACAGAGACGATCAAGACTTCCAGGGGCGGGAAGCCGATCAAAAACAAGAGAGAGAATACTTGACTTTTCATTGGCTTACATTGCCAAAGTAAATAATTCGCACCATTTAGTATCAACTAGAGATCTTTGGTTCACTGGCAGTCTGTACCACCATAGCTCGGCTTCAATTTTTTCAAGAAAGCAGCATTTGACGCTTAGTGAGCACCTCCCCTCTGAAGATCACCCAGTTGCGGCGCTTCCAAATTAAGTTGCCAGCAGCAGAGGGCAATGAACATCCCAAACTGTTCTGGCGGGAAATGACTGGCCTAATTGTTGTATGAAGCTCGCTGATCGGGCGATCCGGGGGATAACTGAATGCCAATAATCGCAGCCCAGAACGAGAAACCGCAACTGCACAACCCTGAATATGACTCATCCTCGCTGCAACAGATTTCACACACAGCAGAATCTACAATAATGCACTTGCGAGACAGATTTACTCGGCATTGTGGGCCTCAAGTTGCAGTTCCATTGTCCCTGGAGTGTACCATTGTTCAATTACAACTGCTCTGTCTATAAAAGTCCATTCGACATTTGGGGAGTCGGAATTCAGAAACAAGCAACTATGGAAACAAGTGGAGAAACAGGACACAGTTTGTCTTCTGATCTGGATTTTTATAAAAGCATCCATGCACGGGACCGAGCGGCATTGACAGCTGAAGCGGCCACACGCGATGTGTATGCTGCCTGTCCGTCCGGACAGCAAGGCAAGCGACTGACTGACTTGACGGGGGCCAAGGAAGTGCAGCCATGAGATCGACGCGGCAAGAGTTTGGCAGATCCGAGAACGTGTAAGGTGTAATCCACCATCCACGTCTCTGCAGGCTGGGATGATGCGTCAATGGCTCAATGCATCATGCATGGCAGGGTTCGGTACGTGCGAACGGTCATCGATGGTGCTGTGGCCGGAGACGCCGCCAAAGTCGTCTTACCAGATCAGACCATGCTAGCCGAATGATGGTATAGTATATACTAGAGAGAGGTGTGCCTGACCTTGACCCACCCGATCGATGGGGCTTAATTAGTTAGTAGAATAGAAAACGTTCACAATAAATAATAATGTGACTTGGAGCACGGTGTATCCGCTACGTACTAGGGCGCTAGCCGCTAGGGCAATGAGAATGAGAGGAGTCTGCGCTGCGCGTTCCACGAGCGCCACCGGTTAATCTGGTACCGGCGCACTGCACACCTGACTCTCGTGGTCTTGCAGTTGGATCCTGCTTGTCGTTTTCGAGGCCCCGCTACCACTAGGGGAAGGTAAGCAACGTAGCCGTAGCCTGTAGGGAGGCCATGACCGACGGACTCACCTACTGACAACACTTGCTTCCTCGACTCGTCGAAGCGAAATTGTTAAAAGTTGGGCTTATGGTCTCATGGATCCCATCTTAGAACAAGGTCCCCAGCCGAGACGATGGAAGCCCATGTCGCCCGGCCAGGCCCATGGCAGCTAAGCAGGCGTACTAGGCGTGCGTTCTCTGACCGAATGGCCCAACATCGCTAGCAGTCCGCGGAGAGCCGAGGTCGTCGTCGTGGCCCGCTCGACACCAACCAGCAGGGCAGGCGCACGCGAATCCTACGGTGTCGTGGAGAGGTGGAGCTGGGGGATGAGCGAGGTGTCGTCGTCCTGGCTGCTCGCACCCGTTGCGGGGCTGTTGCGGTCCTGCCCCGGCCACCCGTGGTCGGGGCGTGCTAGGGTCCGACTGGGTCGGCACCTTGCACTCCGTCGACCAAGCTCTCCGCTGCAAAAATAAAAGAAGGAAAATGCGTTACGCTGCCGCCAACATGGGCCGGCCCGCTAGGCACTATTCCCGTCATGCGCTACGCTCTATCTTGAGTCATGCGGTACGCTCGCATGCAGCTACTGCTATGGGCTGGCTTCTGTCCTGTTCTGTGGGCTGGATTTCTTTCTCATGAAGTCAAGAAAAAATATAAAATGCTAATAAGAGGGATTTGAACACAGGCGGGTTCAAATGTCATCCTCCTACCACTACTCCATGAGATGCTTGTGTCAGATAAGATATTCATATTATATCAACCTTATTAAATTTTGACAGGGGATGATGTAGTCCTGATGCAACATGCAACTCCACTATTTCACATGAAGCAAAAATAGTACGGACGTAAAAAGGAGTTGAACATAGGACCTTTGGCATAACAAAGATATTCCCCATCATTAAACAACATATAAATAGTTTGTGCTAGTTGTGAAAATATTTGTATTATGAAAATGTATTTGACCACTTAAGTCAAAAGAAGTATTTCACCATGATAAAGATAATGTTCTAAACCAAAATATATCATGAAACATTTCATATAGCATGGAACATTTCATATAGTATGAATATAAAATAAAAAATATAAGGAAAAAATAATTAAAAAACCATGCAATAGAGAAAAATAAAAGAGTACATCTTATAGATACTACTTGAATATTACTAATATATGGAGTACCACGGAACATCTCACGATGCGAGTACTATATGAGCGAGTACTCAAATATACTCATAGACACCATATTTGTACCATGTGAACATCACAAAATATATTATAAACATCATATGTATAATTTGAACATCACATATATCTCATGGAATGTAGAAAATTTGAAGATTAAAAAACAAAAAATAAAAATAAACTACTTAATTAAAGTAAAATAGTGAAGTAAAAATAATAATAACAAATATAAAGAAAAAAATTAAAATACATCATAGAACAACTTTTAAATATTACGGAATATCACAACATATATCATAAAACACCACATATATACTACATGAACATAGCGTATATATCGAGAGAACACCACATGTATACTACACGGACATAAAAAAATACCTCATAGAACATCACACGTATACTGTGTGAATACTATAAAAATACCTCATAAAACATCATATGCATACTACTTGAACATCACAAAATACATGGTAGAACACTACATGTATACTACATGAACACGACAGATATATCAGAGAATATCACATATATACCTCATAGAACATCACAATTATACCACACGAACATTACAAAAATACCTCATAAAACATCACACGTATACTACCTTGTTGGTATATTTAACGCACACAGAATAATCAAAGAGATAAATCCGCAAACGCATGGATACCGCTGTAGCTTTCACCTAAGAGTATTCCAAGGTATCGAATTTCCACGAGGAACGCGAAGTGAACTAGAAACGAATCAAGAACGTCGAAGGATAGAAAGGATAAATGTTTTTGGTAGGTAGAGAGGGGCTATCTAAGGTGATCTAGATAACTAAGAATCAGACTTACAATACTTGTCTACTTTGGAACAACAGTACCTTTTCAACTCTCGAATAAGACTGGGAAGAAGGTAGTTGGGGAAGTCTGCCAAAAGCTCTACGAAACACCAACTCCGACGTGATGGAATACGAAGGCCAACAAAGCTGTCACCTCTGAAGGCTACCACAACTAACCGTAGGAATTGGACGCAAACTCAGGTAAACCCTAGTCTAGACACCACGTCTACGCTAACGATTACTACTCTAGTCACGTACGCTAACTAGAGCACTCAATACGAGCTAAGATCCCGTAAATAAAGTAAAATAAGAACAAAACTTAATCAAATAGAAAACTTAGAGTTGCTAACTGAAGAACTTAAAGATGAACTGTCTCCGTAGAGGTACAAAGTTGAAGAAGATTCGACAAGCCGACTCCTCTTCTACTTCTTCCTCTCCTCTCTCCCTATTTTCTAATTACAAGAGCTCTAAATGAGCTAGGGCTCCTAGCTCTCCAAATGAATTAATAGAATGAATTAGGGTTTTTCTGGGGGGGTCTGGCCATGTATTTATAGCCCGGTGGGATGCACGACAGCCGTTTGATCAAACCGACTTAAGATACGGTGGATATTAACCCTCAGGCGGTGGAGGAAGCTTCCAGAAGTGCGTAGAAAATTGTTTTAGAGGGAGGCCACCCGGCATTTCTCCTCAGGCCAGCCGGCCCCACCATGTGGGCCCCCGCGCGCTCTGCTTCGTTCTGATGTTTGCTAGATCCTTCCTGAGTCCAATGTGCGGGATTTCGTTGGCGTCAAGTTTCGTTACTCCGTTTGATAGTTAGGCCCTTTTCCGTGGTTTTCTGGAACAATCCCTGCAAAATAATAATTCACCAAAACTCATATAATTTATCAGATAAAACCCTAGACTTCTCTATTTGCAAGTGTATTGACCATTTATCATGTTTATTGCACTATTAAATGTTGACGCTATCCACCGTCAACAAGCTCCCCCAAGCTTACCCTTTGGTAGTCCCTTAGCAAAGCCTAACTACTAAACTTGGATCAGAAGTTGCTACAATGCTTTCACACCTCAAAAGTACACATACCTTCAAACAAAAATTCTCCTCCGGATTAGACAAAACTACTCTAACTTTCAAACTTACTTATTTTACCTTTAACTATAGAGCTTTTCAACCTTCGCATGGGTCTTGAGTAATTGAAAGATAGAATAATCTAGTCAAGCACTATACCTCAAATTCTTTACTCAACCAATATTCTGGAGTTTTTGTAAGTTTTCAAAATAAAACTCAGAGCTTAATTGTATGACACCCTCAAGTCTCTTATTGTATGTAGTATTTATAGATCTCACTGAGGCATTAATGATGTCATGCCTTCCTATATCTAAGGATTCTAGTGGAGTTTATAGGAGTGGCATTAAAACAAGGGTAAACATACTTGCAATTCATATATTGTAAAGTCAAACAATGGATCCAAAGAGAGTCAAGTCATACAATCAAACCAAGATGTGCATGTGTACGAATATGGTGGATAGTGAATATATGGTGGCTAAACCTAATTCTACTTTTGCTCTTTGAAAATAAATCTCTCTCTTAGACTTAGAATTTTCACAGAAAAAACATGAGCTATATTTGTTCTTCTTTTTTTCTCTTTTTCTTTTCTTTCTTTCTTCTTTTTTTTTTTAGGAGACGGGCATCTAAGTATCCATTGTTTTAATTGCTTGGACATTTATCCATTTTTAACTCCTTCTTTTTCAATACTTTTTCTTTTTGTATAGCCACATGCATCCTTTAAATACAATAAATAATTGGAGAGATAACAATAAGAACTCAGAGCATTTAACGGGGGTTGTCCTATAGGATATATTTTTAGGTGTTTTACTCCCATTGTAGGAGAAAAATATTTTTAAGGTGGATCTGGATGAAAGTAGAAAATAATTGCGCTTACTTCCAGTAGGGAGCAATGCCTATGTAGGTGAAGTGTGTAAGTGATCTTGATTTTAAAAGCATGACAAGACTCTCATAAGGTATACAACAAAGATTGACTGAACTTAATGCAAAACAAGCAGCCTGAATGAGCAAAGGTTTTCCTATTCTAAATGTATATCATATATGGCTTTGGTAGGAATTCAAACTTTTTTTTTAGACAAGAGCTCATCATGTAAGATTTTCAGTTTTTAAAAGATAAATCTCGAAACTTAGTATCATTAGGAATAAGATAAATAGTAGCTCGGACTTTCTCATATTATATCCCTCAATCACTTAGACTTAGCTTAAGCATATGACTCCACAAGTTTCGTGGTTCGAGTAAATTTTTATATCAAAACAGTCATATCCAAAACTCAGGAGAATTTAAGGTTGAAAACTAGGCACTTGAAAGAAATTACGACAGAGCAACTATTCATCATCTCCATGACAAAATCTTATTGTTCTTCAGTTTTATTTGACTCTTAACAAACTAGATAAAACTGTAAATACACTTTATGATCACACCTTAATAAATAATTAAACTATCTTTATTTGGTATTAATGATTATTCATCTTTTTATTTTATTTTTTAGACTAATGGACTCATAAAAGACTCTCTGAGAGATGGACCTTCATGTGTCCATATATTTTTGGTATTTTATGACTATAAGATAGACTCGATAATCGCATAGGTATACTTACCTGATAACTAGGGGATGCCCTCCCCCAAGCTAGATATTTGTTTAGCTTCTGTTCACTCTTGTGGCCTACATGTTAAATCTCACTCTTCTTCAAACTTCTAAATCCTGCAAAACTCAAATAGACGTAAAACTCATGAAACAAATTAAGTGTTAGACATATAAGTTTCAGTTGTCTAGAGTCTTGGTGATTGAATTATTTTTTTTAGATAGGATCATCAAATTGTGGAAATTTAATCATATCTATCTCTTCTAAATTTTCAGTTTCAAAGAATATTTTCAAACGTTGACCATTTACCTTGAAGACATTACCTGAATTGTCTTGAATTGTAATAGCACCATGTGATTAGCTTTCAACTACCTTGAATGGTCCTTCCTATTTGTTTCGAAGTTTTCTATGGTCAAAGAGCTTTACTCTTGAATTGAACAGTAGGACTTTATCCCCAGGCTTGAACTCTTTGTGCTTGATTCTCTTATCATGCCATCTTTTTGTTCTTTCTTTGTAAATCTTGGAGTTATGATATGCCTTCTCTCTCCATTCTTCAAGCTCAGATATTTGCATTTGACAATTCTTACCAGCAAGATGGAGATCCATGTTCCATTTCTTGATTGCCTAGTGCGCTTTGAATTCTAATTCAATAGGTAAGTGGCATGTTCTACCATATACCAGCTGATAAGGTGTCATGCCTATGGGTGTCTTGTATGTAGTTCGGTAAGCCCATAGTGCATCTGAAAGCTTGTATTTTCACTTCTTTTCCATCTCATCCACGGTCTTTTGTAGAATGTTCTTGATTTGCTTATTTGATGTTTCAGCTTGACCGCTTGTTTGAGGATGGTATAGAGTTGCAATGTTGTGTTTGACTCTATTTTCTGCTAAGAACTGTCAGAATCTCTTATCAATGAAATGTGGTCCTTCATCACTTATGACCAATCTAGGCATTCCAAAACATAGAAATATTACTTCATGGAACATCTTCTTAGAGTGCTTGGAGTCGGAAGCTCGACATGGTAATGCTTCTACCCATTTAGACACGTAGTCAACTGCCACTAAAATGTATTCAACATCTCCTGACTTTGGGAGTGGTCCCATAAAATCAATTTCCTAGACATCAAACAATTCCACTTGAAGGTTGTTCATAAGTGGCATTGCATCTCGAGTATTAATGTTTCCATGTTTCTGGTATCTGAGATATCTTCTAACAAACTCCTTTGTATCTTGATATATCGCTGGCCAAAAGAATCCACTTTGCCAAATCTTAGCATGTGTACAGAATGCTCTATAATGTCCTCCATATGGTGATGTATGACATCTCTCAATGATTTTCATGCCTTCAACTATTGGGACACACCTCCGTAGCAGCCCATCGGCACAGACCCTATAAAGATATGGATCGTCCGACAAGTGGATACGACTTTCATACTTGAGCTTTCTCTTGTCTTCTCCTGGTGGAACATAACCTGCAACCATATAATTGATAATATTTGCGTACCAAGGATCGAAGTCCATTACCGTGAGGAGTGTGTCATCCCTTAGATAGTCATTAATAGGTAGCTCATGTATGTCTTTATATTGAATTCTAGACAAGTGGTCAGCTACTGAATTTTCTACTCCTTTCTTATCCCTTATTTCTATGTCAAATTCTTGGAGCAGAAGAATCCATTGGATTAACCGAGGCTTATCATCTTTCTTAGTGAGGAGGTATTTAAGTGCAGCATGGTCTATGTATATTATTACCTTTGCTCCCACTAAGTAAGATCTAAACTTGTCTATTGCAAAGACCACTGCCAACGTTTCTTTTTCAGTGGTAGCATAATTAAGCTGTGGCCCAGATAAACTTTTGCAAGCATAGGATATAGCGCAATGTTTCTTATCTTTGGTTTGTCCTAAAACAGTACCAACTGTAAAGTCGCTAGCGTCACACATGATCTCGAAGGGTAAACTCCAATCATGTGGTTGGATAATTGGAGCTGAAATGAGTGCCCTCTTAAGAATTTCAAAGGCTTCAAGGCACTCAGTGTTAAAAAGGAAAGACACATCTTTGGCTAGGAGGCTAGTCAGGGGTCTAGCAATTTAAGAAAAGTTTTTAATGAAACGCCTATAAAACCCTGCGTGGTCTAAAAAGCTGCGAATGCCTTTCACGTTTGTGGGAGGTGGAAGTTGTTCAATAACTTTAATCTTTGCTCTATCCACTTCTATCCTATGTTCGGACACCTTGTGTCCTAGCACAATTCCTTTCCGAACCATAAAATGACATTTTTTCCAATTCAGGATTAAGTGCTTTTCTTCGCACCGTTGTAAGACCATGTCTAAATTCTCTAAACATTCATCAAAGGTTTTGCCATAGACGGTAAAGTCATCTATGAACACCTCCATGATTTATGCATAAGTTCCATATGGGCATGTGAAAGTGGTCTTACTTTGGTCATCTGGGTGGATTGGAATTTGATGATACCCGGAATACCCGTCAAGGAAACAAAAGAAAGAGTGATTTGCAAGCCGTTCCAACATTTTATCAATGAAGGGTAACGGGAAGTGATCTTTCTTTGTAGCCTTGTTAAGTTTTCGGTAGTCAATGCACATACGCCACCCAGTGAAAGTACACTGAGGGATGAACTCATTCTTCTCATTCCTAACGACCATCATTCCTCCTTTCTTTGGCACAACTTGGACAGGGCTATGAGGTACGGGATAAATAATCCCAGCATGTAAGAGCTTAAGGACCTCCTTCTTAACAACTTCTCGCATGATATTGTTAAGTCTCCTTTGTGGTTCCCTCGATGGTGAAGAATTAGGATCGATGGGAATACGATGAGTGCAGAGACTGGGACTAATTCCCTTGAGGTCTTAGAGTGAGTAGCCTATGGCTGTTTTATGTCTTTCTAAGACAGTGACAAGTTGATGTGTTTCTTCTTCAGAGAGTTTATCACTTATGATCATAGGAGTTTCTTGATTATTATTAAGAAAGACATGTCTTAAGCCAGAAGGAAGAGGTTTTAGCTCAACTAATGGTTGTGATGGCACCTCTATTTCATCTATCTTAACAGGCTCTGCCAACTCTTCCTCTTCTTGGATAAAGTGTTCATCATCGAGAGTTGGTTGGGCCATCTCTTCTAAGGATGCCATTAAGGCTTCCTCAATAGGGTCTGGTTCAGGCTTGGATTCTACTATTGCATTATTTGAGCGTGCAAGCAAGATGGTGATAGGAGAACTTCCTAGTTTTACATCTAAGAGACTCTGTTTTGGTCTTTCTTGAAAGAGTATCCCAAAAGGTACATCAATCAAGATGGATTTATCTGAGATGTCAAAGATATAAAAATCTAGACGATACTCGAGAACTTTGTATTCGTAATGGAATAGACCTTATGACCCCATAACTTTCAAGGGTAACTCCAGAAGAAATTCGTAAAAGCTTATGAGATGGGATCAACAACTCGTTGAAGAAAAGTTATTCGGCTAACGCCTTTGAAATGATATTCATCCCAACGGTTAGACTATAGTAGCCCTTTATAGTGGTTCCCTTAATAATGCAAGTGATAACATCTAAGGGGGCATTGATTCGGGCTACCTCAGTGGATAACTCC
The DNA here is from genome assembly GCA_015844335.1 of Chrysopogon serrulatus. Lineage (NCBI taxonomy): Eukaryota > Viridiplantae > Streptophyta > Magnoliopsida > Poales > Poaceae > Chrysopogon > Chrysopogon serrulatus. The sequence goes on along the minus strand of JADLZL010002741.1, from coordinate 114,043 downwards.
GCTTCTGCCAACCACTCACGACTCATGATGTCTGATAGTTCTTTAATATGTTCCACAAGGAAAGAATTATTATTTAGGCCATCATTGTCCTCATATGACACAGAGTGTGCCAAAGGCTTTATTTGAACTGGTAAATTCGAGGCATTGCTAAAATCTTCAAAAAGACCATCCTCGATTTCAAAAGGGAACGTGGAAAGATGAGGTTCATAGTTTTCTAAAATATGTTTTGTTTCCTCAATTGGAGATTCTTTGACAACCAAATCATCTATAGGATTTGAAGGAATTTTATATTCAATTGTGTCTGATTCCTCTTGTTGGTCAGGGCTTGGTTTGACTTCTTCAAGAAATTCATCGAAGATGCCAGTGTAAGTGGTGTTTTCAAGGATTTTCTCTAAAATTGCTTTTCCCTCACTCATGGTGTTGTGCGAGAATGAACCTCCAGAAGATAGGTCAAGATGTAGAGTAGCTTCCTTGTTAAGACCGAAATGAAAGTGGTAAAGAAGCACGTGGTCTGGTAAGTAAAGGGTTGGACCAGTATTGATAAGACTTAAGAACCTAGCCCAAACTACTCCTAATGTCTCCTTCTCCTTTTGTTTAAAGGTAAGAACTTCTATTCGAAGAGTGGCGATCCGAGAAAGAGGGAAAAAAGCCAGATAGAATTTGTCTCGAAGTTCATCCCAGTTTCCTTTCAGTCCTCCTACAGTATGAGCATACCACTGTTTCGCTGTTCCCAAAAGGAAGAACGGAAACAATTTCCATTTAATGGTCTCTTGTGTCATGCCAGCAATATTCAAGCAAGAACACAATTGCTCAAATTCTCTAAGATGGGTGTATGGATTTTCGTCTTCTAATCCAGAGAAGGATTGCTCCCGAACTATGGCTATAAAAGCAGGATGAAGCTCATAGCCATCAGCAAGTATAGGATGTGATGATGGTGGAGGCTCCAATAACTCACCCTTTGGAGCAAAAAATTGTAAGATAGGCGTGGAATCCATATGGTAGGGTAAAGGTGGTAAAAACGAAAATAAAAGATACACGGACGAACTTGGCTCAATCCCAGAACAGCTACCGTCCCCGGCAACGGTGCTAGAAAGCTTGTTGGTATATTTAACGCACACAGAATAATCAAAGAGATAAATCCGCAAACGCACGGATACCGCTGTAGCTTTCACCTAAGAGTATTCCAAGGTATCGAATTTCCACGAGGAACGCGAAGTGAACCAGAAACGAATCAAGAACGTCCAAGGATAGAAAGGATAAATATTTTTGGTAGGTAGAGAGGGGCTATCTAAGGTGATCTAGATAACTAAGAATCAGACCTAAAATACTTGTCTACTTTGAAACAACAGTACCTTTCCAACTCTCGAATAAGACTGGGAAGAAGGTAGTTGGGGAAGGCTGCCAAAAACTCTACGAAACACCAACTCCGACGTGATGGAATACGAAGGCCAACAAAGCTGTCACCTCTAAAGGCTACCACAACTAACCGTAGGAATTAGGCGCAAACTCAGGTAAACCCTAGCCTAGACACCACGTCTACGCTAACGATTACTACTCTAGTCACGTACACTAACTAGAGCACTCAATACGGGATAAGATCCTGTAAACAATATAAAGTAAGAACAAAACTTAATCAAATAGAAAACTTAGAGTTACCAACTGAAAAACTTGAAGATGAAACTGTCTCCGTAGAGGTGCAAAGTTGAAGAAGATCCGACAAGCCGGCTCCTCTTCTACTTCTTCCTCTCCTCTCTCCCTATTTTCTAATTACAAGAGCTCTAAATGAGCTAGGGCTTCTAGCTCTCCAAATGAATTGATAGAATGAATTAGGGTTTCCCTAGGAGGTCTGGCCATGTATTTATAGCCCGGTGGGATGCACGACAACCGTTTGATCAAACCGACTTAAGGTATGGTAGATATTAACCCTCAAAGGCGGTGGAGGAAGCTTCCAGAAGGGCGTAGAAGATTGTTTTAGGGGGAGGCCGCCCGGTATTTCTCCTCAGGCCGACCGACCCTGCCATGTGGGCCCCCGTGCTCCGCTTCGTTCTGGTGTTTTCTAGATCCTTCCTGAGTCCAATGTGCGGGGTTTCGTTGGCGTCAAGTTTCGTTACTCTGTTTGATAGTTAGGCCCTTTTCCATAGTTTTCTGGAACAATCCCTGTAAAATAATAATTCACCAAAACTCATGGAATTTGTCAGATAAAACCATAGACTTCTCTATTTACAAGTGTATTGACCATTTATCATGTTTATTGCACTATTAAATGTTGACGCTATCCACCGTCAACACCGATCATCAAAAAATACATGGTAGAACATCACATATATGATATATACATATATATATATATATATATATATATATATATATATATAAAGGATATATATATAAATAAAAACAAATAATATAAATAGAAAATAAGGAAGGATAAAATAAAGCATAATAGAAAAAAAAAAATTAAAAGAACATCACATGAATATTATTTGAATAACCTATAAATTAAGAAATATCCCGTTTGTACTTCAAGAAAGTCAAATGTATATATAATAAAATATAAAAATGAAAATAATTAGAGTAAAACTAAAAAAGAAACAAATGAAATGAAAATAAGATAATATACATAATACATAAAAGGAAGAAAATGGAAAAATAAATAGAAGAAAAGAAATAAAACAAAAAATAATAAAACATAGAAAGGAAATTAATTAATTAATTAACTACATAAAAAGAAATAAATAAATTTAAAAACACCATGGAGAAAATAATGAGAAAGGAAATAAATAGAAAAATAAAAGGATAAAAGAAAAAAACACACAGGACCCATGCATTAAGAATCATTCACCACCACTTCACGTAGATGTTGGTTTCTAATTATGAAATATTTATAATATCAGTTAGGTAAAAGATTCAACTTACACAAGAATAATATTCTATACAAAAATATACCCTATGACATTCATAAAATATAAAAACCTACATGATAGATAAAACAAAAAAAAAAGAGGATGAAAATAAAAATGAATAAAATAAAGATTAAATTAAAAAAGGCCACATAATAAAAGAAAAGGTAAAAAGAGAAAAGAAATCAAAAACCCAAAAATAAAACACGCAAAGGAAATTTAAAAATGAATAATAGAACAACCTAAAGAAAAGGAAAAGGGAAAGGGAAAAAGAAACAGAAAAATAAAAAAAACAAAAAGAGAATCTCACCTACGGAACCAGCTAGGTTGCGGATCAAAAAAAAAATCACGTACGTGCTTCGGGCGTCAATGGTTCGTGTGCTCTTCGTGGGCCGTGGCCTAGGCCATAACTCGCTTATATGGGCCGTCGCATTGCGAGAGTCAGGCACCCGCGGGGGGTCGGCGCGTTACTCGCGTCCGACGGGTCGGAGGGGAAGATTGGCGCCCGTGGTCCGTGGGGCGCGCAGCGACTTGGACCAGCATGCACTGCTACATACAGTCGTCGGTCCAGGCGCTCCCTCGTCCTCTGGACTGGAAGGAGCAGAGGAATACCCCAACCCAGCTGAGTTGGCGTCAATGGTGCTCAGGCTCAGCAGCAATGCGTCATCCGTCATCACAAAGTGCTGCGTCGACGATCGGCCGCGGCCGGCCGGCACGGCACCGGGGAAGGAAAAGAAGGATCCGATCTGGCGGCGCGCGACAACGGCGTTACGAGGGGAATCCAGAGAGGAATTTGACTACAGTGGTGGGGACGTGCACAATTCATGCGCAAATTGAAGTCGCCCACCCAATAATCTGCTAGTCGGAACGGATCAGATGGGCCTGCACTGCACGAGCCAGGCATTGCTGCTCGGACTTGCTCGCGCACTGCACACTACAACAGACTACAGTGTAGTGTAGGCAGGAGCGTGTCGGCAACGCGTTCCACATGCTCAGCAGCGCCTATATATGGTCAAATAAATACATTCGGCTAATGCCGCTAAAGCACAGTTAGGATTCTGGATCCATCACTGGGGTAGATCCCATTCCCTGATATGTACTCCTTAATTAACTTGTTGTGCCTGCCTACATTGTGTTTTCGCCCACACAAGTCAAAGCCCAGTGATGTTTTACTGTCGAAACGGAGGGACTAGAAAAATTTGACAATTAAACTGATTTTAAATTGGTTTTCTTTATTCTTTTAGTAATTTTTTAGAATTCTTGTTTACTCTAAAAAAACAATTGATGATTCATTTCAAACAAACAAACAAAACTCCAATACAAGAGCTTTTCTAAAGAAAATCTCTATTTGATTATGCTTTATTCATTTCGATCTTAACGTACTTGTTTCCAGTGCTATATCGCTCGTAATTGCACCCACTATTCATTGAAAAAATGGCATTTTGTGGTATACTATAAAGACAAACCAATTCAAGGCCACCAATGAGGCAATGACATACTAGCTAGTTGCAATACTAAATATAGTGTCTATGTGTTGTAGAATGGCACTCGAGGTTAGTTTCGCTTTCAAGACCTTCAATGTACTTGTGAGCACTGGATCCTCTTTGTCAATCTCCGGTAGAAATAATAAAAACAATAGCAATAGGAGCAAAAATCTCAGTAACTCCAAATAAACACCAATGGGTTAGGGTTTCCTAGGAAAAACTTAGTACTCCCTCCTCAAAACTTGATATTTTGAATAAGGTTTGGGTTAAACAATGGGAACATAAACTATCAATAACTTTTAAAATATTTAGTTTGAAAAGATGAAACTTATGTCATTACTACACAATCTTTTGCAAGGCACTTCAAAATTGTCTTCGGATGCGGTTGTGCCTGATAACCGCCTCGGTTAATCGGTTCCATCCCAGCCTTTGCCGCCATCGCACAACCGCCTCGGTTAATAGGTTAACCGAGGCGGTCGGCATAATAAAACCGCCTAGGTTAATCCTTTAATCGAGGCGGTTCTTGTAAGGTAACCGCCTCGGTTAATAAGAATTAACCAAGGCGTTTGTAACACCCTAGGTGTTAAGCATGCATTAGGGCATAATTAATTAACTCTAATCATCATTAAACATGGCATGATCATCATCAAGCGTGAAACCCTAGGTTTCACCTCATCATTTCATGTGTTTACTTTTTATTAATTAATTGCTTGCTTGCTTGTTAATTAGTTAATTAATTACCTTGTCAAATTGCTTGATCAAGTTTGGATCCACATGCCCAGCATTTTGAAATGATTTAACAAATTTTATTTCAAAAGAAATTACCAATTTTGGAGCAAATTAAAAAGAGTTTAAAAATCCCTTTTAAAAGCCCTTTTCCAAATTTAATTTTGCAATTCAAATTTTAATTGGAATTTGACTTTGACCCCAAAATGAAAAGTGTTCAGTTTTTAATTCTCTACAACTTTTATTTTTGGGTCAACTCTTGAAATTGCCTTTAAACTTGTTAAAATTGTGCTTTTTGTCGGTTTGAATTTAAATTTGAAATTTCAAAAAAAGAGAACGCGAACGAGCAGGCCGCTTTTGGCCCACGACGCCCACGGCCACGGCCCTCCCTCGCCCCGCGCGCTGCGCCCGCTCCGCGCCCAGCGTGTCGTGGCCCGACCGCGTCGAGGGAGCGTGCGCCACGCGCTTCGCCGTCGCTGGCCGGTGCGCGCCAAGCGTGGCCGCCGAAACTCCGGCGAGCGGCCCCGCCCGCGACCGGCCTCCACCCCTGTTTTTGGAAATGCACCCCGCTCCACACTCGCTCACTCGGCGCCTTACTCCCTCGCCTCACACACTCGACACGCAGCAGCGGCGCCATTGCCGCCATTGCCGCCGCCGCCACCGTTTCCCCCACCGCCGCTCACGCTCGAAGCCTCGCCGCGGCGTTTATAAGCACTGCTACCGCCTGAGCCACCTCGCAACCCGCTCAATCGCCTCTGTAAGCCACTGGAAAGGGGTGATTTGCCCATCTTCTTCCTCACCGGCGCTCGCGCCATGGTCGCCGGAGCCACGCTCACGCGGCCGGCTACCTCCGCTAGCTCTGCATGCTCGCCACCGTGCGCATTAGAAACCCTAGGCACTCCGCTAGCCCTTGGTGGCTCCAATCGAGTCGATTGGAGGCTCACCGCCGCTGTCCCATAGCTCGTCGGAGCTCCGTTCCGCCGCCGTGCCACCATTTCACGCGGCCGGGAATCGGCAAAGCCTAATCCCACACCTAAACCCTAGGGCTAGATTCGCCTTGAACCCGCGCACCTCGTGCGCTCCCTCACCGAACCCGGCCGGCGTCGGAGACGGCCGCCGTGCGCCATCTTTGAGCCGCCGTGCCGCCACCGTCGCCGCCATAGCTACGGAGCACCGCAGCCCGCGCCAAGCACGCCACCGTGTGCGCCTCGACGTAAAGGAGCACGACGGTGCTACCCTCCCAGCCCGGTAGGCTCGCCGCCGAACGAGCTAGGGCCGGTCGGCGCGTGCCACCTTTCCGGCCGGGCCGACCGTGGGCGGTTGACCGCCGGGTCCCGCCTGGCAGTGAGCCTGGGTGCACTGGACCGGTGCACCCAGCGTTAGGGTTTCGGTTTAAATGAAAAATATATTTCCGCATTTGATTTAAATCGTTTTAAATTCATATCTGGTGCAAATGTGATCCAAATTTGATAGGATTTGTTTTGCTAGGTTTCTAGTGATGACATCTATCTGTGAAAATTATGAGATGCAATTTTGGTAATAGTTTACTGTGTAGATTTATTTAATTGTTTAAAAGGCTAAAATCTCTCGTAAATGCATAATAAATTGCATATTGCTCAGAAAAAAATTGTGATTATTGTTTTGTTAGATTTGTATGATGATGTAGTTTATAGGAAAAATGTATGCCATGCAGTTTCTATGAAATAAATTTGAGATATGATTTAAATGCAATTCTAGGCTGACTCTTGAATGATTTTTAATAAATTAATTATGGGGAGTTATGACCTGGAAATTTTTGATGACTGCTCTTGTGCTAAGAAGTTCTAAAGAAAAATATGAAATCTATTGTTTAACACTTTTCACAGTACAAAGTAGTTAAAAGTGCTTTTTTATCCTGTTGTTTCATCTTTTTTGTGCAGACTGTTATACTCAGTGAAATGTGATGAAAATTTTATCATGGTTCTGTTTTGACATGAAGTAGCCACTGTAATTTTTGTAGATTTTTGTAGACTATTTAGACAAAGGTCACAGTTCAAGTGTTTGTTTTCACATGAAATGATAAGCCCTTTTGGCTATTGTTTTAATAAGTTTAATATTGCTTTTTGAGCACTTCTAATTATGTAATACTTGCTGGTCATATTATGCAGTACCATATAAAATGTGAAGTGTGGTTTATGAGTAGTGCTACTTCTCTTTATGCATGTGTTGTGTGTGTGCATACACACACACACCCACCTCTCTTTATGCACTTCTCTAAGTAGTTAGAGAAGAGATATGCACCTACTCTGTCAAATAAAACGTTAATCATCTTTATTCATGAGCATCACACCTATGCATTCTTTATGCTTATACCATGCATCGCATCATACAAAGTTCGCGGGGAGGGCCCCCTAGTTTCCCAAAGATGCGAGGAGAATCCGGTGGAGGAGCAAAGCGGCCGAGGACCCTGAAGAGGAGCAGGAAGCAGGAGAGGACGACCTGCCCGAGTGCCCGAATCACCACGCCAACGACTTTGAGCGAGGCAAGCCTCGGAGCATTTCCTTACCTATGCTTTCTAACAGTCTAATTATGCTTTATGATTGATGCATTAAGTATAGTAGTTGTGTGTAACCGTTCTTTGCATTATATCCTTGTTTACCCTTGATTATCCTGCCTTGATTACCCTGCTAGTCTCGGTCGAGTTATATTGCTTAGCTTGCTTAGACGGTAAAAGTCGGGTGATTTTCTGTCATCCGCGAGCATAGGTGGTTACTTATGATTGATGGAAAGCTTATGTTGATATCATCTGGTTATTGGTTATGGCTATGATAATTGGAGACCGGACGGAGTCTTATGGGGTTGTTGGACCATAGTGATTTAGCTCAGTGTCGATTAAGGACCGTGCCGTTCTATGCCGTCCCTCGAGTCATGTTGAACGCATGCCTCACACTTAGCCGGGCCGGATAAGCCGCTCCGACCGCTGAAGCCTAACACTATCCAGCCGGCTCTCGATCCGCTCGCACCGTATTGGAGATGGATGGGGGACCACGGGGCGCCAAGAGTAAGTCCAAGGTCCAAAGATGGTCGGCTAAGGCGTCGGACGGCCCAGTGCGGTGGTTCCTGGTCGAAACCGCGTTTTGTTCCCGGATATGTGCCACAAAGACCTGTAGCTCACTTTAGCGGGTAAGTGTGGTTTGTGTGAGGAATACCCCCGAGCTCGGTAGTAATCGATTCGTATCGCCATCATTCCCGGACAAAGGAACACTTGACTTGAGCTACGCCATCGAAGTAATGATTATGGAATGTGGTTAAAGATGATGATGAATTAAGCTATTATAATTATGGTTACTACTTGATTGCTTAATCATGATTAATATATTATAATGATGCCTAGTATAGGTGATCACCTAGCATAAATAGGAATAATTAAGCTGAGCTGTCACTATAAAATGATTACCACTGCTTTTCCGCAAATGAGGAGTTATCCCCTGATAAAGCCTGTCATACTCCTTGGAGTCTTTTATTTAAGTCAGACGGGTAAATCTAGCTGAGTACCTTCTCGTACTCGGGGTTTGTCCCGCTTGTTGTTTGTGCAAATGGCCATACCTACCACGGGTATTGTGAGACCTGCTTATATCCAGTGGATTAAGTACCAAAGGGCAATGGTCGTTCTTACTATTCTCCCCACTTGCTTTTGCGGATTGATCATCAGGCTGGCACTGTAATAAACTTTAAGTGTGTGTGTGGGTTGAGCCTTTAAAACTACTTTGCTTTCGCTACTTAAATTCGAGACTTGGTTTGTAATAACTTTAATTTCCGCACTCTGATGTTATCGAACTATTTATGAAATGTTGTAACGTGTGGATGGTGACGCTAAACTTGTACGATCTTGGTTGATGATGTTTGATTTGAAATCCTTCGAGATTTCTGGACTACCGGGTTTATAAGGGCTTAAGTGTGCTAATTACTTGCGTGACGAGTGGTTTTTGCACTTATGCTTTTATAAATTGGGCGGTTCTGTTACAGGCGTTTGTTTAAGGAAACCGCCTCGGTTAATAGACTAACCGAGACGTTTCTTCTAAACGAATCGCCTCGGTTAACAAGCTATTAATCGAGGCGGTTTCCTTACAAGAACTACCTCGGTTAACTCTCGCACTATATAACCAGCAACCTCTTTCTTTCCCGCAGTTCCTCCTCTATTTTTGCAAGTTTTGAGCTTTAAAACCATAAAAATTATCCATTTTCTAGAGAGCGAGTTTTGCCCTTGGAATAGCCGAATGGGCACCGCAAGAGCTTAATTCTTACCCTCCAACCCTCCAATTCTGACCGTCTTGGTTAAGTTTTCTGTAGTAGTGTGTATAGATTCACCTTGAAACATACTTTTATAAAAGTAATTTTATTTCTAGTTTTTCTTTTATATTTTAATAAAAAAATAATGGATAAAGATAGGTTTTGGAGACCGTGTCCTTGTCCAAAACGTTAAGTTTTATGAGTATGGAGGAAGTACAGATTTGGGTACAGTTCCATATATTGTGTACAGTTCCGTGGGATCCTAGCTGGTTTATCTTCATTGTCGAAATCAAATACTATTAAAAAGGGTGTTGCCAGATCAACTGTAAACCTATACTTGCCTGTGATGCGTGCAATCAAGGTACAGTCCTATATATTGGGCCATGATGGCTCGATTTGCACAACACTACTCCCTCCGTCCCATTGAGTTTGTCACCTTGGACTCAGGCAATCTTGTTTGATCATTCGTCTTATTTAAATTTTTGCATAAATATAATTTATTTTATTATGATTTCTTTTATCAACAAATATACTTGAATATTGATTGATTTATTTTATTATTTGCATAAATATTTTAAATAAGACGGATGGTCAAACATGAAGTCCAAAAAGCTAAAACGACAGGTCTCCATGGGACGGAGGGAGTAGGTCGCACCACACTTAGATTAGACAAAAAACCACACTTCGAGCCGGACTATCGTGCTCCGGACTACATGTACATCTATATAATAGATTTATGGCTCTCGAACACACCCAGGCTCCTCTATTTGCCTAAAAAACAAATTTTTTACCTAGTTTATCTAGATTTAGACATTTAGTTAACGAAACCGATTCTTCCGTCGTTGAGCAAATTTGGTTATCTAAGTGAAGGACCGAATACGGCGACCAGAGGGGGGTGAATGGGAGCCGATCAAAATTTCTTTCGAATGGCCACCGTCCCAATCGACCCTCCAAAAACCCAAAACTCACACGTGAGTAGTTCTCGAGTCAACAAGTGATCGGATGTTCTCCCAAGAGTCCCCTGAACATAGCGAAACACTCAAGGCAACGAAAAGCCAAGCGAAAACAAAGAACTCCTCAAGACCGAAAAGCGCAATGCACCCCCGAGGTTCACGGTTCAAAGGCCGAGGTTCAGCAGAAATGCACTCGCATGAAAAAGAAAACGCTTCATGAGATCACGAGGCTCAAGACTCTAGTGCCGAGGTTCAAAGACTTCTCGACTTCGACAAAAAACGCTACGGCATCACGAGACTCACGCCTCAAGTGCTTGAGGTTCAAAGACGGGCTCCAAAGACAAGAACACCAAGAACGAAAAATCGCCATGATCTTCAATCCGTCCGATCTCCTCCAAATCTCAACCAACCGCACCCAAATTTGAACCGTGTGTTCCCAAGGCAAAGGAGAAGCTCCCTCTAAGAGATCATAGCTTGAGATTGGACGAATCAACGGGAATCACAAAGGGAACGAAGAAAATGAGCAAAAAACAGGCGTCACCAAGAATCGCCTCGATCTCCTTTGCACGGGACAAATTGGAGGAAACCCTTCGGTGGAAGTGTTCTCCTACAAGCAAGGATCGAAAGCAACAAAAACGGTGCGCAAAATGATCAACCATAGCTCGAGAAATCAACTCGGGAACAAACGGGGAGAAGAGGGAAAACGAAGAACGCCAAGAACACCAATCAAAACGCGAATCAACACATCAATCGACCCAACGAGGAAACAAGGAGGATTCGGGACCTCCTTTCCCATGAGTAAACTTGGTTCTTACAATAATTACAAAGATCGGTGGACCTCTCTCTCACTTAGCACCTAGAAGAGGGAAACCCTAGAAAGAATGAAGAAAAATGCAAAAATAGGAGAGGTGAGGGAGATGGGGCTCCCTCCACCTTACTTATCGACCGGGCTTATTTCATTTTCCAGTTTTTGCCCCCCGATACAACTCCGAGCAAACCGCCTAGCCCTAGGGACATTGCGGTCCAACTCGAACCGACTTGATGCAATCTTTGATCCGACGGCCACCGCGCCTTCTCACCGGTAGCTTCGCCTCGACGCGAACTCCCCGATGCCGCCACGTGCCGTCCGTCCGCCTCGGGACCTCCGCCAGGTTTTGTGGCTCAACCCGTAAACCCGCCGGTGGTTTTGAGGCCTAAACCCCCGAAACCCTCCACCGTTGGTTTTGAGGCCCAAACCAACAAACCGCCCATGTCCTTGCACTTGTCGGCCAAGCGCCCGAACGCGATCCCGCCCGGCGATTCCGGGTCCCTCAGTCCAAGTCTCGATGCGTCCCGCCCTTTCACCACTCCCGGGTCCATTCGGCGCGGCCCGCCATCACTTGACCTTCACCTCGCCGTCGGCCACCGCCTCCATGCTCGACACACGCACAACACAAGCCAAGGCACATGCGGAACTCGTGGGCTTTCACCACCGTCAGTAGCACCCCATCCGAGATGCTAGTAGTTGAATCAATCACTCATCATCACAACCGAACCACAAGTATAAACCTTGTGTTCGCAATCTCCCCCTTGATGAGTGCATTGTTCAACACCAACACACCACGGCTGAGAAAAAGAAATAGAAGAAGAAGAAAATAAGAAAGCTCACCAAACGACCAAAAGCCAAAGAAAAGCCAAATGTGGTCATTTGAAAAGCAAGCACAACTTGGTCCCCAAAGACATGGGCAACGGCTCGACGCAACCAAGCAAAACATGGCTAGCCCTCAAGAAGAGGCGTAAAAAACGGGCTCAACACCACTAGCCAAGCAAGAAGCACTCAAAAATGCTAGATCCTCTAGAAAGAGGCAAGGCTCAACACATCTAGCAAGAAGCAATGCAAAACAACTCCCCCTGAGCAAATGCATATATGAGTGCACACAATCTTCTCCCCTTTAACCCTTGAGAACTAGTCTCTCCCTCTGAGAAGACAACCTTTCAAGACATGTCAAGTGACTCCCCCTTATAAGCATGTGATGTGTCAGGCATATGTGTGTGTGTGTCAAATTTCTCCCCCTTGTTGAATAATGCACACAAAGAAGCCTAAAAAATGCAATGACATGCACAAATGCGTAAGCTTCGTGTATATAGCAATCGAGTGAAAAGATGCTCTAGCCGGTAAGACAAATGAGTATAGCAACAATATACAAGTGCTAGCAAATGCTCAAACCGATCAACTAATATGAAATATAAAGTGTAAGCAGTTTTGAGCAGTTTTCAAGCATGTCAAAGAGGGGTTCACCACCAAAGATAGCACATAGCAAGCATAAACCGGAAATCAACCTAGTGCTAACAAGGATATACAAGGTGAACTACCCCAAACAATGGTCACACATCATGTCAAAGACGAACCTAAGACTTGTGTTTTTCATTAAATTTTATCGAGTTTGCGAAATTAGCACAAGAATTAGTCAAAACATGTGTGTGCGAGAGGTTATCTATATTGTCAAGCCTAACTTTTCAACCAAGCGAGCCTATGTCAAAAGACAATCAGAGCTCAAAGCAATGGCTTCGGTCATCCACTACAAGGCTCAAGTTCATCCAAATGTGCAATTGGAAGCGCCTCGATACCTTGATGTGGGACAATACGCACCCATCTCGATCTTTTCATCTCACTTAGCTTAGTTATCAAATTTTAGCACAAGTAAAGTGTCTAAGCAAGTGAATGACTCAAAGCATGAGACATAGCAACCTAGCATATACAAGACAAAGATAAAGGGATCTCAACATCCTACACATGCTAGGTACCATCTCAAGCGGTGAACATTTTCAGATTTCAGTAAGCTTAATCAAGTTCACATTAGAAAATCATGCTCAACTCATAACATATACCGATGATGATCAATAAGAGTCTAAGCCGACAAGCACCATAAAGTACTCACAAGGCATACTAACAAGAGCATAGTTTCATTCCAAATGTTATATACATGAAGCTCAAAATGCCAAGTATATCACAAAATGCAATGCAAATGCACTATCATACAAAGACAAATCAAAACCTAGACTACAAAAAGAAACTAAAACTAGTGTACAACAAACAAAGTGCTTCCCTCCTCTAAAAAAGGGAAACACACACCCCAGCCTCCTCGCAAGCGAGCAAAAGTCGCTTGATCGAGGGGCTTAGTGAGAAGATCCGCAAGCTGATCCCGGGTGGCTACGTGATGCAACTCAATGTCGCCTTTCTCTTGATGATCACGGAGAAAGTGAAAGCGAACATCTATGTGCTTGGTCTTAGAGTGAAGTAATGGGTTCTTAGCAACACCGATGGCACTAGTACTATCACACGAAGGGCACTCTAGAGAACTCAAGACCAAAATCACGTAGGGTGGCTATCATCCAAAGCAAATTGGGAACAACAAGTGGCAAAGCGGCGACATACTCAAACTCAGAGTGGATTGTGCAACGCTAGACCGCTTACGGGATGACCAAGACACAAGGGACGAACCTAAAACCGACAAGTCCCCGACGTGGACTTCCTATCTAAGCGGCAGCCAGAAAAATCAACATCCGAATAACCGCAAAGAGAGAGAGCGAGGAAGAAGCAGAGTACCAAAGTCCAAACTCGGGAGTGAAGCGGAGGTACCTCATGATGCGCTTCACCGCCTCGACGGTGAGAGGTGCGCGGGGCGACGCCTGAAAAGCGTGCACGCAGGGCACACAAAGAAAACGGATGTCGGGTCTTGTCGCCGTCGTACATCAACGACCCGATCATACTTCGGTACTCCTTCCGATCGATCGCTTCTCCATCCTTGTCGGCGTCGAGGGTCGTCGTAGTCGACATGGGCATCGAAAAGAGGCTTGGCCTCGCCCATGTCAAACTTCTTCAGGACGTCCTTTGTGTACTTGCCTTGATGCACGAACGTCCCATCCCGTGTTTGCTTGATTTGTAGGCCGAGGAAGAAAGTCAACTCGCCCATCAAGCTCATCTCAAACTCCCCGCTCATAAACTCGCAAACTTGGCATTCAAAGCGTGAGAAGAACCACCGAAGATGATATCATCCACGTAAATCTGAACCAAAAGGATGTCATTGCCTTGCTTGAGGAGAAACAAAGTCTTATGTACCGATCCCATCCTAAACCCCTTCTTAAGCAAAAAGGTTTTCAGCCTCTCATACCACGCCTAGGGGCTTGCTTAAGACCATACAAAGCTTTGTGCAACTTGAAGACATGGTTAGGATACATGGGATTTTCAAAGCCCTGGGGCTGCCTAACATACACTTCCTCCTCTATGTACCCATTCGTAAAAAAGCGCTCTTGACATCCATCCAAAACAACTTAAAGCCCTTAGCAAAGAAATGAACGCTAACAAATCGCGGATAGCCTCTAGGCGAGCTACAGGAGCAAAGGTTTCCTCAAAGTCTATCCCCTTTCGGGCAATACCCCGAGCAACAAGCCTAGCCTTATTCCTAACAACCACCCCATCTTCACTGCTTTTGTTCTTAAACACCCACTTTGTACCTATAGGATAACACTGAGGTGGAGGAACTAAGACCCGCACTTGGTTTCTCTCAAAGTTTTCTAACTCCTCATGCATGGCATTAACCCAATCAGATCGATAAAGCATGTCCAACATCTCGGGGCTCAAAAGAAGCTACAAATGCGTAATGAGCAAAGTGAGAGATGTGATACGACCTGACCGCGCGTGACTCGCCGGGTCAATGTCACCGATCATCGCCTCGAAGCGGGGTGACGACGCTGAATGTGTCGTGGAGCCTCTCTGAAGAAGTCGCCTCCCCAACAACAGCAGCCGGTGCCTCCTCGGTGCAGCCGGCGCTGGCCGAGGAAGCCGCTCGAACGGTGCCCAAGAAGTGGAAGTAGATGGGTCCCGACCGTGAGCTGAAGTAGTCGCCGCAGCTCGATAGGGGCAGCCGGTGGAGTCGGCTCGGGATCACCCCAATCGGCATCGCCCCCGCTCCTCCTCCACAAAAATGCTTTCTCCAAGCTCTTCATCACCGCACGCCAAAGACAGGGGTTGTACAAGGCATAGTTTCATCGAATGTGACCTCACAGTCTCTCCACAACACGGTTAGTTTCAAGGTTAAGTACTGATAAGCTCTAGAATGCAAAGCATAACCAAGAAAGATACCGCCGGAAGACCTGGACTCAAACTTGTCTAAATTACCTTGTTTCAAGATGAAGCACTTACACCCAAACACCCCGAAATGACTCACCTTGGGTAACCTCCCAAATCGCAACTCATAAGAAGTTTTCTTCTTCGTAAAAGCACGGAGAAAGATGCGATTGGAAACATGACAAGCAAAGGTGTTGATTGCTTCAGCCCAAAACCTCCTAGGAGTCCTATGCTCATCGAGCATCGTCCCCGCCATTTCAACAAGGGTCCGATTTTTGCGCTCAACAATGCCATTCTCATTGCGGAACATAAGGTGAGGAAAACTGGTGCTCAAGACCCAAAGACTTGCAAAAGGTTTCAAAATGAGTATTCTTGAACTCGTGCCATTGTCACTACGAATAGCTCTCATGGCATTCTTAGGGAACTCATTTCTCAACCGAAGAATCAAATCTCGAGCATGTGAAAAAGCCTCATCCTTACTCTCCATGAAAAACACCCAAGAGTATCTCGAAAAGTCATCCACAATCACTAGCACATACCACTTCCCACCTTCCTCGACCGAACCCGAAGCCGACCAACTGTATCCATGTGAAGTAGCTCGCCGGGTTCCTTGGTCATGATTTGATTCACAGTGTGAGTGAGAAGCGGCTACCATCTTTCCATGACGACAAGGGTGGCAAACAAGATCCGTCTCAAATTTCAACTTGGGCAATCCTTGGATTAAGCCAAGTGAGCTCAACCTAGAAAGAAGGTCAAAGCTCAAATGACCAAGTCTCCTATGCCACTTCCAAAGCTCGAAGAGGATCCGCCACCAAACAAATGGGAAGAGCCAAAAGAGTGAGAAAAATCAGCTCGAAAGACACGGCCAAATGGGACGATCCGACAAACAAGATCTCCCCGAGAATCGAGAACTCGAGAAAAACCATGTTTAAAGCGCACTTCAAAGCCATCTTCAAGGAGTTGCGAAACAGAGAGCAAATTAAAATGCAAGTTCGAGACCAAAGCAACATCCTTGAGAACAAAGCTCGTTAACCCGAATGGTTCCACGAGACCACTTTACCTCTACTATTATCCCCGAATGTGATGTGCTCTTTGTGTGGCACGGGGTCGAGGCCGAGAACCATTTAGAACTTCCGGTCATGTGGCGCGAACATCCGGAATCAATGAGCCATGTGTTCTCCAAGCCTCCATCCTACATCAATAGAAAGACATAGGATGAGCAAATGGCACACCACCGGGGTTAGTAAACCGAGAAGGATACCAAAGATGCATCATTTGCCCCGAAAAAGTGTTAGGAAAAACACCAAACATGCCATGTCCCATTTGAGGAAAGCGATCACCACGAGAGGGAAAAAACGTGGTTCGCTAGAGTCGGTGGGACTCAAAAAGCACCGCCGTGAGGTTCATAGTCATATTGACCACGACCTGAACCCCGCCGTGCACGACCACCACGTGGTCTCGCAACCTGAGGCCTAGCACCTTGAGGCATTGCACCTCTAGGCCTAGTAGTGCGCCTCTGAACAGGCGGTACATGTACACCATGGGGAGGACGGTACATGTTCCGGTTGTTCAACTCAAACTCACGCTTCTCATCTCTCTTCCTCCTAAAGCAAAACTCAACCAAGTGACCATCCCTATGACAATACTCACAATGGTACACCTCTCTCTTAGGTGTTTGGCTCACTTTCTTGTGGGTATGGTTCACTCTTAGAGGTGGCTTGGCTTTGGGAAGGGGTTCCTCGTAGATGGAAGGGAGTGTGTCAAGTGGGTTCCTTAGGTGGTTCGGTTTTGGAATCCACACTTGTTTCTGGGGTGGAGCTCTTGGAGGTTCTTCAAACACTCCATCTTTGGTGGGAGGCACAAGTGGCTTAGGTGGAGTGATTTTGAGTAGCTTGGGAGTAGTGGAAGGTTTTTCACTCGGAGGCACACCACTAAACTCACCAACTTTGCCATAAAGATCATCACCCTTCCTACCTAAAGCAAAGCCTAATCCCGGTCCACCAATTCCCCCCTGAATTGGTTGACCATCATGCTGTTGTGGCTCACCGCCCAGACACCCAACTCAAGATGGTCCGAAGGTATGTGTTTTCCTCCTCGGTGCAGCACCTTGTCATGCCGACAATTTGCAAGTTCAAGCTCTAAACCCTCACAAAGAGCACACTTAGCCACACTAGTGCTATCTAAGTTGGCCTTTTCAAATAAAGCAAGTTTGGCATTCTTCTCTCGCGCCAACTCGAGATTGCAAGTCCGAGCAAGACTTGCACGCACTCAACGTAACAGTGAAGCATGCACACTACTATTAAAATCATCAACCAACTTAGCGCATTTGGACCGCAGACTAGCAAGATCAGCCATGTAAACGCTACAAAACTCACACTCGCTCGTCGACACTATGGGAGTGTTCTTAACTAGCTCAAGCTCCTTAAGCGCATCTTCTAGCTTAGCCTTGTACTCTTTTCTATCCCTAGCAAAGATGCTTAAGCAACTTATCTTGACGAAGCAAAGTGGCGGTCAAGTCATCAACCTCGGCGACAAGAGCATCGACGGAAGGTGATACCTTAGATGGGTCGTCGCCGCCGCCGCCGGGAGCATCGCCGTTGCCGCTCTCCACCTCGTCACCAAGTGCCATGGTGCGTAAGCCTCCGTGGGTGGAGTCGGCGAGGAAGCGAGTCCGCTCAGCTTGTCCTCGACCTTCCTCTCGGACTCGCTGTCGCCAAGAGGAGGAAGCATGCTCGTTGTCGGAGTCGAGGTCGCCGAGGGAGGCGAGGAAGGCGCGCTCTCTTGCCTTGAACTTCTTCACGAACTTGCGCTTCATCGCTTCCTTGTCAAAGCCTCCCTTGGACTTGTACTTGCCGGAGGTGTACTCGCGCTTCTCCTTGTGCTTGTCGGAGGTGGACTTGCCGAAGGAGTGCTTGTTTCGCTTTGGGGACAGCTTGGCGACGAAGTGGTCGGGTCGCCGCATCCATAGCATCCATCCTTCGGTCCACCTCGCCGACGATTCAAGCGGTTGTTGTGGAACCGCGAGAACCGGGCGATGACGAGGGCCGCCATCGCCTCCGAAAGCACGCCCAATCGCTTCCTCTCACCACCGTGATCAACGAAGACAAGGCAAACATCGCAGGGAGGGGTTAGTCAAGAACTAGTGACACCGCTATTCGACACCCACAGCATAGCCATAGTCGGAAAGCGAGGGGTTGTGAAGTTTGGCCCGATCCGGTGGTCGATCTCACCGACTTTCAACTTGTCAAGAGCTCGTCCACGCGAGGGTCTCGTAGTTCTCGCGACTCGAGAAGAGCTTGCACCTTCAAGCATCTCAAACCCTCCGATCAAGAGCATGTAACAACTTCAAAGCTCTCTCATGATCGTCATAGGGCAAGTTTAGCTTGTTCGCACGCATCTTGTTGACAATGGTCCGAAAGCGTGAGAACATAGAATCGATGGTCTCGCCATCAAGCCGCCGAAAACTCTCATACTCCCGCTTGTATGTGTCAAAGAGTCCGGTCTTAATTTGGGAGTCCCCTCGTGATAGCTCAGTAGCTTCACCCGCATCTCTAGCAAAGTAGTCAAGTGTCCGACACGCCAAACTCGCACTTCGGAAAGACTCGAGAAGAGAGCATTACGTGCCTCGCTATTGGCATCGTGTTGTTCCATTTGCTCCTCGACCAACACGAGCGGGAGAACAACGTAAGCCTCATTCTCACAAATTTCCCATACCCTCGCACCGAGACTCGAGATATGCGCATATCCGAATCTTCCAAAGACGGGTAATTGGTTCCATCGAAAAAACGGTGGCTTCCCCGAACCACGAGCCATGTCGCTTTCTCATGATCAAGAACCGGTTAAGGTGGAATGATCCTTAACCTGCTCCTCGATACCAATTGAAGGACCGAATACGGCGACCGTGAGGGGGTGAATGGGAGCCGATCAAAATTTCTTTCGAATGGCCACCGTCCCCAATCGACCCTCCAAAAACCCAAAACTCACACGTGAGTAGTTCTCGAGTCAACAAGTGACCGGATGTTCTCCGGTAGTCCCCTGAACACAAATAAACACTCAAGGCAACGAAAAAGCCAAGCGAAAAATAAAGAACTCCTCAAGACCGGAAACCGCAATGCACCCCCCGAGGTTCACGGTTCGGCCGAGGTTCAGCAGAAATGCACTTCAGCACAAAGAAAACGCTACAGACATCCGAGGCTCAAGACCTCTAGTGCCGAGGTTCAGCACTTCTCGACCGACGTAAAAACGCTATTGCATCGGCCGAGGCTCAGCCGCCTCAAGTGCCGAGGTTCAAAGACGGGCTCCAAAGACAAGAACACCAAGAACGAAAATCGCCATGATCTTCAATCCGCCCGATCTCCTCCAAATCTCAACCAACTGCACCCAAATTTGAACCGTGTGTTCCCAAGGCAAAGGAGAAGCTCCCTCTAAGAGATCATAGCTTGAGATTGGACGAATCAACGGAATCACAAAGGGGACGAAGAAAACGAAAGCAAAAAAGGGCGGCCACCAAGAATCGCCGATCTCCTTACACGGGACAAATTGGAGGAAACCCTTCGGTGGAAGTGTTCTCCTACAAGCAAGGATCGAGCAAAGAACAAACGGTGCGCAAAATGATCAACCATAGCTCGAGAAATCAACTCGGGAACAAACGGGGGAGAAGAGGGAAAACGAAGAACGCGAAGAACACCAATCAAAACGCGAATCAACACATCAATCTGACCCAACGAGGAAACAAGGAGGATTCGGGACCTCCTTTCCCATGAGTAAACTTGATTCTTACACTAATTGCAAAGATCGGTGGACCTCTCTCTCACTTAGCACCTAGAAGAGGGAAACCCTAGAAAGGATGAAGAAAAATGCAAAAATAGGAGAGGTGAGGGAGATGGGGCTCCCTCCACCTTACTTATCGACCGGGCTTATTTCATTTTCCGCTTTTGCCCCCGATACAACTCGAGCAAACCGCCTAGCCCTAGGGACATTGCGGTCCAACTCGAACCGACTTGATGCAATCTTTGATCCGACGGCCACCGCGCCTTCTCACCGGGTAGCTTCGCCGACGCGAACTCCCCGATGCCGCCACGTGCCGTCCGTCCGCCCGGGACCTCTCCGCCGTGGTTTTGTGGCTCAACCCGGAAACCCGCCGGTGGTTTTGAGGCCCAAACCACCGAAACCCTCCACCGTTGGTTTTGAGGCCCAAACCAACAAACCGCCCATGTCCTTGCACTTGTCGGGCTAAGCGCCAAAGAACGCGATCCCGCCCCGGCGATTCCGGGTCCCTCATCCCAAGTCTCGATCGTCCCACCCTTTCACCACTCCCGGCCCATTCGGCGCGGCCCGTCATCACTTGACCTTCACCTCGCCACCGGCCACCGCCTCCATGCTCGACACCCGCACAACACAAGCCAAGGCACATGTGGAACTCGTGGCTTTCACCACCGCCGCAGAGCACCCCATCCGAGATGCTAGTAGTTGAATCAATCACTCATCATCATAACTGAACCACAAGTATAAACCTTGTGTTCGCACTAAGATATAAGAACTGATCGGTTAGTTCTAAAACATAACTAAGAATTTTTAATTTTGGATAATTCTATCACATATGGATCTCATATAAAACAAAATCTCAGCATCACAGGACCTACGTAGGGACCATAGTTTGAAATTCTTGTGTTTCAAATTTCAATCTCTACCGAGTTATTTTTGGCGACTGCTTCGGATCTCGGTTCCAACACCGACACGTACGGCACCGCCTGTCTATATAGCAATGCAAACAACCCGTCCATAAACCTCTCGTGGAAAGTGGAAACCCCAAATCCCCAATCTTATCTATCACTCTCCACTCTCCAGTCTGCAGCTCTCTCCGCTGCTCCACTGCGCTGCACGCGAGAGCAAGCTGCCACGGACAAGGACACAATGGCACCCATACCCAAGAGCACCGCGCATCTCTTTGTCCTCCTATTTGTCGCATTCGCCGCCGCCGCCGCCGCCAGCGCCACCTCCGACGCCGCGAGCACCGTCCCCTTCTACCCGTCCGCGGAGGCCGCCGCCGCGGCGCATTGCGACGGCACGCTCTACCCGGAGCTCTGCCTGTCCACACTCGCGGACATCCCGGACCTGCACAAGAAGCCCCTCCCGGACGTCATCTGCGCGGCCGTGAACCGCACCGAGGACGTGGTGACCGCCAGCGCCAGCAACTGCTCGTCCTACCTACAGGACAGGTCCCTCTCGGCGCGGGACCGCCTCGCCATCAGCGACTGCCTGGAGCTGCTCTCCACCACCATGGACGAGCTCCGCGCCACCACCGCCGACCTCGAGTCCCCCGCAGCCAGGAGCTCCGGCAACGGCTCCGTGGCCGCCAGGCGCGTGACGGTGGACCACGTGATGACGGTGCTGTCGGCGGCCATCACCAACCAGTACACCTGCCTCGACGGCTTCGCGTACCAGAACGGCGGGCGGGTGCGGCCCTACATCGAGCGCACCTTCCACCACGTCTCCCGCATGGTGAGCAACTCGCTCGCCATGGCCAAGAAGCTGCCCGGCGCCAGCCCCTCCGCGCCTACGCCTACGCCGTCGCCGTCGCCGTCGACGACCACGGAAACCGCAGCGGCGAGGCAGCCTTTCATGGGGTACGGGCAGATGGTGAAGGGGTTCCCGCGGTGGGTGCGTCCCGGGGACCGGCGGCTGCTGCAGGTCCCAGCGACGGCCATTAACGCGGACGCCGTGGTGGCCAAGGACGGGAGCGGGAACTACACGACGGTGTCGGCGGCCGTGGCGGCGGCGCCGACCAACTCCAAGAAGCGGCACGTGATCTACATCAAGGCCGGCGCGTACATGGAGAACGTGGAGGTCGGGAAGAAGCACGTCAACCTGATGTTCGTCGGCGATGGCATCGGCAAGACCGTCATCAAGGCTAGCCGCAACGTCGTCGACGGCTCCACCACCTTCCGCTCAGCCACAGTCGGTAAGTAGCTGCTACTCCTACTTACTACCGTATATATTCTTTAATTAGAAATTCCAACGCTTGATTACATTATAATTGCTCGTCCCATCGCATCATGCATTAATTGATCCGGATTCTGGACAACCAGTTCCTCATTGCAAAGCAAACAGTTGGTAATTGCCAGTAAACCTTTTGCCCTGTTGCTTCAGTACTAGTAGTACTAGTGGTCAGTACCACGCAGTAAAAACTGTAGCTCAAATATCGACAGTGACAGTGAAAGGATATGATGAATTCCTTCCGGAATCAAGCGGGAAACGGATAAAAATGGCATAATGACTCCATCCAGTCCAAAAAGAACATGCATGTGTAGTACTGTAGGTGACTACTAGTACTAGTATATGTTGCAGTAGAAAATTAACGCGTGCATGCTCCAACAATGTATTTAGACGTCGGATCGGAGAAGAAATTGGCTAGTGTCCAAACCATCGTGGGGCATACGCACAATTAAGCTTGCGCACCGTGGCATGCATGCAGACGCAGTACTAGCAGATGGATGCATGCATGTGATGATATTGCCATTGCTATCAACAAGATCAGCTATACACTGAAATGCTTGGTTGATCCTGTGTGAATTTACTCACGCCAACTAGAAAGCCTCCTAGAATCATCGCGCATACCATTTGGATTGGGGAGCGGATCGGAGTTCAGTAATTACTAGTATATTATTACTTTTTGGCTAGTTTATGATTTAGGACAGCTCTAACCGGCCATGTCCTGATTCATATTGAGACGAAAAGACGGACAGAATTTGAGAAATGAAAGAACGTAGAACAAGCGCATAAAGTTGATTTATATATCTTGGAACGAAAAGAGCATAAAAGTATAGCAGGAAAGCATATGCATATACAATAATCTTACTTAGCTCCTAAGTATATGCCTCTGTCGGCATGGGATTTCCCAGGATCATGTCTTGTAGTTGTAGCTAAACTTAGTGCCAGGAACCACATGATCTCGCAGAGCCAGCTTTTGCTGCTGCGCTGCTTACCGCCCCCATCAATTAATTTGGCTGCTTCTTTCACATTGCGGTTTTCATAATACTCCTACGTACTAAGAGCACGATGCATAGCGCGTGTACTAGATTCGCTTGCCGATTATACCGTGCGTGCAAGAAGCATGCACGCACGAGCAATCGAGCATGGCCGATGGATGGCAAAGAGGGAGAAAGCAAGCAAGTGGTGCGCAGTGCGCACGACGACCTGACGCGCCCAGATCCTTCTCCATGCACGCGGCGTGCGATCCAGGTCACTCGGCCAGCATGTCGGTCTCTGTCGCGCGCGGGCGGCGCTCCGGACCAAGTTGATCGTCCGTGATCCAGGGCGCATGATACCGTCTCGGTGTCGGTGTGACGCGCCAGCATTCCAGTGCGGCTTTGCTGGCGGCCGTCTGACCTGAATGCCTGTCTGCTGGCTATCTGACCCCCAAATAAAATTCGCCAGTTAATTCGCTCAGAGTCTGGGAGCCCAGTGCGCCCATGCATGGCATGTGTCGTCGGTGGACCGGGTGAGTGCCGCAGTGGACTGTTTCTGGTAACAGCTGCACGGTTACACGCGTGTTGCGTGCATGGTTGATCATCGATTCATCTGGATAATCCTAGCTAATCCACAGAGTTATATACTATTAGGCAAGAAAAATGGTGAATGCATCTACCTAATTCAGCGAGTTATTATTCCATTCGATCCGTTCCAAATTCTAAGTCTTTTTAGAACAAAGGGAGTAGGATATGTAGTTAATCGTTACCCACTCCGAGCAAGAGAACTCCGAAAACGTCACGGCTTGCTTGCAGGACAACGATGGGGTGCACGCTCTATGCAATGCAGCCAGAGGAAGGAGAATCAATTGATCATCTGCTGATTTGTCTCATCTTTCAGCCGATAGGTTTAGTGGACGTTTCTCTCTTCTTTGCAGTCAGGGATCAATCTCACTCTCACACCGCGGCACTGAATACTGATACGTTTGTTATGTTGTCTAGTGAATCCGAGTGAGCAAGAGAGTGCGCAGACACATTTTTTTCCAACTGGGAACTTCCCATTTTCATTCAAAGATTAAACGGAACTAGTACAAGAGTTTTGATGAGCATGTAAGACAAGACAGCAAATGAGAAAGAGTCGACAAGCTACCGTAGCTCCTAACCTCTGGTTTAGAGTGGGAAGAGTCTAACGCGATAGCACCGTAGCTCCCCAGCTCTTGGTAATGCGATTGTGATTTCTTTTCTCTTTAATAAAACACGTGTTTAGGCTAGAAAGAAAAGGTAGTAAAAAACCAAGTGGTTGGCAACATCACTGGCAATGGATCGATAATGGCATAAATGCTGGTTTGGTACCGGTAGGTAGGGCCGTATAGAGGGGGACTCCCATGCATCAAAAATTAAAACCGTGTGCAGTGGCTCATATGCCAGAGGATGGATCATGGATGGTCGCGGTCGGATACCACAGCACGCACAACGAATTGAAAGGCGCGCGAACCGGCGGAGCCATGTACTACATGATCCGTTGGCTCCTCACATCCTATTCCACGCGCTCCATGCCATGCGGGACACAGATGAGCATCCTTCTTCGGGGACCAACCGGCACCAACACTGTCTGTGGCTGTGTGCACGCTAGCTTTGTGTACATACACACAAGGGACAGCAGTACAGCACCAGTACATATATATAGATATATATAGAGTACAACAGTGCTGCAGTTGCCAACCAGTAATGCAAAAGTAAAACTACTAGTACAACACATACTAGCTAGTGCATATATGATGGAGTCCTGCAATAAAATTTGTTTATGTATGTGAGGATTTTGGGGGTAAGACTTGGCTCAGCAATAGGTTAGTGCTAGCGGAGGAGACAGGCCGGAGAAAACTAGGGCTTATTTGAACGGTAAATCTAGATCTATTTGAAATGCCATGGCCCGAGAAAGAAAAAGTAAAAAGAAGGCCGGAATGAAGTAGAAGAGGAAATCGAGAAGGGATATCGTATTCTAGATCATGAAACATTGATGAATGTCCAACGCAAATGCATGAGCAGGGTAAAATAATACACTGCAAGTCTGCTACCATATATATACAGACAAACACTAAAATTTAGAAGTTCCTGCTTTAATATAATGGTGGCCTTCAAGCGTTTAACTATATATGGATGTATGGAATACTATTAGTATACTGTACTAGAATGACAGATATAGCGCTGCATGCATGCGCAGACAAAAGGAACGGCACCCGTGACTAGCTAGATTCGTCGTCTATTCCTTGCGAAAACAGCACCTCTACTGTACGTGCGCATTCATATAGTGACAGTTTTCCGCAGTACATGAGCATGCCATGAGAGTCGTTAGTATACGTAACATAGCATGTGCGCACCACTACAACTACAACGCACTCTGTTCCGGACGTATACATGCACAGTTGTACTTGTATACACATACTTAGGCGAAACATGTAGTCTACACCTCGCCTCTGGTAGAGTACACAGAGTAGGTCCTTTTGTAGCAGTACGTAGGCTGTTTGGATCTCAGCCGCACAAAACCATCAAACAAACAGCACTGCTGCTAATTTTACCCTGTGCGAACAAGTCGGTGCTTATCATGTCACTCGTGCCATGCTAGCTCATAGGATAGCGGCGTGGTACCCGTATCCGTATCCGACTAGGACGGGCCATGCCGCGCGCGGCTGCCGGGTTGCATTGCATGCGCCGCAGACGTACGCGGTTGCCCACCACGCGCCTGTCTTGTGCGCGTCCGCATGCATCCTCAAGACCTGCCGCCGGCATGTGGGCGGGCGCGCAGCTTTCCATGCAGCGCTAGTCGATAGTCGTCGACGTCGCCCTGTCCCTTTCGTCCTGCTGGCCTGGACAGCTGCTGATTGTTGGATGCGATTGTAAAACCACTCCGTCTCAATTCTCATCAGGCCTTGCTCACAGAATAATGCCGGATCTTTTTTCTTCCCCACAAAAAAAAAAAAAAAAAAATGCCACCGGATCAAATTGTAATTCTCAGAAAGGGGGGGGGGGGTGGCTGGTGCGTGCTATTGAATCATTTTGATTTTCTTGTGCCACTATATTAAACCTAGCCTAACAATCCAGGCTATAACTAGATGATATATGGGACATAAAAGTTGGTGGAGGAGCTCCTGAGGCTGGTGGAGGAGCCGTGCTAAACGGAACCTAAAACGACTTAAAAGTGCTTATCTTTGTAGTCGTGTAAAAGATATTCTGGACCTCAATTCGGTTGTGAAAAATTACCAATAATTACCCTATACAGTTTTTTGCACCCAGAAAGAAACTGTACGTTCTCCTTCATCTTCATGGTTTTTACTCTTTTGCATCACAACTTCATATGTCTTCAACCCTAGTTGAAATATTTGCTTAAATTATTCCAACTCTGTTGCATAATTAGTTGAAATCTATGTTTAAATTAGACTAACTCTTGTTATAGCCCATATGCCATGATATTATGATTTAGATGTTTGCTTTCAAATTTTAATCTTATTAGTTGTACCAATTTTTATCCATATTTCTAATGCATTTATGCTAAATTCCCCTTTTGTGGTGTATTCCCTCTGGTCAAAAACATATGCTTTGTCTAGGCAAGATTTTGGTCAAATCTTAACTACAAATATTAATAAAATTTTGAATGTTCTTAGACACTTTTAGTAAGGGGGTCTCTGTTGCTCCATTATGAGTTTTTCCCCTTCTTTTCAACATAATCAGTAGCTCTCCTGCAGGTTGTTAAAAAAACCTAAAATTATCAAGCTTGGAAACATATAAGAGATTTGTATTGAAAAATCAATGCAAAAACTCATAAATTTGAGAAATATTTAATATATTTTTAAAATATACATAGAAGTTCAGGGTATTTTTTATGAGAGGGAGTATACTTTCTTTTTAATTTTTTTAGGGGAACTTTCTTTTTAATGTGGGGCATATCTTGGAAGTTGGAAGCGGAAGCAAAACAGGCTAGGGTCCAGTTTTAGAGAAACCTAGGCTAGATTTGTTCAACGGGCCTAGACAACGAAAACTAAAGTGAATTGGCCCGGTCTTCTTTCCATGGAAACAGTCGCGCTGGTCTGGCAATAGGATTGCTTGCTTTGCTAACTGACTTTGTTTGTTGTGGGCTTGTGTTTGCAGCTGTCGTGGGCAGCAACTTCTTGGGCCGCGACCTGACGATCGAGAACTCTGCTGGCCCGTCGAAGCACCAGGCGGTGGCGCTCCGCGTGGGCGCGGACCTGTCGGCGTTCTACCGCTGCAGCTTCGTGGGGTACCAGGACACGCTGTACGTGCACTCGCTCCGCCAGTTCTTCCGCGACTGCGACATCTACGGCACCATCGACTTCGTCTTCGGCAACGCCGCCGTCGTGCTGCAGGGCTGCAACCTGTACGCGCGCAGGCCGCTGCCCAACCAGCACAACATCTTCACGGCGCAGGGGCGGGAGGACCCCAACCAGAACACCGGCATCGCCATCCACCGCTGCAAGGTGGCGGCGGCGGCGGACCTCGCCGCCGGCGCCGGCAAGACCAGGACGTACCTGGGCCGGCCCTGGAAGCAGTACTCCCGCACGGTGTACCTGCAGTCGGAGCTGGACTCGCTCATCGACCCCGCCGGGTGGCTCGAGTGGGACGGCGACTTCGCGCTGGACACGCTCTACTACGGCGAGTACATGAACACGGGGCCAGGAGCTGGGACGTCCGGGCGGGTCAAGTGGAAGGGGTACCGCGTCATCACCAGCGCCGCCGAGGCCAGCGCCTTCACCGTCGGCTCCTTCATCGACGGGGACGTCTGGCTCGCCGGCACCTCCATCCCCTTCACCACCGGCTTGTGAGTTATTGTGAGGGTTCATGGCAAGGGATGGCAATAAGTTAAATTTGGCAGCGGATCGGAAGCAATTCGTTCATTTCATCAGAGCCAAATAGGCATCGATCCGGTTGTGTTGCTGTCGTTGATTCATGTTATAATTCCGTGTATTATTTATGTATTGACACGGTATCAATATAAACTATACGGGTTCTAATAACGTACAGTACTTTTCCGTATAATCGCTACGTTCATTCATGCATGGCGTTAAATCTGGTGAGTGCGTTATTTTCTGCCCGCCTTTTTTTTAGCAGGTTCAGCTGAAGTCACGGGCAAGCCTGCAACTACTGCAAGGCTGTGTTGTCCCTCCCAAGAGGCAAGTGCAGTCACGTCACGGGCATTGCCACGTAAGTAGTGCGTGGATCTGTCAATCGGTGGATCATTCACTGCATGCTATCGCCGGCCTATCCCGTGGTCACGTTGCCACATCCACATGTCCAAACGCTTTTGCAGGTGGCAATGGTTCTGTCTAGCGATCGAGAGCGAGACACGGATGAATATGAAGTCCGGCGGTGCCTTTACGTTGGAGTACATATTATACACTTAGATTTGTCAGGCAGTTTCGTACAAGCCTGCTGCTGTTACGCGTGCGCCGAACCACGGATGAATAATGCGCGCCTTGTGTTCCGCCGGTGATCACGCACACGGTGTTCACGTCTCGCAGTCGAAGTTGGAGTGCTCCGAGATGAACGGAGAGCAAAGTCATGGCGGCCCGACGTTGGTCGTGTGCGCCCATACCCAACTGCTGACGAGCGGCGCCCGCGTCAAGCTCTGCGCCCGCCTCATCTCGCGTCTCATTCGGTCCTTCCGTTCGTCTCGTTTCGTTCTCCAAGGCAGAGAAGGCCGTGGAATATGTTCTGCTGCGGCTCTCCATGGTTCACTGCCAGAGTTATGACGGACCTGCTTGGTTTATAGCTAATTTTTGCTATGCTAATGATTTGGCAAGCTAAAATTAAGTAAAAAAATTGCCATCAATTTTTGGTAAATAAAATGTGAGAGCTTGACAAGCTTTAGTAGCAACCAAGCAATAGCCAAAATGATGGCTAGCCAAAGCTTTGGCTTGGCATATTTTGGAGGTCAACCAATTAGGCCCAATATGCCAAACTTTCTTAGCACCCTGTCCCACATGTCATAGACTCATTTTTGTGCTAAAGCTTGTCAAAAGTTTGGCGCCGTTTTTGTTCCCCATACTTTTTTTGGCAGCCACAGTTTGGCGAAGATTAGATGTAGCAAATTAAGGTCACGAACCAAACAGGCCCACAATGCAAGGTGAATGCGACTGGGCACCCGTGTCCAAGCATGGAATCCTTGCAGTTTCTTTCTTTTATCCATGCCCGTATTAAAAAAGCGCAGCTATTGAGTATGGCCTTATTTGGTATAGCTTTATTTTAGTACTGAGTTCGGGGAGAACCTTTATTGACGTAGTTAAAAGGTCGTTTTACATAAGATATTTAGCAAATCAATTTATTTTAGCAAATCAATTTATGATGATAGGAGTAGTAATTATAAAATACCGATCGCGCTTGCGTAAGGTAGTGCAAGTGCCGCCGTTGTGTGCGCCCGCTTGAGGTTGGAGCACCTGTGGTCGCTGCTGTGTGCCCATCCTGTTACCATGCCGCGTGAGGTTAGGCCATGCCGCCTTCGGTCCGCTTGGTTTATAGCCAATTTTTTGTCATGCCAATGATTTGGCAAGCCAAAGTTAAGTAAAAAAATTTGTCATCAATTTGGTAAATAAAATGTGAGAGCTTGGCAAGCTTTGGTAGCAACCAAACAATAGCCAAAATGATGGCTAGCCAAAGCTTTGGTTTGACATATTTTGGAGGTCGACCAATTAGGCCCTTCTTTTGTGCAAGAAAGAGGCAGCACGGGAGGCTCCACGAGATAGAAGGGGCGAGAGGCAGACACGAAGGTGGGGCTACATGTCCGTGCGACGGAGCGAGGAGAGGCCAACCAAGAGACTTAGAGAGGGTTGTGATTGAGGGAGATGCGACCGAGCGAGGGATTGGGATATGGGATCTAGTTTTATTTTTTTCTACTTATATACTGCATTTAATGGTTGTAATGCATATGATGTCATCCAACGGTAGAGAATGACCGGGTTGCATCATGCTGCCACAAATTTGCATCATGCCCAAGCTAGTATGATGACCTAGGCACGACAGTACCACCGGGCCGTGCGGTACGAGCATGATGGAACTTGTTAAAACAAAGATGTTTTCATTAAATTTCTGCACTACTGTTGGTCATTAGCCATGACTCTAAAGCTTTGCATTGGCCCCTACACATGCACACACACTCCGTCACTGGTTGGGAGACAAGAAGGAATGTGATGTCCATGTCTCTTAGATACTAATTGGTTTACTTTCAAAATTTGTGATACCAAAAATTTGATAAGTCATAATTTTGTCTAGTATTTAGTTGACTACTAAAGCTTACAGAATTCTCATATTTGGCTTGTCAAATATATGACAAGTTTTTTGCCTAACTTTTGGTTTGTTGAATCTTTGACATGGCAAAATTTAAATGTAAACCAAGCATGCCCTTAATTTCTAGGGCGGGACAAATCTATTTTATGTTTGTTCGAGGGATGACATGACCCACCTGTCAGATGACAATGCCCACACTTCTATCCCACCTGAGATGACTCAATCCCTCAGTTTTTTTTATTTTTTTTGACAGAGTCATCTATCATCTTGGAAAAACACAAGTATTTTATAGAACTGGAACTTTCAAATAAAGCTGATTTATGGACAGACAGTAGAGGGTGGTGCATACTAGTAGCAGCCGGGCTGAGCCTGTTTATAAAGCCCGACAAACACAACAGGGCCTACCTTTTGTTCTTGCGCCCGGGTCCCTGAGCAACGAAAGAGCGGGCATCTTGTGCAGCTGAAATGAGAAAGCGGAAAAGTGCTCCTCTAATCTTGTGGCTTAATGGCCGGCGGTGATGGCTGCACGGTTCCCTCGTCTGCACAGTCATTGCTGCGGTGGGTCAAGCACCTTGAGCTAAACCGTCTCTGCCTCTTCCCATTTCTGAGCTCTGATTCCGTTAACAAAAAAAAAAAAAAAAAAAAACAATTTGTCGCCTTGAGAAACCAAAAAGCCTGGCCGTGCTTGATTTCTTGGCAATGGCATTTCTTTGACGCATTTGCATTCTGCAGGATCCAGGGAGGCATCTTATCTTATCCCATGTTTTCATGCGCCGAAATGGGCTTAAAATAAAAAAAACAAACCTGCTCTGTTCTGGCCTTGTTCTCTTTGCAACTTTTTTCACCCTCTCTCCATCACATCAAATTTTTACCCACATGTATGGAGCACTAAATATAAGTAAAAAAAAATAACTAATTGCACAGTTTGGTTGTAAATCACGAGACGAATCTTTTGAACCTAGTTGGGCTACGATTGGACAATATTTGTCAAATACAAACTAAAGTGCTGCAGTTACGAATTTCACTCTCTCCTCCATCTAAACAAGACGATGGTATGGTATGGATACCATTTCCTTGACGAAATGGCTGACGCTGTCACCCACGCCACGCTCTCCCACTGGCCCGGCGCATGCAATTGCCAGCCAGTCGCCATGCTGCCCATGTCCATGTGACGGAGCTCAGGGGGCTGGCTGGCTCTCGGGGCACGCGGCCATGGCAGGCGAAAAATAATGGCCGTTCTGAAACCGAAAAAGGAAACGACAATAACGCCATGTTCAGATTGCATGAAAGTTGTAACTTTCATGCAACTTTCCCATCACATCAATTTCTACCCGCATATATGGAAGTAGTAAATATTAGTAAAAAAAAAAATAACTAATTATACGGTTTAGTTGTAAATCACGTGACGAATCTTTTGAGCCTAGTTGGGCCACGATTGGACAATATTTGCCAAATACAAACGAAAGTGCTACAGTTGCATGAAAGCAACTTTCTCACAAACTGAACAAGGCCATAAACGGCGGAAAACAGTGCCGCGCCTTTAAAAGCAGCGCTGGAGTGGCCACTGGTGCGATGCCAAGCGAGGAGGCAGGGAGAGCCAGCCAGTAGTAGCCGCGGAGCCCTTAGTGGCCAGTGACAGTGTGAGTGGCAACGTTCCAGTGTCTGTCCAGTAGGCGAGCGAGGAGAGGGGACGCCGGCCATGGCTCGTGTCCGCTGCCTCTTTGTCGTCTTGGTCCTCGTCGCGGCCGCCCTCCGCCTGCCAGGCGACGCCATTGCCTCCCGCGGTCACCACGGCCCCGCCGCGCACGACTACAGGGACGCGCTCGCCAAGTCCATCCTCTTCTTCGAGGGCCAGCGGTCGGGCAAGCTGCCGCCGTCGCAGCGCGTGTCCTGGCGCAGGGACTCGGGGCTCTCCGACGGCGCCTCCGCCAAGGCAAGTACACCTCTGCTTTCACTGGGTCCTGCATTGTAAATGTGATGTTTTTTGACGGTGGACGGCACACGGTCGGTCAGGTGGACCTGGTGGGCGGGTACCACGACGCCGGCGACAACGTCAAGTTCGGGTTCCCGATGGCGTTCAGCATGACGATGCTGGCGTGGAGCGTGGTGGAGTTCGGCGGGCTCATGAAGTCGGAGCTGCAGCACGCCAGGGACGCCGTCCGCTGGGGCGCCGACTACCTCCTCAAGGCCACGGCGCACCCGGACACCATCTACGTCCAGGCAAGTGGTCTTGTGTTGTTGTCTTTCTGTTCCTGTTCTTGTGTGTTCTCCATGGAGGGAGTCATACATGGTCAAGCATACATGAGTCACTTGCTAGCACAGTAGTACAGGCACGGCACGAAAGGCTGCTTCCTTTGCCACAAGCAATGAAAGAAAACAAATCCTCTGTAGTAGTACTTTGCACGGTTGACAGCATCACCATTCATCATGTGGGCCAAGCTAGCAAGCTGATCGATCTCCCATCACTCTCTCTGGCCATCACATTCATTCACAGGTTGGTGACGCCACCAAGGACCACGCGTGCTGGGAGCGTCCGGAGGACATGGACACTCCCCGAACGGTGTACAAGGTGGACCCGGCACCCCGGGCTCCGACGTCGCCGCCGAGACCGCCGCGGCGCTCGCCGCGGCCTCCCTCGTCTTCCGCAAGTCCGACCCGGCCTACGCCAGCCGGCTCGTCGCCCGTGCCAAGCGGGTGTTCGAGTTCGCGGACAAGCACCGCGGCGCCTACAGCACGGGTCTCGCCGCCGACGTGTGCCCGTACTACTGTTCCTACTCCGGGTACCAGGACGAGCTACTGTGGGGCGCGGCGTGGCTGCACCGCGCCACCCGGAGCCCGCTCTACCTCGGCTACATCCAGGCGAACGGGCGGGTGCTGGGCGCGGACGAGTCGGACAACACGTTCGGGTGGGACAACAAGCACGCCGGCGCGCGGGTGCTCATCGCCAAGGCGTTCCTGGTGCAGCGCGTGGGCGGCGTGCGCGAGTACAAGGCGCACGCCGACGGGTTCATCTGCTCCATGGTGCCCGGCACGCCCACGGACCAGACGCAGTACACCCGGGGCGGCCTCCTGTTCCGCCTCAGCGACAGCAACATGCAGTACGTCACCTCCAGCGCCTTCCTCCTGCTCACCTACGCCAAGTACCTGGCGTTCGCCAAGCAGACGGTGCGCTGCGGCGGCGGCGCGGTGGTCACGCCGCAGCGGCTGCGCGCCATCGCGCGCCGGCAGGTGGACTACCTGCTGGGCAGCAACCCGATGGGGATGTCGTACATGGTGGGCTACGGGGCCAGGTACCCGCGCCGCATCCACCACCGCGCCTCGTCGCTGCCGTCCGTGGCGGCGCACCCGGGGAAGATCGGCTGCTCGCAGGGGTTCACCGCGCTGTACGCCGGCGGGGGCCAACCCCAACGTGCTCGTCGGCGCCGTCGTCGGGGGCCTGATATGCAGGACAGGTTCCCCGACGAGCGGAACGACCACGAGCACTCGGAGCCGGCAACGTACATCAACGCGCCGCTCGTCGGCGCGCTCGCCTACCTCGCGCACTCCTACGGCCAGCTCTAATAAGCTGCCTATGGGTGGCTGTGGCTTGGCAGTCAGCATTCATGAGGGAACAACGGCAGTGCTATTGCTGCCGTGTCGATTGATTTCGGAGATTAGCATCGTGATTTGATTTGATGACCCCAGTGCAAGTGCAACCAAAACCAAGGGCGGCGCTTCGCTTGTGGGTCTTAATAAGTGATTTGTTCGTGGAGACAAACAGTGCTCCACCAAGTGTATTGCTACTACGGTTGCAGCTCGCAACTCCTACTTCTACTACCACCATGTCATGTTATATCATTATTGTTCGATTGCAACAAGTCCACCATGGGCCTATCCGCCATTTCGTGTTGTGCATTGTATCAAGACTTGTGACCGCTGCTCCCTGAGGCTATGCGCACTGGATACGGAAAACGCATCCGGTACGCGGTTTGGAGGACGAGAACCGCCGCAGCGCGGTCCTAGGAACTGCCACCTCATCCGGGAAGGCGCGCTTCCGACGCCAAATCTGGCGTGGTAGCGGGCGTCCGGAATCTCCCGCGCGTGGGCCCAGGCGGGAGCGCAGTGAGGAGAGAGGAGAGGAAGAGAGCCGCGCCCGCCCGCTAGGAGAGAATGCCGACCGGCCGGCCCTTGGGAGAGCAGGAGAGGGATAGGGAGAAGGGTGGACGGCCGCCGTTTGGGCGTCCCGGGGTGGGACGGCCGGAGCCGCCGCGATGGGCCGCGAGCCGCCGCAGCGCAGGCGGGCGGGAAAGGGGCGGGCAGCGGATCTAGCGCAGCCGGCCACACATGGCAGCGCTGGGCGTGCTCATGAAAGCCGCGCCGCCATGGGCCGGAGTACCGAAAGGCTTGGGCGGGCGAAGGAGCGGGCGCGGGGGCAGCGATGACGCCATGGCGCCAGCCGGCTGGAGCGCCGCGCCCGCGTGCCGCCGAGCCGCTGCTGGCGAGCACACAGCAGGCGGGAAGGAGGGCCGGAACGCTGGACGACGCTGCCCGCCCGGCCGGCGCCCGGGCCCAGCGCCTTAGCCCGCCGCGGAAGCCCGCCAGCGCCGAGCAGCGCCGCCGGCGAAGCGGCGCGGGCGAGCCGCGGGACGACGACCAGCCGACGCGCCGCCGGAAACCCCGCCCGCCCGGAGCCAAGGCCGGGCGCGCCCACCACGGGAGTCATGTGGAGAGCTCCCCCGACCGAGAGAAGAGGGAGGAGAGGAGGAGAGAGGAGAGGGTGGGGGGATAAAAAAAGCTGTGTATGACATGTGGGTCCTATAAATTTGGAGTATGAATATAAAGGATGAATGGATGCGGGAAAAAGTAGTATAGAGGATGAAATCTTTAATGGGGGAGAGAATATTCTCTTTAGAGGATGTATTTGGAGTACGACGAGTGCGGATAGCCTCCTTGTTGCTGTTGGTACTATTATGACGTGACGTCATGTTTCGTTCTCGTCAGACATGCTACTGTGTGTAGCTGACGTAGTGTTTCTGACCGGTCAGTGTCACGCGCTGACACGCAAGAGTCACTGGTCCAACAACAGGCTAGCGTCCTCGTTAACCATTTCAACGACACGACTCAACTCGAGTGAGGGCGTGAGCAGTAACGCTAGCGTCATCGTATGAGCTCGTTGTCCTTGCCGCACAGCATACAAGGGTGGACCAAGTTCGTTACGCTTGGTACGTACTACACTTGTACACACGTCACACGACACGAGTCCTCAATCAAATCCGTTCAACTGAAAGCAGTTGGAACACGGTTAACTCCGGTGGGGTGAACAGCGAGGTTGGTTGGTAAGCAAGCGCCCTCGGGCCTCGCGTGACCCACATGGCGGTGGCTCACGGTGCTCAAGTATAACGAACCCCCCAACCGCCAAGAGACATATAAATGAGCTCACTGCATCAAAGGAATCCGAGATGATGCGCAGGCGCATCTGCAGTTCCCAAGGTCGTTTTTTTTTTCTTTTTCATTTTTCTTTGAAGAGAGTTTGAACAAGATTTTAATCAACCCTTAGTAACGAAAATCATATGGGTTTGAACAAGATTTGTCGTCAACCCTTGAAAACTACAAAGACCAACTTTTAAACTACTGTTTAGGACACATCTACTTTGTTGCTTGCATCCATGGTGGCCATGAATTAGGATTAGGGCCTCATTGTCTCAGGCCCGAATCTAGATCGTGTGTGCTGGGACTGGGAGATTGTAAGAATGAAACAGAGGCGTGAGGAAGACAAACTTGAACAAGAGGGTTCTCACCATGTTCCTTTCACCTTAAATGCCCAAGTGGTATTGTAATGGTTCGACATACTTTCGAATTTATTTGACCTAGATTTTGAGGGTTAACACCCACTGGATCTAAAAAAGATTTGGGTACACTTGGACTGAAGGGCAACTGTGGTACGCTCCGGTCAATGACTAGCCGAATTCCCAATCCAATTGGGACTAATATGCAATAGTATGCGGTTAGGTTGTGGCATGAATTGCGAGGGTATTCTTTCAGCGGGACAATACCTAACCCCGATCCATTCGTGAAGTACATACTGCTAGGACATTCAACCAATACATACCCTCTATTTCGAGTGCTAACCATCTAGATGTGCTATGTGTACCAATGCCCCATAATCACAACCGGTAATAAAAATGCTAACAAGTTTTATATGTAAATTTTAGGGCATATTAATTTGAGTTTGTTAACAATGAGAGAAGCCTGTTATTTATATGGGGTTACTCAATTATCTATTACAAAGGCAAACATAAGCAATTTGGATGCAAAATGTGTAATGAATATCCTACATTCTTCCTAAAATTTAATTGGTTCTAAAATCTTGAAAGATTTGAAGCATTAGATGAAAATCCAACCTAATTTTTTTAGTATTATGGAAATCTTACATTCCAAAGATAACAAGAGGCCGATGAGGTAGGTGCGAGAGGCAGTTGCATAATTGCATTCGTGCAAGTATATTGGTAGTATAATTGCATTCGTGCAAGTATATTGGTAGTACCTAGGTTTCTCTGCAATGACGAATGGCACCGAATGGTGATTTCAATGCAACACATACTACTCCATACTCATATTAGTTGACGTTTTAGACAAGGTTTAGGTCAAACATTGGGAATATAAACTAGCAATAACTTTTATAATATTTAGTTTGAAAAGATGCAACTTATATGTATAGATTTACCTTAAAACCCACTTTTATAAAAAGTAATTAGTATCATCGGAAAGAAACAAATAACTAAATACTTGTCGCTTCGCTTCCCAAAAAACAAATGCCGGCAATTTTAATAAATAATAAATATCATCAATTAGTATCATAATTAGTATCATCGAAAAGATCTTTGGATCTAGTTTTTTAACAAAATTATTTAAATATATAAATATTGTACATATTTTCTATAAATCAAAGTCAAACTTATGGGACGTATCCCACGGCGACATCTAAATAGGGACGGAGGGAGTATATGGCTATTGCAAAGTAGTAGTACGGTACTTTAAGAAAACCTTTCTGTCAGCTGCACGGTCAGTCGGTCACGGCGACTCTTGAATCTTGATCCGCATGACAGCAAGTACATAGGAGAACGAGAGCGTGCAGTACGGCATTGGATAAATAACGAAGGCTCATCCTCTCAAAATCAAAAAGGGGCCGGGGTAAGTTTTTGAAGGATGTTCATGGTGGGGCCATACATGCATATACTCCCGCCAAAATTTGAGGAGTGCGCGCGCATGTGATGGCAAAGCATGTATATGATGTGGTCAGCGGCGCGTTTGACCCGAACCCGACGGAGCACGTTGGTCGCCTCGTAATCGTAACTCGGCGCAGGCGGTCCTTGCCTTGCCTGCCCTGCAGGCGTCGCGTGCATGTGGCATGCATGTGCATACCACACACACGAGAGCTGCCCGCCCGCCTGCCTGCCTGAGAGCTCGATCCATACCCAATTAATTCTCTGACATGCATGTAGAAATTAAAATGTGAACACAGGAACAACTCCCTCCACCTTAAAATAATTGTCACTTTCGCTTCCCAAGAGAAAAAAATACCGGTAATTTTTATAAATAATAAATATTATCCATTTGTATTATAATTAGTATCATCAAAAATATCTTTAAATTTAGTTTTTTAACAAAATTATTTGGAGATATAAATATTGCACGTATTTTCTACAAATCGAGTCAAATTTATAAAGACGAAAAACCGGAAATGACGTTTATTTTGGGACGGAGTGAGTACTGGCAATGCAATGTTTCACACAGAAAATGGATTTTTAAGGACTCGAGGCAACGAGTTGGATTGGAGACTCCTCAAATCATCATCAGAATGCGCCCGGTATTTCTAGTGTTCACACACACTGCAGCAGCCGGAAGCAAATGCCAAGGCGCGCATCAGCAGCAAGCATTTGGCAGCCACGACCCTAGTACGCAAAATGTCCATCCGACCAGTAGACTTGTCGGGTGTCGCTCGCTAGACGTGTTCCATTGGGCCGTTGTACTGTACTAGTACTGGTAGTGTGGTCCTGTTCACGCTGAGAAAGCCACATGCATGGATGTGTAGCACCAAGTGTAGTGTCTGGGTCAGAGTGCTCGGTAGGCTGGTGCAGCTAGCAACAGGGCGAGCTGGTCCTGCCGGGCCTCAAAGCTGCGGCACTTTCACAGAAACGGCCACGCCGCACTAGAAACATGCGACGAGCGAGCTAGCCTAGGACTAGTAGGACTAGCGGCAGTAGTGAAGCAGCAGCGGCACTCTCGTCTGAAAAGGTTGGGGCGATCGCTGCTGGTCCTTCAATTCCTCGCCCCTCTACTCCTCTGCTACTCTGCTGCCCTCCACGGCACGTCCATTGTTGTGATTTGTGAACGCAGAGACAATGTCTGACGATACGTGTTATAGGCTTATTATTAATAGCAGTATATATACTACTACTAATACAACAAGCCTTTGATCACTTATTCTGCGGCGCGCATGATGAGTTTCTCGGGTTTCAGTTTCACACCACACGCATGTTTGACTGTTTGACCACGACCAAGCGTTAGCTACTGAAGGTGGGCCGAGCTCGAGCAAGCAAAGCAATCAAGTGTTCCAGGTACGTAACAGTGATTGCTTCCGACTGTGCTGCAGTGCAGTCCTGAGTCCTCGTTTACTGACAATGGAGTTCATCAGGCCGATCGAGACAATGGAGTACTCCTACGTGTTGGCTTTGGCCGACTGATCCTGCCCATCACGTGCTTCAGTTTTACTACTAATCTCTTCACTGTGAGACGTACGGTTGCCTTGCCTGGCAAATTAGGAATGTATACTCCTCCTAGATAAGCACTACAGTACTATTACTTAACATCATTTCAGTCTCGAGTCACGTGACGTGTTTTCCTGGCCGCCAAAATATCATAACGCCACTCCGATGCGGTGTGTACAGTATGTGTATGGCGATTGGCTCAGAGTCTATCTATTCTTTTGAGGAACATCTGCTCTGCATGATGCGTGATGCCAGCACCAGCAGCCGCCAGCCGCAGTGCAGCAGCTGCGCTACCTACGCCCACGCGAGGTGAGGGTCATCTCAGCGCTCACGGGGCACCTCTCTGCCTGACACTGAGCGGCGGGACCCGATCGTTCGGCAGCGAGCAATGGCAGCGCGAGCATGTGTGGTGTGCGAGTGCGATGCGATGCGATGCCGAGCCTGAGAACGTGGCCGTGCAGGTGTTCTCTGACCATCTCGCTCGACAGCAAAAGTTCAGCACACCCGGGATTGTTTCTCCGACAAAAGTTTAGACAGATTGCATCGAATCTGGTACACATTTATTTAATATTAAATATGGATTAAAAAAATAATTAACTATATAGATTCTGACTATTTTGTAAGATAAATTTTTTAAACTTAATTAGTCTATAATTTGACAAGGCTTAAAAAACTTGTCTCACGGTTTACTGGAGAGTTCTGTAATTTATTTTTTATTAATATCCAATCACCGCAAGTGATACCTCATATAATATTTAATGTTACACATGCAAAATGTTTGCCTATGCGTTATATGACTATCCTAAGGAATTTCATAGGGTTCAATCTTTTGTTCCAAAGAGGTGTATAGAAAACTTTTCTATAGAATTGAAATCTTACAAACTCACTATATTTTTTCTTTATTCCAAAGGGGACCTAAATTGATGCTATTCTTTAAGAGCTAAGGGGGCCATAGTGTGGAGCACCGAGGGCGCTCTGATGGTGAGACTGGACCTAGACCTGACTCGTCCTGCTATTTAACCTATAGTGGGTTGAACCGGACCTGACTTGATTGCCAGACCCACACATAGAAAAAAACGATAGCTCGCACCCGGCTCAATAGCTAAGAGCCGGTCCTTCATCGAACCCATAACACAATGTTCCGTACCTGATTCTGTAACAGAACCGCCCAATTTATAAAAGCATAGTGCAAAAATCACTCGCTAAGCAAGCGATTAGCACACTTAAGCCCTTATAAACCCGGTAGTCCGAAAATCTCGAAGGATTTTAAACCAAACATCATCAACCAAGATCGTACAGAGTTTAGCGTCACCATCCACACGTTACAACAGTTCACAAATAGTTCGATAACATCATAGTACGGAATAAAAGTTATTACAAACCAAGTCTCAAATTCAAGGAGTGAAAGCAAAGTAGTTTTTAAAGCTCAACCCACACACACTTAAAGCTCAATACAGTGCCAGCCTGATGATCAATCCACAAAAGCAAGTGGAGAGAATAGTAAGAAGGACCATGCTCTTTGGTACTTTAGTCCACTGGATATAAGCAGGTCTCACAATACCCGTGGAAGGTATGGCCATCTGCACAAACAACAAGCGGGACAAACCCTGAGTACGAAAAGGTACTCAGCTAGACTTATCTGACTGACTTAAATAAAAAGACTCCAAGGAGTATGACAGGCTTTATCAGGGGATAGTTTGACTCATTTGCGGAAAAGTGGTGGTAACCATTTTATAGTGACAGCTCAGCTTAATCAATCCTATTAATGCTAGATGAGCACCTATACTATACATCATTATAGTTTATTAATTATGATTAAACAATCAAGTAGTAACCATAATCATATTAGCTTAATCCATCATCATCATTCACAATATTTCATAATCATTACTACGATGGCGTAGCTCAAGTCAAGTGTTCACTATTCAGGAACGATAGCGATTCGAATCGATTACAACTAAGCTCAGGGGGTATTCCTCACACAAACCACACTCACGCGCAAAGTGAGCTACAGGTCACTGTGGCACTTATTCGAGAAGAAACGCGGTTTCGACAGGAACCACCGTACCCAGAGGCTGCCCGACTGCCTTAGCCAGCCATGCTGGACCTCAGACTTACTCTTCGCGCCCCGTAGTCCACCATCCATCTCCAATACGGTGCGAACGGATCGAGAGCCGGCTTAAATAGTGTTAGGCTTCATGGTCGGAAGGACTTATCCGGCCAGCTAAATGTGAGGCATGCGTTCAACATGACTCGAGGGACGCGCAACGGCATGGTCCTCAATCGACACAGACGGAATCACTATGGTCCGAAACCCCATAAGACTCTGCCCGGTCTCCAATTATCACAGTATATCCAATAACCAGATGATATCAACATAAAGCTTTTCCTCCAATCATAAGTAACCACCTATGCTCGCGGGTGACAGAAAATCACCCGACTTTTACCGTCTAAGCAAGCTAAGCAATATAACTCGTCCTAAACTAGCAGGGTAATCAAGGCAGGATAATCAAGGGTAAACAAGGATATAATGCATCAACGGTTGCACACAACTTCTATACTTAATGCATCAAACATAAACATAATTAGACTTGTTAGAAAGCTTAGGTAAGAAAATGTTCCGGGGCTTGCCTTGCTCAAAGTCGCTGGCCCTATGGTCTGGGCACTCCGGAACCCTCCGGCCTCCTGCTCTCCCTCGGGAACCTCCGGCTGCTGCTCCACCGACGGATTCTCCTCGAACTCCGAAGCTAGGGGACCCTCCTACGAACCTGTATGATGCGATGCACAGGTATGCCGAATGCACAGGTGCGATGCTCATGAATGAGTATGATTAACATTTTATTTGACAGAGTAGGTGCATATCTCCTCTCTACTAACAACCTACTTCATTTACTGAGTACGTGCATATCTTTTCTCCAAGTACTTAGAGAAGAGCATAAAAAAAGGTGGGTGTGTGTATGCACACACAGAGAGCACATGCATACAAAGAGGAGTAGCACTACTCATAAATCACCCATCACATTTCAACCATGGTACTGCATAACATGACCAGCAAGCAATATGTAATTAAAAGTACTCAAAAAGCAATATTAAGCATATTAAAGCAATTGCCAAAAAGGCTTATCATTTCATGTGAAAACAAGCACTTGAACTGTGACTTCATCATAAAAAGTCTCAAAAAATCTACAAAATTTACAGTAGCTAGAACATGCTTATTGAAACCCATAATAAAAATTTCATCATATTTCACTGAATACAAAAGCCTACACAAAAAGATGAAGCAACAGGACAGAAATGCACATTTAAATACTTAGCACTGTGAAAAGCATTAAACAACAGATTTCATATTTTTCTTTAGAACTACTCCCTCCGTCCCCACATTAAAATCACTTCGGGTTTCAAATTTTTTCCCAAAATAAAAGACCATGTTGTGTGAGACTGTGGGACCAAGTCCGCCCATGCCAATAAAATATTAAATTGTGCCAAAAAATAAAAAAAAAAAATGAAAATCTCCAAGGAGGCTATCCGCTCGTTGCCTTCCAGTGCTGCTCTCGTGCACTTGTTCACGCAAAACGCACTCCGCCGCCGCCGCACTTTTTTTTTTTTTTTTTTTTTTGATCGCCTCCGCCGCGCCTCTTGTGTGCCCAATCCTTCTTTCCCTATCGCCTCGCACAGCCCCTACACAGCTGCTAAGCGCCCCTTCCCTTTCCCTTCCAAAGGCGGTTCCCCGGCCGGGCGGCATGATGATGCACGGCAGTAGCCGGGCGGATCCGTTGAGGTAGCAAGATATGGCCGCCGGCGGGCGGTGCTGGCCAAGGCCAGCGGCGGGCGTTGTTGCGCCGCGTGGCCGCAGGAAGCGAAGGCGCAGCTGTACGGGTGGCCTAGGCCACGCCGCTGCCAGCGGCGCCGAATCGGCCGAACCGAAGACGCTGTGGTCTTTTATGTCGCCAGGGCGGGGGGGGCTAACGGGCGGGAGGTGGCCGCAGATGGGGTTGCCGGTGTGGATCTCGGATCTTGCAAAGGGCCGCCGATGGGGCCGCAAGTGTCGATCCGCCCTTGTTGGCGGCCGCGACGGGCCGCCGGGCGTGGATCTAGCCCTTCCAAATGTCCCGTGGATGGGGCTGCAGATGTCGATCCGCCCTTTGTCGGCGTCGTGGACGGGCCGCCAGCGTGGATCCGGCCTCTAATGGCCGCGATGGGGCCGCCGACGAGAAGATGCACCCGAGGTGGCTACATGCCCGGCCGAGGTGCTTTCTCGCCGCTCTGCGACCACGAATGCTTCATCTACAAGGTTATGGTGCCTCTGTTCTTCACACCTGCTGACCTGCCCCTTAATTCATTGGTTGTTGCTTAGTAGTACAGTATGAACTCATAATATCGAAGTGCTTTTTGCCCTTATGATGAACTAGCTGTTATTTTGATGATTAGGTGTAGCTTCTCACTTTATGTATATGACGTGTTTTTGTTCCTACGATGAATTGTTGTTAGTGACATGATGAAGTTTAGTTTATGTGATACAATGACAATGAATGTGGGTCGTAAATTATGATCCCTTTCCTGTTATACGATTCATTCTTTGGGATTCAAAATGGTTATAAAATTCAATCTCGTTATACGATGCAATCCTGTTATACGATTCAAAAACTTGCCGATCTATGCACTACTGAAATTTTCCTTGCCTATTCGACACTTCCATTATTTGGGCATTTAACGGTGTGAACTAGGAGGAGAAAATACAATTTTGCTCCTCTTTCCGTTTGCAATCAGGTCACCGGTGTTTTGATCGCATTTTTTTCCCTTCCTCACGTTTTTGGACATTGCAGGCAGTACCGTGGGCGCTGTTTTTTTTTTTTCTTATTTTTTTCTCTTATGTTTTTTTTGGTTCCATGATATAGATAACAACCATAAAACATACTTTTGAGATTACACAGAGTAGCTAGTAG
Organism: Chrysopogon serrulatus; assembly: GCA_015844335.1. Classification (NCBI taxonomy): domain Eukaryota; kingdom Viridiplantae; phylum Streptophyta; class Magnoliopsida; order Poales; family Poaceae; genus Chrysopogon; species Chrysopogon serrulatus. The sequence continues at coordinate 69,654 of JADLZL010002741.1, read as the reverse complement.
CGCACAAATCCTAATCTGCTAAAACTGAAAGTAACAAAGCAGAGCGACCATATCCCCGATCACTAGGTCGCTTGCCTGCTCATCTCAGGTCTTGCTAAGAAGCTGTAGTAATCCTAATCAAGCTACGTACACATCGTTGTTGACATATTGGCACAACGTACTAATTCTACGAGTCGGCAGGGGTACACGGCAATGTACAATGACATAGGGAAGTTTTGAATTTTGGGTGCAAAATAAGGGAGAGTTATTTTTTTTGGGGTGCTATATAGAGAATTTTGTCATAAAAAATAACAATTCCTCATACTTTGCGACACATGCCTATTTTGGGTCAACACACAGAATTTTCTCATAAAAAAATAATAACTCCTCATACTAGGGCAAATGCCTATTTTGGGTCAACACACTGCATTGGATGAACTAACTGATACTTATTGTGGGTAACACACTTGTACAGCTAAACAAAACACAAAATTACCACGGACAAATCACATGAATAATTTATGCACATAAGGTTAACATGCATATAACACATTATATTAGTTTCAAAGTTTATAGTAGTATTGTACTACACATGATTAGCATGCTCAAGGACACATGTGACACTTCCAAAGATTAGCACATCTAATGAGCACCGTATCAGGCTCCCAAAATCCCCAAAATCACATTATATGGTTTCCAAATTTACAGTAGTACACACGATTCACGTGATCAACGGCGCATGCTTTACTTACAGCATCAACACGCTTAATTTGTACCATATCGGGCTCCCAAAATTCCCAAACTCACTTTGATCATGTGACATAATTAGTTTCCAAGGACGCCATCACATGCCGATATAGTTGGGGGTCACAACTAAGGCTTTTAGGAAGCATGCCTAGTGCCTCTAGCCGATCTTTGTCCATGTGAGGAATCTTGTATTTGTTTCCTCCACCATCTTTCATCACCTCAACCAAGCACCCCTGTAGTGTCAGAAACACCCTGTTCAAAGTGTCTGGATCGTATTTATCATATTCTTTTTTCACATTTTCAATCAGCTCATCCAAGTTCTTAGAGACATTGTCATACGTTAAGGATTGAAGAGAATTAAAGAATCCTAGATCCAGGACATTCAAATCGGGGGAATTGGCTGGTTGATTGATGAGTTTTATGTCAAGCCCTGTATGTGCTACAGCAGCAGCAAACTCCTTATCATTTACGGGAACATGTGAGGGGGCATTATCTTGCTGAATCCAAATGGTTCTTCCTGCAAGTTGTCTTGGCCACTTTTCAACAATAGCTCTCAAAACTTTACTAATGAGGTATGATCTCATAGTCTTTCGATCAACTTTGATAGGCTTCGTGACTTGGGCCCCCTTCTCTCTGTTATGGCTTCTTCGTTTTGCTTGTTCCTAGAGCAGATGAAACCAAGTTAGGATAACAAATGAGTGAAAAAATCTGATGATAGAAAGTAAAACAAGTATACAATGTACCTTTCTTACAAATGGCCGACACCTAGCTTCCCGTCAAAAAAAATACAGTTGCCTCATCATCATATATAGGTCGCCCCATTGTTGATAAAAAACATAACCTTGCCAATAGAGTTTTTATTCTTCACAGTCCTGTGTGGGTTGTCCTCTCCTGGAAGCATATAACATTTCATACACTTCAATGATAAGTTGAACCACTTTTCATCCATATGGATTATGTTTTCCATGTCGCGGAACTTAGGTTCATTTGGCAATGTCCGAGGATCTAACATTAGCACACACCATCGCAACCTCTCTTTCTTGTTGGCTTCAGTCAATAAAGGCTTTAGTGTACTAGAATGGCGTCGTAGCAGCCCTTGCTTGAACCACCTATGAAGAGTGCTCTTCTTTACACCAATAGCATTAGCTAGAGATCGTATAGTTCTCCTCCTACGCAAGGGGACACTACGAACGTTTGATAGGTCCACTTGTAGTCTTTTGCGGCCACAATTGTGCTTCTTTGATCTAACATCAACCGGTATCCCTTGTGCACGGCACTGCTTCGCTCTCCGCCAAACACCGCGCACTTGGTACTTACTAACCTGGAACATTCGAGCAACTATGTTTGTACTGTTCTTCTTTAATTTTCCACGGTTACTTCTTTCAAGCAATGCTTCATATATTTGCTGCCTTTGAGCGTCTGTCAAATTTTTCCTGGACTGATGGGTTGTATTTTCACTTGCATGTTCATCTTCTTCAATATGTTCATCTTCTTCAACATCAGAGTCGTCCAGCTCCTCTTCGTCGAAGGCTATGTGTAGAGCATCATTGTAAACACCATAGTCCTGCATGTCCTCAATCATGTCTACAAAAAAATGTGTCGCCTATTGTTAATTGATACTCAAAACCAAGGTTAATCAATGTAGTAATTGGAATAGCAAGTAAAGGGTTGCTGATTTAAGGCTTACCGATCATTTGTTGCATCTCTTGTTGGTAATCAGCAGCTTCTAAGTTGATGGCAAATTCCTCTTGTTCAGGTGAACCATAAAAGTTGATATCTCCTTGTTCATGGTCTTGTTCATCGACTGCAAGGACTGCAATAAGATGGGCCATATTATTTGGAATGAAACTTGTGTTCACAAAGAGTACACCATTTATCTGCTGTAACGATGTAATTAGAAGACATATTACCTTGATGATATTCTTCTAGCTGTCCCTCAATAGCAGGAACATTGAGATCTATGACATGTCGCCGCATGTGGTCATCTTTCAGAGACTGGGGCTTCAAATTCGTAGAAATGATGGGCTTCATCTCCTAGAAGATGATGGATCTCGATCATCCGCACGCATCGCATTTAGGTCGTATGGGGTCTCCATCTCCAACTGGCCGCTATGTTTAGATCTAAGAGAAGGGCTTCACATAGAGTACTTCATTTAGTAGACATACTTACCTTGATGAGGTTCTTTTTAGTTGTCCCTCAAGTACCAAAGAACATTGAGATCTGTGACATGTCGTCGCACATGTTCATCTTTTAGGAGATTAGGGGCTTGATCTTCGCAGAAATGATGGGCTTCATCTCCCAGAATATGATGGATCTGATCATGTGCAGGTACTGCATTTAGGTCAGGTATGGGGTCTCCACCTTCATCTGCTGCTATGTTTAGATCTAAGACCATGGCTGAAGATGGAATAGATTGCATGCTGATGGAGGTTGGTGCCGCATTCGGTTCGGTATGGGCTCTCCTCCTCCATCTACTACAATGTTTAGATCTATGAGCATGGCTAAAGATTGAGTGAATTGCGTGCTAATGGAGGTTCGAATGGAGCATGGGGAAGCCTTTCACCGGGTTCGCCGGGGAGTTGTGGAGTTTTTATATTGCAACGTGGGCGCGTGGGTGTACCAATTCAAATTTCAAGCTCAAGGCGGGTGGGCACCAAAATTGGTCCGTAACGCTCGGTAAGATTCTTGGAGACATCCTAGTTGTATTGGTTGTACTTGATTTTTTTATTCCCCGTTGACGTCTTTGTGAAGTTGTGGCCGTATTTTCTACCGCCACGTGTTGGTCGTGATGTCGACTCGGGAGCACTTTTTAGGGGTAGAAATGTAATTTGCCATGTACAGTATTTTGCCCATTTGAATCTTAAAGGTGCTTTTATTGGTGGACGGAGGGAGTACTTAGTACATGAGCAAATCATTAAAAATTACAAGGTCATAATTCCTCATAATTTATTTATTAAAAATCATTCAAGAATCAGCCTAGAATTGCAATTAAATCATATCTCAATATTTTTACAAAGAAACTGCATGGAATTTATTTTTCCCAGAAAGCACATTGCATTACAAACCTAAAAAAATGGCACAGCGGCGGCGGAGGCGTGAGCGAAGCCAGGCGAGCGTGGACGAGCGTGGGCGAGGAGGGAGAGGAAGCGCTGGCGGCGGTAATGGCACACCGCGGCCGCGCTGAAGCCGCCGCCGCCGTGGCTTCTTGTCGCGTGGCGTGAGCGAGAGAGGCGAAAAGTGCGGGTGCGGTGTGGGAGGCAGAGGCGCGCGCGCTGGGTGTAGTGCGCGCAGCGGCCGATGTGGGGCCCGGCTGGCCGGAGAACGCCGCCATACGGCGGGCGACGGCCGCAGCGCGGGCGGGCGCGCGGCGCCCCGACTGGCCGATGAGCCGGACAGCGCCACGCGGCCTGGCGCGGCGCGGGCGGGCGCGGGGGCGAAGTGGGCGGGCCGAATTCGCCGGGTTTGCGCTGGAATTTCTTTTTTTTGAATTTAAATTTGAACCGAGCAAAATGCATCCTTTTGGCAAATTTAAAAGCATTTTCAAGTGATGACCCAAAAATAAAAGTTGTAGAGAATTTCAAGATGAACATTTTCTATTTTGAGGTCAAGGCCAAATTCCAAATAAATTTTGAATTACAAATAAAATTTGGAAGAAGGCTTTTGAAATGAGAATTTCAACTTAATTCTTTTGTTCCCAAAATTCAAATTTATTTTGCAATAAATTTGTTCAAACCCTTTTCAAAAAAATGCTGGGCATGTGGATCCAACCTTGATCAAGCAATTGTCATGGTAAATAACAAGCTAATTAATCAAGCAAGCAAGCAATTAATTAATTAAAAGCAAACACATGAAATGATGGGGTGAAACCCAGGGTTTCATGCTGGATGGTGATCATGCCATGCTTAATGATGATTAGGAGTTAATTAATGATGCCTAATGCATGCTTAGCATCTAGGGTGTTACATGTTCTATAGCTACATTTAATACATCGAACAGGCTACGAAACCCACCTTGTGGACGCTCTAAGGATCCGTTTGTTGTGCCTCCAACCCTCGGACCCACCCATCATAGGCTCCTCTGGCTTCTCTCTACATTTAATATATAACTTAGTTATATTTATTTACGTTTATGCTAAGGTTTATGCTTGTTAAATATAAATAAATTTATAACTAAGTTATACGTAATTTAATGAGTATGAAATTTTTACTCCAGTTCAAGCATATAATAATAAGCACACCATAAAAATTTCACCATGTTTCGACTATAAAATTGCGGCTATGAATTATTCTAATTAATTACGTAAAAAGCATAGATCTAAAATTATATTAAAAAATTTTGTACTAAAATATACCATATTATATATTCATTGTGTAGATCTGCTCATGTGGAGTCTAACAAAATTAGTTTTTCTATTTTAAAATTTTTCTATAATTTACTATAATTTTTTAAAGATTCACCAAAATAAATAAAAAGAAAAAAGATAAAACCATATTACTGTAGCAAAACCACCGTTCAAAACCACTTTAGGGGGTTCTTTGACTGATTTTAGAAAGTTTAGAGGATAGAATAGATGGTTTTGTAGTTGATGGAGTTAAGTAGTCCATCCTCTATAGTTAAAGGGGTTATGTAGAATTTTTTCAATTGGGTAAAACATGGAGTCACCAAAATAGCATATTTGCATCATTAATTTTTGTACTATACTATTTGTTTGGGCCGATGGAAAAGGGAATTCAGAGGTGAATTGTTAAATAAATATTTATCCGAAACACAAATTGACTTGTTTAAGGCACTTGGTAGGGCCTCCTATGACTAAAATAAGGTCCAGAACTTTAAATGAATTAAAGTAGGCCCAAACTTTTAGAATAAGAGGCCCATATATGACGATGTGCCGCATTCAAAATTCAAGCAGGCCGTTACTGGCCCAGTGCGGCAGTGCCCTTGTGGCCTTGTCTCATACGGGCCGGGTAGCAAGTCTAGCAGATTTCCCCTAAAAAATAAAATAAAATAACAGGTCTAGCCGATGTTTGCAATTTTTAACAGTCTAAAAATAGTAATGTTTTGACAAAAAAAAAAGAGTACGCATCGATCAGCATCTCATCTTAGCAAATGGAAATGCAGATCGTACGTGAGATGGAGAAGTGTTGAAGTGACGAGTGACAAAGCTTTGTAGTAACTGAATGGTTGCCAAATGTATGGATTTGAAAAAAAATCACATTATTAGGACTGTTGGAACTGCATGAATGAAAGACCGTAGTTTGGTTTTGGTACTTGAGTGATAACTTAGATAGACTAATTTAATTTATTTTATGTTTATGAAATACTAACTCACGTGCACAAGGTTGTACTCTTACGTGTATAAAGTTGAGGAATACTTCAATGTTAGCACATTTGGAAAGGAGTGTGAAACGGAGCTTGGAGGTGTGTCATGTGCACCATAGGATTGATCCTATGCCTGGCGTCAGACTTTATGCCATACGGTGACAGTGCTTGAGTAGAGGAGAAGAGCAGGAAGCTCGGCAGTTGTGGCTGCCTCTGGTGTGGGACCATGCTGTTGTTAATTGCATGATAGTTTTGCATAGTCAAATCCATCAACAAAACATCATTTTGGGAGATATAACAAGCAAAGTAGTGATTTTGGTAGAAATAGCATGCTTCCACGTGTGTAAGTTATTTAGTCACTAGTTGGCTAGAGTAAACTTTTGAGTCTATGTTTGGTGATCTGGGGTAAATTTTGGGACCACAGTGGTATTCAAAAGAAAATTGGAATCAGTTCCCATTCACCCTCCTCTGGTCATCGCCTAGTTTGATCCTTCATACTAGTTAGTTGGGTGTGTGTAGATTTTGTTTTTTTATATATATTTTCATTCACTTGCTTGTTGATTTCTCAGTTTTAGAACGTACATGGGAGTTGATTAGACATGTCTCTTTCATATCCCACTTTCCAATAAACTCATATTTTGAGGACAATGTAGAGTGAGAATTTTATCATCTATCTATTCATCAATACAAGATGCATATTTACTCTCTCCATCCCAAATTATAAGTCATTCCAAGAATCTTGGAGAGTAAAACTAAGTTTAACCAAAATTATAGAACAAATCATAAAAAATTAGAAAATCAAATAGGTATACGATGAAAATATAACTAATAAAGAATCTAGTGATACTTAATTGATGTCATAAGTGTTATTATTTTATTATATAAACATGGTCAAACTTGAAAAAATTTGAATCTCCAAAATCTTGGAATGCCTTATAATTTGGAATGGAGTAATACTTATAAAACTCTTATGGAACTCCTATTGGAATTACCTTAGTGATTAGTACTAGTTGTCTATCTATCCAAATTAAAACATCCTTATATCCATTCCTTAATTAATCATGTGTATGCATCGTTAGTTAATAATCTATTCAAAGTATTTAGTTCTAGTGTTATTTTATAAAATGTATTTGATTTATGTTATTTTGTTGTTTATGTTATAATGGTGTACTCCCCCCTGCCCTAAAATAACTGCATATCTTGCTTTTTAAGATATAAAAAATAGTACCAGTATTTATATCTTTAGATAAGTTTGTATACTCTTGTTCAATCTAACGATATTTATTATATATGATAAATAGGTCAAACTTTAAAAAGTTTGATTCATGGAGAAGCGATGTGCATTTCCTTTAGAGAGCGAAGGGAGTATATTATTTAAATAATACTAAAATTACAATAATATGAGTATGTACTACTTTTTAATTAATATTGGCTTCCAACAAAACAACAATCTCCTAACTTGCCCGACTAAGCAAATTTCATTGAATTTTCAGGCAACTCTTGGGTAACACATTTTACTAGGTAACTTTACTAGGTTTCCAATCAAACAGGTCTAGGATTCCAATCAAATAGGTCCCACATTTCACTCAGCCATATACACTCCTAAAAGATTGATTTTAAAATGCCAATTCTAGAAATCCAAGAAAACGTAGTGACGATGTGCTTGTGAGGGATTTGAACAAATTGATGAAGATGGAGGAATCTCCTCAGATGTCCCAACACTGATTTCCACAAACATACCTAACCAAAATCACAACCAAAAGTTAAGAACTAATTTCCATGAAAATAGCCTAAAATTAACAAGAAAGAAAAATGAGAAGAAGATCAAGAAGAACACAATCTTTTTTTAAAATAAGCTTAATAAAGAACCATGAGTTACCTATCCAAGATAGACCAAGACTCCCCCATCATACTCCCAGGAAAAAACCAAAAAACTAGAGCAAGAGGTGATTAGCAAGCTTGGAGCAAATAAAATTAGGGTTCCAAATGGATGCCTCAGATAATAGTGGATACATATCTTTCCATGCGTATTCGACATAGTGGATACACAGTTTTCCTTGCGCATCCGACGGTCCTAGGCTTGGCACCTTAACAACTTTGCTTCGTCTCGACGCATACTTCATAATACCGACACTCTACAGTCTTGAAGTCTAAGCTAGCAGACCGCCACCTCTATTATGAGTCAACGATGTTCATGCATGTCCCGCTTATCCTCGAATGGCTGATCACCAAGTGCTCTTGTGCCTGTCTTAACTTGGTCCAATCGTTGTCTTGACTTTGGTCAACATCATCTCCATCACTATCCTCACATGTACGCTTTCTTGTTTATGTGCTCATGTGCTAACCGTCCACGGCCCAACCTTTTGGCCTTCAACCTCTTAGGTCAATGCCTTCACATCTACCCTTCACCGTCTCAGTTCATCATGCACAAACTCCTTGCTTGACCTTTTTGTTTTGTCATTAACCGTCATGACATGCTCAACACCTGCACATCGACAATGCAAGAGACATACTGCAACACTAACTCACGTGTTGGTTATCCCCCCTACAGACACATAACCAAAACACTGATTGTTTTCTTGATATCACTCTCACATAATATGGGCACATATCAACCATGTGTTCTTATAGAGACTATAAAGTAGTGGATGGTTTTTAGTGTGCCAACTTATAGAAATAAAGTGAACTAGTAGGGATCCCGTGCAAAGCGCATGGGTGAAGGTTTATTTATTTTTTTTTCTGTGATGGAGTTGCTAACAGTTATCTACTGTTTATGATGGGTTTATACTATTCATAATGGGTGTATACTATTTACATGATCTGTTACTCTTTGATAACCGTTATGTACTGTACATAACGGGTTCATACTGTTGCTGTTCATAGTGGATAGGTACTGTACATAGGGACCATTACTGTTCCAAGAACAATAACCTATGAGAGTTGGGTACTGTACATAGAATAGTATTTTTGTGAGGGGAACGTTGGTATAGAACTTTAGTAGTATAGGTTAGATGCAATTCTTTGCTTTTTCCTTGGTGAACATTTAACTATTTTTAGGACTTCTATTTCCTTCCGGTTTTGTAGCCTGCTGGACCGATGTCTCTTTGTTTAAAGGGTTTGAATCCATGAATTTTCCATTTTGTAAAAATAGTACCCTATTCACCTGCATTGGACTATCATAATGTATTCTTGTCATAGGAGTATGTGTTTATGACAAGTTTGATATACATGGCTAGTTACTAATTAGTCTAAAAATTAGCCTAAACCAGATATGGTTTGTTAACTAGTTAGCTAAAAACTAGTTGAAGATTTATTTAAATATTAGTTTATCTATTAGTCCTCTTATTTAGATGTACTAGAGCTAATATTTAGATAGCTAGTAACTAGCCCTTGGATCTGATCATAGATCAGCTAGTTGGGTTTCTTATGGTGGAGTCTATCCACCTAGATTCAAGTCCTTGACTTGGCACATGTGCTCGTATTTTCTTAGATTTATTCTAAGATTTATCGGTGCTATGCATTCAATGGTAGACGACGTTCCCTATGGTGACTTCGTGACTTTGAAGATCTGCTGGCTCGATCCTTTAGAGATACTTATAGGGGTAGGGTTTACGTACATGTATTCGTAGGGGTGAATGTGCGCGTGTTTGTGAGCGTCTGCATTGTATAGTGTAATTCTCAGAAAAAAGATACAAAGATCTCATTTTTATTGCATTATAGGCCACATCAGGCCAAACCAAAATGTTGAACAATCAAAATTAAGAAATCATGTCGATTCTACCATGCACAATTCGCACCCTGGCCATTTGGATTACACACACACACACACACACACACACACACACACACACACACACACGTGTTGCAGTAGGAAAATTTGGATGTCAAAGCACATCGCGTCGAAACCGGATGGATGGGAGATGGACAATGCCAACATGTCATAATGATTTTGAACCATCTAACGCTAGTGCCCGGATCAGCTTGCTTGACCGGTTTAATTTGGGACCTAATCATGTCAATGGCTCGATGCTTCGTCTCCTCTGTCTCTGTTTGGGGTCCAGCTCGGGGGCACCTGCCTTGCACTCACTTCTTCCAGCCTAGTCCCACCCACCTCCGCGCCCACAACTCCAAGCTGTATAAATACACCGTCGGCCGTCTCATACCGCCGAACCAAAACCAACGTCCCCAGAAACGCCGAGTACTCCCCTAGTTTCCACTCCACTTTGATCCTCCCCTCCCGCAAAGCACTGCTCCAGCTAAAGAACCGGCCTTTTCCCACATCGGCTCCTAGTTACTCGAGGAATCCATGTGCGGCGGTGCAATCATCTCCGAGTACATCCCGGCGCGGCGCCGGGTGCCCGCCGCCGCCGACTTCTGGCCTGATTCCGAAGCCGACGCCGAGGACTCTCACGCCCCGCACACCCCTGAGAGAGGTAATAAGCAGCTCTGCTCCCGTACATCTTGCTCTGTTTCTTCCTCCATTTTCTCCTGCCCGGAGACGACACGGGTCAATGGTGTGTGTCCGGCTGCCGACTGACTGTTCCCGTGTGTGCAGCGCCGCGCTCCAAGAAGGCGAATCGTGGGCGCAAGAACCAGTACCGCGGCATCCGGCAGCGGCCGTGGGGCAAGTGGGCGGCGGAGATCCGCGACCCCGTGAAGGGCGTCCGCGTCTGGCTCGGCACCTACCCGACCGCCGAGGCCGCCGCGCGCGCGTACGACCGCGCCGCCAGGCGCATCAGGGGCGCCAAAGCCAAGGTCAACTTCCCCAGCGACACCTCCTCCTCCGGCGTCGGCGTCAGCGTGCCGAAGACGTCGGCGTCGGGGTCTGCTGCTGCGGCTACTGCTGCACAGGCCCCGGCCGTTGTTCTCCCGGCGCCCAAGGTGGAGGAGGCGCAGACGACACAGGTGTCCGACGAGGTCAAGGAGCTGTCCGAGGAGCTGATGGCCTACGAGAACTACATGAACTTCCTCGGCATCCCTTACATGGAGGGCGGGAACGCAGCGACTGCAGGCGCCACCGCCGCTGCCGCCGTCGCCGAAGAAGCGCAGGCGCCGGCGCCGGCGCCGGCCGGGCTGTGGTGCTTCGAGGACTACTACTACCCGCCGTCTCTGTCGCTCTTCACTGAATAATGAACGCGCGCGGTTCACCGTGCCTGTTTTGTAAAAAGATTTCCTGCTCCTCCTGGACGCTGTGATGTGACGAGCTCCTCCTGTCTTGTGTTTTGTTGAACCCGATCCATTGTTTCATTTCTGTGACTGTACTCTGTCTCTGTAACTCGCCAGTTGAGGCATGCAATCAAGATTTGCAGTTTAACTCTGATCTTTGCTGTTCAGCAGCTCGCTGCAGAGGAATCTCTTTCATTTTTGTACGTGATTTGATATGATTTAAATTGAATTGTTTTTTACAGTTGCAACGCGCTGTAGAGTGTTGGTCGATTCTCGCATCGGTGGATCGTTTTGCGATTTTAGCTGCTCATTTGAAAGATTTTATCGTACTGAATTGGATACTCACATCCGTGCCGTTGTTCCTTGCATTCATGCTTCGGAGAAAAGGCCCCCCGGGCGTTTCAGTCAAACAGGGAAACACTCCAACCCCAGCACCGTAGGATCGGAACTCAACGGAAGATGCCGCGTAGTGCGAGACCACGGTGCCAACGCGCCGCCGTTTCGCGGCCCATTGTTTTGTGGGTTATTAGCTGTCGTACACGTTGCTAGGACAGGAACAGGGCCTGCACGTTTCGCTCGCGCGGTTGTTGCTTGGAGCACACACAGGCCGAGGCGCGTCAGGCGTTTACCGTGGGCCGCCGGAGAATTCGTGGGGCAGCCGCTAGTTTTGGGCCGGCGGCGCACGCGGAAATCCACCCACCTACCTCCCGTACGTCCCTCTGCCGGTAAGACCGAGAGCAAGAAGGAAAGGCCAACTTGGCATCTTCTGCACGCAACGCCACTCCTCTGGAAATACTAGAAGAGCGCGCGGTGTTACCGCTCTTGGAATGTGCCCTTATATTTTAATTTAATGAAATGACAATTATGGGCCAATTAAAAGCTCAGTAGCAGTTGGGCTTTTATTTTCCGGTTTCTTTTTCTATTTTGTTTTCTGTCTTTTTTTTGAAACAGGAAGAAAAAAAAATCATTTCAGCAGTATGTATGGTCCTTTTCATAATTTAAATTATCAGTATGTACGGTTGTTTTCGTAATTTAACTTTTCGGTATATACTGTCCTCAAGGCTTGTTCTATAAAATAACCAAAGACATATTGTTGGTTAATTTCAAAAGAAAATTAAGGAGGTTTTTTTCTTTGTGAGTTGTTTAATATGTGTTACAATAAAATTGGTGTCGAGTTAAATAACAAAGCAACTGTAAGGCTGTCAAAACTTATATGTACTACTATTTAGTAATGTTCAAACATCAATTTTAATGTAACAAATAATATGCATCATTTGAACTATTTGAAATCTTTTTTATTGTGTGGCTAATGGCATTATACAATTTTTATTGTTGTTGATGTTATATGAATTTTAAGTTTTAATATGTATATTCATATTAATTTTAAGTTCTTTAATTATTCATGTATTGGTGATTTTTAAAAAAAATCAAACTATTTATTTGTAAATATTATTTAGTTTTGTCGATTTTAGTATATTCAATTGCTAGAATACAATTCTATGCCGTTTTAAGTTGGCTGTAATTTTATTTTATCAGTGTTTGTTATTTGAGGGGTTATATAATTATATTTTTTACTAAAACTATCAACATACAAGTAGATATATGTTAGTTTTGAAACAGAGGAGTATAGTAATCCTATTAATTGTAGGTGCGCATCGTACTATGTTGTAATTGAAAAAAAAAGAATTGTAAGTAGTGTTTTATTTTAGAAGATTTTTGGTGAAAGAATTACAATATTTAGAGTTAGGATGGATGAGATATAAACTTCTCGAGTTCATAGAGTTTTAACATTATATTTTTCCGTTGCACCCAATGTATATTAATTAGTATAGGTTAGAAAGAACAGGTCAAATGATTATTTTTTATTCACTCAAATAGAAGATACAAAAAGCAAAAAATAATTTAGCTAACTGAATTGCTCATGTTGGACACAACTGGTAGGTCGTCCATTTTTATTGACGCTACAGTTTTTAAGTGCTAATGGTGCACAAAGACCATGCGTGAATAGAAATCAAAGTGTTCGATCTTGGCTGTGTACCGCCAAGATAAATATTTTATATACTAAAGTGGCTCGCCTGTGAGAAGGTATATTCCCTCTATTCAACAAAAAAATGTAGTTCTTGTTCTTCGATTGACTAAAGTTATATTTAAAAGTATTAACATTCATAAACACGGTTACGTTATTCTAAATTCATTGAGTTTTACCATTATATTTTTTTTTAGTTGTACTGAACATATATTAATTAGAATAGTTTACAAAAAGATCAAATGGTTGTTGTCATTCACTCAAATAAAAGATACAAAGACCAAAGAATAATTTAGCTAATTGAATTGCTTGAGTCGGACACAACTGGTAGCTCATGGATTTTTATTGCTGCTCTAGTTTTGACGTGCTAATGATGCACAAAGAGTATGTGTTAAATAAAAAGTGCATGTAAGACGATTTAAAACTTATATGTACGACTATCTAGTATTGTTCAAAACATCAACTTTAATGTATTAAATAATGTGTCATTTAAACTATTTGAAATCTTTCTATTTTGTGCTTAATGACATTATATAATTTTTATTCTTGCTGATGTTATATGAATTTAATTTTTAATCTATCTATTCATATTAATTTTAAGTTAGATATATGTTAGTTTTAAAAACAGAGGAGGATCGCAATCATATTAATTGTAGGTCCGCGTCATGCCACCTATGTTATAATTGAAGAAGTGGGCTATTTGTATTTATAATAATCATAAAAAATTATAAAAAATTAATTGAATATGTAGGGTTTTATTTTAAAAAGATTTTTGGTGGAAGAATTACGAGATTCGAAGTTAGAATAGATGAAATATAAACTTTTTAAGTTTATTGGTAAAATGTGAATGAAGGGAATTTACAAATTATTTTAAATTTTTGGATGATGAAAAAGAGGTTAAAAATATTTTGGTAGGCTCTAGTGTGGTTATAGTTTATTCAGGTATTTTCTAAAAATTTTCTGGAAAGGAAAAAAAAGCTTACTTCAATCTTTTGGGTACGTCGTGTACGCGCAGCAATTTTCTTTCTGGCTGACGCGTGAACAGTAAAACCCATAGATAAACAGTATATAAACAGTAATAAACAGTAGAGATGAAAGCACTTTTTTTTTTATAATTTGATCCGTTCGATCGCGATCCGATGGCTCATATCTTTTGGGATGACGTGGCCGCCCTGTCTTCCCAGGACCGCGACGCGGTTTCAGTATTGGTAAGATTACCTGTTTCCAGGTACTCCTACTGGCACGTAATTCACACACCCATATAACACTGCTAAAAATTTGACCACATAATAAGTTCTGAAATACTTAGTGAAATACAATATAAGAACATACTAATTGGATAGGTTCGATATACTAGTAGATACTACTTCCTCTGCGGTACTAGTCAAGTATTTATACGGGTTTATTTAAATAGGAATTAACCAACAAACACTTGTCAAACTAGGACTAGTAAAAGTCAACAGTGACAAGCAACCATGTTCGTAGCCGGTGCTCCACGGATCATATTGGAATATTCGAATTGAGATTTAAGCTGCCCATCCGCAACATGCGCATGAGATACTTCAACGTCAACACATGAGATACTACATCATCAACGCACACATTTTTGTTTCTCGATCATGCAAAAATTTTACGCATCTTCATATTAAGGTAGAAGAAAGGTTCCATACCACATGTTTTAGCATCACCCTAGAAAGTCAATAAGATTTACATCAAAGTTCACACAACCTCGCTAATGTATTGTACTCTAGGCTTTGATCAACCGAGACTCGTGGCGCCGGCAAGGAGACAAATGCACGGGCTGCCCTGCGGTGGCGATGCTTTCGCGCACCAACATTGACGTTCGGCGGGAATATAACTCACGCAGCACCTGCATATATGAAGGGGGTCACCGCTGAAAACTTCATCATACGCCTTCTTGACCGATGTCGACGGAGACGTCCCACTACTGCACAAACGGGCTTTAGTCCCGGTTGGAAACGGGCTTTAGTCCCGGTTTTCCCAACCGGGACTAAGAATCCTGGACTAAAGGTCCCGGCCTTTAGTCCCAGGTTCACAACCGGGACTAAAAGTTCTTCCGGAGAAAAAATAAATTGCTGTGTGTGAGATTCGAACCCAATACCTATCACCTCGCGCATAAAGACCTTACCAACTCAGCTATATACACCACATGCGACAGAGTCCTGTGTAGTCCCCTTTTAAATTGATCCGTGGGGGACCTTTAGTCCCGGTTGGGAGACCTTTAGTCCCGGTTGGTAACACCAACCGGGACTAAAAGTTGAGGACCTTTAGTCCGGGTTGGTAAAGGTCCTCAACTTTTAGTCCGGTTGGTGTTACCAACCCACTAAAGGACTTTTACTCCTGAACGCAAAAAATACCGAGACTAAAGCCAAATTTATCCATCGGTCAAAGGCCTGTTCTCTAGTAGTGTCCAGCCACCCGCTAGCAAGCCCTAGGCGCTCCACGACAAGATACCTCACTTGCCTGTACCCGCTATACTCTGTGCCACTATCCACCTTCTTAGTTTGGGGAGTGAGGGCAGCGCACGTCCACCGACGATCGTCTCAACCCCGGACAGCTCTAGAAGTGGTGGTTGCGTCATCTTTCTGATTCGCTTAGTGCAGCGCTTGAGGCGTCTATTGGCCAAGGTTGTTTGTGGGGGAAGGGATGCCGCTGATGTCATCCGTCGCAGGCATGATCGTCAAGGCAGGGGATTTTTCTTTGGGAAACTAGGTACGCAAGCAGTCGTCTTCATACATATACGCTCATTCATCCTTGTAAAGTATGTATACATATACGCCCTATGCACCCTATCTTTATGAGCACCTACAATAGATTTGGTCGACATCACAGACATCTCGCTGTCGACAGACAATTATTTACTATAAAAAAGTAAAGTGCACTTAATTGCAAGACTAAATCTTGAAAAATGCAAATACCCATGTCAATGTAACCTCCACAAAAAGTCACTCGGTTCACAAACCAAATATTCCTTTAGCATGCATGTTCATCTTATTAAACACATCTCTATGAAAAAAATTCAAATTCAAACAAAATAAAAATTTCTTAAAATAATTTCCATCATAGAAGTAGAAAGCAATAAATTCTGCTCATTTAAAATTCCCTAGCAGGATGGCTATTGCTCGTCGGTATTAGTATTTTGGGGCATTAGATTATCTAGATAGTGTAAGCGTGGCGAAGGTGGAGAGAACCAGGAGGATGGGACATAAAGAAAAATAATAGAAGAACGAAAAAAAAAAGAATGAGGATGAGGCTATCCGCACTCGTGGTACTCTAAATTTATCGTCTAAAAGGTTTGATCATCAAGATTCCTCCGCTATACTCAATTCTTCCGTCCGTGGAGCCCACTTATCACTTTATCTAAATATATCTATGTGAGATCCTATTTTGAAGGATTTATTGAAACAAATTTAATAGTGCAATTGAAATTTAATTTGGGTTTTTGGTTTTGAGTTAAAATATTTTTTTAGTTTAGTTAGATAAAAAAGATGGGGCCTACCATTGATTCCTCCCTGTTGCTCGGTCCTGCTGGCTGTCACATCCTGCGGTGGTGCGGTAAACGCCCACTGCTCCTCCAAACATAACGAACCAGACGCTCTCCCGTATCAATTACCGGACTCCGTTGTAGCTATTTCTTGCGCCATATGTGACCTCACTGCAGCTATTTCTTATGCTATAGTTCCCCTTGGATGTCTTTACTGCAACCACTGCAGTCAGCCTGACCACAAGTTCTTTACTTATTTACAATAATGATTTTGTCCTGATGCATATGTAGTGACACTGCCAATGAACTGATTTTTTGGGTACTATTACAAAATCACGGCCGGTCATTTAAACATGGGACACAAGAACGATCATATAACATTAATTTCTCTAATCCTATGAGAGAGTCATGATAGAATATGCTCCCTTTGTCGTCCAATAAAGTGGCACTTTTCTCGCTCCTCTTGTTCTGGCACCAACATCGATTGCCGTGGTAGGGTAGTCACCTTAGTTAGTTAGGCAAGTCTCGGTGCAAGTTTTATTAGAGTTTTCTTTGCATTTAATGAGCTACCACATAAACACTTTTTATGAAATGGCAAGGTTTTAAGAAGAGAGAACAAAATGAGTTTTATGAGGATGAAATTTTCTTGGCACAAATACCAACTCTCTGTGAGTCATGAAATTAAAAATCTATAAAACTAGAATTAAACTTTTCATTGAGAGTGGGTGTTTCACTCTTGTTTCATTTCATTCTACATGGCATAGCAGTTTCAAAACAACATCATGAACCTATGTACTGAGACTGGTCTTAACTGTGGAGGCGGTGTTCGAGGGGCGCGCCATTTATTAAAGGGGACACTGAAGGTATATAGTAGAGAAATGATGATAAGTGTAGCTGAAGAACATAGCCATTGTAGACATATCATAGCCAATGTGAAACTAGATAAAGTAAAGTAGGAGTGTCGGGAGAGCAAGGAAGATGTCGTAGCCATGTGGCATTAGCACCTCACATCGTGCTATATAGGCACATAAAATTGGGGAGGAAGAAGATAAGGGGGTGGCAAGCCGAATTCAACGGAGTTAAAAACAGTCATGTTCGCTTGTCTTATAAGTCAGGCTTATTAGCCATTCGAACAATATTTTTTTCTCACAGCAAATTAGCCGGCTTATGTCACTGGTCGAACACCCCGATATCATATATCATGTGCTCTCTCCAACCCATCTCATAATATATTTACACGTACATCATTCAATATAGCTGAGAGATAGAGGTGCATAGTCTGACGGAGGCACGTTGTCTGCGAAGGTAACAGAACCCTCCCTCCCGCCCACCCCCCACATGAAAAAGAGCATCTCTCAAATCCGAGAAATTAATGTTATCATCTATATGGTGTTCTAAGGCAAAGAATCACATGTAATGGCATTGATAAATTAAGTCACCTATCTTGTGAATTAGTCAATTGCACAAAACTTGGATACAGAGTACCCTGCTATGTTCACATGTGCAATGATCAAACGCCAGCTTGGATGATGCAGGATACCCTATGTTTCACATTCTTGATAGTCGAAGCCATTGATATGAATGCTTGCATCATCCATAGCAATGAACCAATTAATAAAACAAAACATTCTTGAGATCTTTTTACCCTACCAGATCAATCATATTAATCCAATAAATAAATCCTCACTGTCCATCTGCATTTTAGCTCAGTACCTTTGATGACTGGCCAGTGAGTGCAGCATAGAAGATGATGTTCCATGTGTCTGGGACACCGGCAACACACCAGTGGGTGCAGTCAGTGCCAAAGCTATCGCCATTATACTTTGTGGTGTGTCCGTCCTTCCTTAGTTGTGACATGAAGGTGATGTCCGAAAAATACACTGGCTTTGTCATGCTTGCTAGGATTTTCCTCACAATCACATCTTGTGAATTTGGCCCACCACGGTACACCATCGTATTGTTCAGCGGCTGTGTCTCCCTCGCACATGTCTTACCCTGCGACGCACCCCATTCTTCACTCCTGCAAGCAGCAAGCATGGTTTTCACCTTGTTATTAACTCCTGCAAAAAAATAGAAACTTTCTTTGTTTTCGAGGACAGTTGTGTAGAGTGTATTGTGTAGTGTCACTTCAAAAAGAAAAAAAAAAAACCATACTTTCGATGGGAGGGAGACAATCCTTGGAAGAAGACTAGGGTGTAGGTTAGGTTGAGATTGGAGTCAACCCATCTAGCCCAAGTTTGTAGCCCCTTTGTGAATGCCTGCATCCGGTCCATCTCCTCCAATAACGTATTGCCATCCTGAATGTAATCCCACCTGCAGTGAAGGATGGACGAACTCCCAACCTACTCAAATTCATATGCCTAGCTGGATGCTGGATAGACCTGGCCTAATCAAATTAAAGAACTATAAGCTAGATAGATATGGCTTTGCAGGGCGAGGAGGTCTCACGTTTTGAGAAACCACCAGCGCCAAGTACCGAAGACAAGCACATCGATACCGAGCCAGTTGCGACCTTCGTCTACGGAATCTAGCTTGAGGATGCGTCCAGCCTTCTCGTCGATGATGTCGACTAGGTAGTGTGACACGTAGTACATCAGGGTCACACTATAGTCCTACATGCATGCACCATTATATTGATCACCTTTGGCAATCCATACTATTTATGAGATTCCTTATAATAAAAAAAAACATTCACAAGGAAGAGCAAGAGACACTGATACTTCCATCTACGACACTTTTCACTAGAACTACATGTTTGTTTCACCATAACATGTCGACCAGGTAGTGTATCATGTTCAAACTTGATTGCCAAAATGTTATTCTTTGAAGTTTTAATATTATCCCATATGTCACTTATAGGGTCATAGATAATTTATTCAATTTTAGCAATTTTGCAATGTTACAACTTAAGATGGCATTTTAACAAACTGCTTCCATGCTTTTGACACAATGATGTGCATGGACGCGATTTAGCCATATATTGGTTGCAAGATACCAAAAATTTGACAATAACTTGTGGAAATTGGTCAAGCTAATTGTGTCAGCCTAATCCAAGTTATATGAGCTGTGTTTAACAATTTTGAAGCCTAATAGGATCCTCCCCACCACTATAAACATATACAAATATAAATAGGCCACAACCAACTGAGGGAATCCAATTGTACCAAAATACACATTTTTTTTTATCTTTTGTCTTATTGCCTTAGCATTCATATGTTTGCTCTAATCTCTTCTACACCTCAATTCACTATTATTGATGTTTAACGATAGGATAACCAATGTGCTTTTTCTCCCAACGGGGTGCTCCTAGGCATGCCTCATTATTTCAAGATTGTCAAAACTGATTAGGCTGGTTTATAAAACTAATTGCGATGATTTTCATAGAGGTGAGCAAGGAGCTCCTTCACAAGTTGCACATGGATGTGCTCGTGTGACCACATGTTCTAGCATCAACCTACTTTTTGGCAATTCTAATAGGGACAATTCAGCAGTCCATTGGATCATTGAAGAAAAAGGACAAATTGAATTTCATTTGCTTGAGAGGGGCAAAATTGTCACTTTTGTACCAACTTAAACAAATTAACAGAACATGGATGGATATGACATTGAGAGAATAAGAAATTTTATCTTATAATGGCAGTGAGAGAAGTTTTGAAATTTCAATGGCAGTGTGGAAAGAGCTAAATTTTCTGATGGCATTGAGGGAATTGGCTGTGTAGTTATGAATACAAGAATATAAGATAAGATTCTACCCATAGGTATGAGTTCTGATATATCACTTCATCTGTTAGTATATAAACCGATATTGATGGTACTAACAGATATCATTCCTGATAGGTGTGGATACATGTATAAAATGTAATTTTCAAGTACAGGTGCAGAATAAAAATTTACTGTCAGATACTCATCGTTTATCATCCCTACTTGACTCTCTACTTCCCACCTTAACCAGATTGCAGTGATGATGGACGGGTGAAGTAGTGTCTTGACTCTACTTCCCATCTTAACCAGCAGTGATGATGGACGGGTGAAGTAGTGTCTTGACTGTCTACTGCTTTGTGGAAGAAAATATTTTCTAGTAGCTGTGATACGAGCAACGTGACAGCACGTATCACAAGAAATTTGACCAATCATACCATCATAGTCATTGTTTAAAATACGTATAAGTGCAACATGGCTGCACGAAACTCCACGAACATGTATGCCACGCTCATCTCTAGAGGGAGAACACGTGCGCCTAGCCCTTTGCGTCGTCTCTCTTGGGGGGGTAGGGGGGGGGGGGAGACCCAAGGTCCCTGCCGCCACCGCCAACCCCTCTTCCCTCCGCGCCCGACCGGGCCGCCGCCATCCCGCTCATCCTCGGCGGCGGCAGCCAGCAAGGGGGGGGCTCAAAAAAGATTCCCTTTGTGTCCCTCCTTGCCTCCTCCTTCCTAGTCCCCCCCCCCCTCCCTCTTCTCCCGGCACCGGTGGCCGCCGGGGAGTGGCGCAGCCAGTTTTGGCCCCCATGGCCAGATCCGGCCTTCCCATGACTAGATCCGGCGAGGGGGCGGCCCGCTGGCCGGTTCCCGTGTGCCCCGGCCCGACCCCTGCTGGCCGCGCTGCCCGCGTGGGCGCGTGGATCCCTGGCCGCCGGCGCCACCTTTCGGGCTGCGCTGGGGCGCGACCCTCGGTGCGGGCACTGCCCCTAGGGCGGCACGCAGTCGCGGGCCCCCGGATGGAGCGCGCCGCCGCGGGCGCAGGCGACGCCTCCTCCGGCATGTGCCCACCCAGGAGTAGAGCACCAGCAGCAGGCCATCCGCCGCGCTGCTGCTAGCCGCGGCAAGGCACTCAGCACGGGCCTCGACCGGTGGGCGACGGTACGACCGGTGTGCTCCTCCTCCGCGGACGGTTCCTCGCCGGCGCCTCCCCCTCCTCCACCATCGCCGCTCCGGTGAGCATGTGTCGATGGGCAGGTCCGGGCCTTCTTGGTTCGATCCACCCTCCCTCCCGGATCTGGCACAGCGCTGGCCCTGGTGGCGATCAACACGAAGACCCAGGTCTGATGGCATCACTCTCATCTCCGGTAGCGGTCCACGGCAGCGCGGGTGAAAACCCCCTCCCTCCCTTTGTGCTTGGGATTGACGACGGTGGCGTGCCAGCGTCATCCTCTTCCTGATGGCGTCATCGCTACCGCTGTGTGTCGACCGCTGCTACTGAAGGGCCTTTGGGAGCGAAAGCTCCCTGGGGTGCGCTCTCAATGAAGTTGGCATCCGCAGGCGTCATTTCCTTCTTGAAGGCTCCGTTGAAGCAGCCCTAACGCTCCGCCTCTGACATCGCGCCTGCCCACCGCCGTTGTTTGTCTTCCTGTGCCAGCGCTGTGAGCTTCAGCTCTGTCGTCGCTTTTGTCCCTCCAGCATGGTTGATGGTGTTGCCACCGTTGTCGCATCGTCATGGTTTGGCCGCCCTCGGGCACCGACGTCCCGATTGGCTCCACCTCAGGCGGTCATCGCCGAGAGTGTGACGCATCGTGGAAGATGCGTGGGCTACGGCTTCTTCATGTCTTACATCTCCCAAGTTGAAGTCGTAGCGACGTTGCACTTTGCCCTGCAAGGTCGCATCGTTTGGCGCGGTAGAGGGCTTGTTCTTTCTTTTTTCGTGTTCGTTATGTCGGCCACTATCTCTGTGATTTTCATTATTGTGTTATGTTGTGCTCACCATGCTTTTTGCCTCCTCCTTCTTAATGAAAATGACACGTGAAGTCGTATTTGAGAAAAAAAAGCTCATCTCTAGAAATAGTAAAAAAAATTAGGAGAACTATCCTTATTGGTGTCATGCTAGATCTGTGCACTCTTTTTTATTATTATTTCATCGAAGAGTAACTCGAGCTGATTAATGAAAAAAAAATTATCTTCTCCTTTCAGGTGTCCTATAAATCATCATATATGAACGCAAAGAGTAAAAATATGCTCCAACATATTAAAAAAAACAATCATATTTCTTATTTTTTTGTCAGTTGACAAAAGGAAATATATTTGTATCATCTTAAGACCCTATTTGGATCCTATGAACTAGTAACTAGTAACTAGTTGACTAACAATTAGTCTATAAGGATCCAAATAAGTGAACTAGTAGGTGAACTAATAACTAATCCAAAACTCAACTAGTACTAGTTCAATAGTCTATAAAACCCAAGTAGTTGAACTAGAGCTGCGACTTGGGCCGTGCCGTGCCGGCATGGCCCGGTCCTCTCGTGCTTCGTGCCACTTCAGGTCGTGTTCTTTAGGCACGCTCGGCACGTCGTGCCGTGCCAATACAAAGACGGTAAATCTTTTTCTCGGCCCAAGCACGGTCCGTGGCACGCCGGCACGGGTTCGGATCGTCTTAGGCTCATGCACGGCCCTCAAAATATCTACGGTTAATTTCTTTTTTATTTATGATATAAATAAATAAATATATGATGTGTACTATTTTTTTTTGAAAGTTAAATGATTTTTATTATCTATTTAAGAATTAGATGAGAGGTAGTATAGTAAATGTAAAAAAAACTACATTATAGAGTTGTAGATGTGTATACGTGCCATTTTCGTGCTGTACCAGCCCAAACATGGTCTCAAATGCATGCCGGGCTATATAGCCCGCCGTGGCGATATCCTAGGTACGACACGGCTCTCATATTCGTGTCGTGCCGGCACGACCTAAAAAATTTTGTGCCGTACCGTGCTTTGGGTCTTGTCAAAAAATCATGCCGTGGCCCGTCCTTAAATAGCACAGCTTAAATCCCAGCTCTAAGTTGAACTAATTATTAGTTTATTGAATCCAAACAGCCTAAAAAATAGGGCACTCGAACTATCTACTTTCTCTCCTAACAACGGTTTCATTTCCACGTCCAACCATTCTACCCGTGTGGTCCGAAACTCCGAATCACATGTTTATTAGTTTGAACGTAGACAAAAGCTGTCTAGTCCCATCATGAATCTCTGGTGTTCAATTTAGTGACATACTACTCCGTCCCAAATTAAATGTTGTTTTTGGTTTTTCGTGCCACAAGTTTGATTCGATTTGTAGAAAATACGTGAAATATTTATATCTCCGAATAATTTTGTTAAAAAACTAGATTGAAAGATCTTTCCAATGATACTAATTATGATACAAATCGATAATATTTGTTATTTATAAAAATTGTCGGTATTTATTTCTCGGGAAGCGAAAGCGACAGTTATTTTGGGACGGAGGGAGTAGGACTGAAATTATTATCTGAGAGAGGCCTCCAACCAAACATACTCTAAGATGATCTCCACTACCGGAAAGCTAGCCACGGATCGAAATTGTCTCACCGACGGACTATGTGATGTCCAACTCCCATGAGCAAGGTCCAATTCCAATGAACAGAGGAAAGGAGGGACACTACTCACGTCTAGTTGCCCACACCACTAGTAAATAAAATATTTGTACTCGAGTAGTAAATAAAATATTTGTACTCGAGTAGTACTTCTGGATTTGCATGTATGATTTTTCATGCATAATACGCACACGTGCGGTTGCCGAAGGATGGAATTCACAACTTCAGTCAATTGTGAGTAATAAATATCGTAATATGAATATTTTTTTGCAAGCAATCGTAATATGAATATTGGAGACTCTAAATGAATTTAAATAAGAAAGTTTGAACTGGAAAGTGGAAACTGTTTTAATCTTTGTGAGACTAAACCTTGGATTAGGTCATTTCTCCATTCAATTCAATGCCGCTGAAAATTTCAAAAATAAATATGAATTTTCAAAAGCATAAACTGAAAAACATAAACTCTGGCTGGGGGAGGAGGGGGCAACCTCTCAAACTCACGATTTCCTCCGGTAGAAGCCGCAAGTTTCCATTTAAAACCAGCCGAGGACAGTACTGTCACGGCGAGAAGGAAGGAAGAGGCACGAACATACCTCAAAACGGACGCTGGACGAGGGACCATTCCCGTGTGACCCGCGGGTCACCGTGATCCGGGCTTGGGGCACGGCGCCATGGAGCATACACAGCAGGGACTCGTACTGGTTCGCCACCAGCGAGTCGCCCACGAACGCCACAGTCTTGCCGCGCCACATCCTCAGCAGCGCGAGCCCGTCGAACCTGAAATAAAGCAACAGACAATGAATTATCGAACACGAGCGAGGAAGACGAACGAGTAGCTCTCACAAATGTTTGCAGTTCCCGAAACGCAGCACAGGCAGAAACTGAGCTCAAATCGTGCAGCCAGCAATGGCCGGTGTTGGTGGTGCGGCCGTACGTTGGCAGGGAGCAGGGCGGGTTGGGCTGCCACCGGTACTTGAGGTATGTCGTGTCGGGGCGGCCGAAGCGGTGTCGAACTCCTTGCGGCTGAAGGGGCAGCTCGCCGCGTCGTACAGCGGGTACGACTCGTCCATCACCCAGCTGCCGGTGAACACGTCGCACGACGAGCCGACCGCCGGCGCCGTCCGATGCTGGTTCTCCCCGGAGGTGGTTTCCGCCGGCGCCGTCCGATGCTGGCTCCTCCCGAGATGGTTTCGGTCGTGGCGCACCATAGGCAGCCAGGACCAGGAGCATTAGTCTCAATGGGCATTCATGGAAGTTTCATACACACATCAGCAAAACTGGAATTTTTGCATAAAACGAAGAGGGGGGGGGGGGGGAGTTTCATCACGACGAAACGAGCTTGCACTGTTTCCAACTACTCGAAACCGCGTGAAACGCGTTGCGTTGAGGAAACGTTTCATCATTCTGGATCCCGTTCGCTTCCCTCCGCGCCCCAACTATCTCGCCCCCCTTCGCCATCGTTCCTGCGCCTACGCCCAACTACCTTGCCCCCATCGCCATTCTTCTTGGTCCCGAGCAGTAGAGCCGAGTTGCAAGGGCTGGATGCCCATGGATTATGCCGACACCGCCTCCAGATTTCGCCATCGCCGCCTCCGGCCCCAGCGCCGCCACTGCCTTGCGTCCCACCATCGACGCCGACGCCGACTTCGTCCTGCGATCACCAGCGCATCCAGTCACGCGCGGCGAGTTGCTGCACCGCCTGCTTGCCATGCGGGAGAGCTCACGGCGCCTTCAGCCTGAAGCCACGCCGGAGAAGAAGCGCCGCCGCAGGTGAACTGACGAGGACCTTGCGACGGTGGTAGCGAGGTCAATCCGTCATCCATCTTGGACCTCTACTCATCCTGCGGCTACGGCGGAGTATTCTGTTGTGCCTCCAACCATTGTCGTCTACGAGATGGACAGGAACGTCGGCGGCCGTGCAGGTTTTCATGAATGGACGAGAGGCATCGAACGAGAGGATAAGGTTTCTATCTTTTTTTATTTGATGACAAGTCCAAGACTGAAAGACGTGTCTGCTTGTTTTTTTTACTATATATGACTACGCATGATTTATTTGCCAAGATGGTCATGTTCCACTAAGTTAATACTTTGCTTTGATATAGTTCAACCGGCTATAGAGATCGTGCGGTACATCTGATCACAATATCATATAAGAATTAAATGTTATGAACAACCTATGAAACAGTGAATTGAAACTATACACTGAGAGAGCAAGTTTCATTCTTCAATTTAGATGTGTAAATCTGACGTGGCCGTGTTGGAAACCGTGACGTGAAACCTGCACTGAGACTCATTCTGTTGCCAACCGCGGAGGGCATATCCCGGCGCCTGAGACTCATTCTGTTGCCAACTACGTTCGGAGACAGCAGAGCAAGCGGCGCGAACTGACAATTGACAACAGTAACTAACCAATCGAGATCCAAGGGAATCACGGCACGAAGAACGACGACGTATCTGGAAAACGGACGCCCACGACTGGTTGGTGCGTGCGCCCACGACTGGTTGGTGCGTGCGCTTGGGCCTCTTGAGCTGTTGAGCATGCACGCTTGCAAGCGCAGTTGACAGCGGCAGTCAACTCCGCTTTGTTCTCCCAGTGATTGCGATCTCTCTGCAGCTGCTTGCTCGACCTTGGTAGTAACGACCGCACTATCCAGGTCAAGGGAAGCAACAATGTTGGAGGTACAAGGCGGCAAGGGGGTCGGTCGACGGAGATGGTGATGTTGACGGGTCAGTGGTGTCTCGGAAAATTTGGGGGCCTTGAGCCAAACTCTAAATGAGGCCCTAAACTAAGTATCAAAACAAAATAATAACACTGTAAATTATAGTACATTACATTAAAAAGGCAGAATAATATGAACTATGATTTGGATTGTATCCATTGCTTGAATACACACATATATATCCTCACACTCTTTCTATATAATTTACGTGAACAGCATCATATATGTTACAATACACATAAAGGCATTAGTAGGGAATGGAATTAGAGTTCTTTAATTGACGGTCAATTGCCATGCCGCACAGACACATGAGTATTGAGTCCGACGAAAGACTCCGGAAGAATGATGAAAAACACTCGATGGCTAATGAAAGACGAACAAGACCCTATCAACAGAACGCCTAATGAAATATGGAGTCCTTTGCTTCTTGCTGTTTTGCAACACAAAGAAAGACGATGGATGCACAAATAAAGGGAGATGGAGGCACATAGAAATGATTGGACTTGTCGGTCCAGAGGAAATTTGCTCTTTAGTTTGAGCTGTATAGATACTTTTTTTTGACGGAAAAGACCGTGGGGGAGGTCCCCACGGTGCCAAAAACTTTTATAAATAGGAACAAAAGGAGGTACAAGAGTTATACTTACAGCTTAACAAGGAAGGGGAGAGAGAAGGGGGGGGGGGGGGTTGACTACTAAGAAGAGAGAAGACAAAGAATATAGCAGGAGATTACAGAGCATCAAGCCATAGCAAAACCGCAGCACGATCTTCTTCTTAATTCTAAGGGATTGGAGAGAGGCCTCTGCTTTGAAATTGTGAACCCATCTGGTGTATGAAGCCTGCACTCCATCGAAAACCAATCTGTTTCTCATCTTCCAAATCTCCCAAGCAGCTATCTGAAAAATCTCCATGAAGAAGGCACGACCTGATCTAGTCTTGGTCCTCTCAATCCTTCGGTGTATGACAAGATCATTAGTCCATAGTATGCCAACTTTATCCTAGCATCTTTTGGCGAAAGGACATTGAACGAAAAGATGGTCAATAGTTTCCTCAGCATTGGTTTCACACATAACACAGAAGGAGATGGGCTGCACATTGAAGTTTCTTCTTGCTAACATATTCCTTGTGTTGAGACTGTCCAATAAAATAAGCCAAGAGAAGAATTTGATTCTGGGAGTAACCTTTGATTTATAGACCTAGCCAAAGACCAGCGGGGAGTCAATATGTGAGAAAGCCATCTTGTATAACTTGGAGGTGGAAAATGTGCTATTTTCCCAGCAGAAAATCCTCTTGTCAGCACCCTCCCCAAGCTCAAAGTCCTGCATTAAAACTTGTAATTCATCCAATTCATCTGCAGCCTGCTGAGAGATAGGGATGACCAGCAAATCCTCCAGACTATTGATTTCAGCTAAGTCCTTGACTGAAATATCAGAATGTCTGATGAAGTTGGATAGGTTGGGGAAAAGATATAGAAGAGAGTCTCCAGCCCAGTTATCCTTCCAGAAGAGCACTGTGGCACCATCACCAAGCTGACAAGTAGTTATCTCTCTGTATAAATCCTTGAGTTTAAGAACATCCTTCCAACAGAAGGATCCAATAGGTCTATGAGAGTGGGGCACTATACTATCATAATGAGCAAACCATACTTGCTACACCCAAGGAGTATCCTCTCTGGAGTAAAACTTGTGCAACTGCTTCATCAGGAGGGCATCATTTTGCAACTAGAGATTTTTAATACCTAAACCACCCTTCTTTTTAGGTCTTTGAACAAGGGGTCAAGCAACTAAGTTCCCTCCCCTTTTTCTATTCGAATTTCCCCTCCATAGACACTGTTTTCTTATTCTATCAATATCCTCAATGATATCTTTATGCAGCTTTAGAGTGCACATTGCATAAGTTACAGTGGGAGTCAGCACAATATTAATATACTCAACTCTACCAGAGTAGGAGAGTAAGGTAGAGCATGCAGTGAGCCTTCTTTCCACCTTATCAAGAAGAGGAGCAAATTCTTCAATCTTAGGCTTGGAGGTACCCAAAGGAAGCCCCAAATAAGTAAAAGTTTAAGTCCTAATCTGACATCCAAAAGTAGCAGCAATGATAAATATTTTATCATGTGGCACATTAATGGGCACCAGGAATGATTTGCTGAAGTTGACAGCCAGACTAGTGGAAGTGGCAAAGTTGTTGAGGACAGCCTTTAGGCAAAACAATTGTTTAGCATCCGCTTCCAAAATTAGTAGAGTATCATCTGCATACTGGACAATGGGAAAATCATCAGTTGGTTGAGGGATTGGAAGCTTCAGAATACCTCTGTTCTTAAGGCCATTGACAATATGTTGCAATAGCTCAGCAGCAACTACAAAAAGGAGTGGGGAGAGAGGATCTTCCTGCCTGACACCCCTTTTGCAGTTGAATAACTTCTCAGGGAGACCATTGAGCAGAACAGTTGAGGTGCTAGTGGAAAGGAACCTGAGGGTATTGAGCATTGCATAGATTGTGGAGTGCTCAACAGTGTCAAAAGCTTTTGCAAAATCAAGCTTAAGGATCACAATCTCTCTTCTGGATTGATGACATTGATGGATAAATTCAAAGCTCCAAGCTAGACAGTCTTGAATTGTCCTTTTCTTGATGAAACCATATTGGTTTTTATTCATACTTTGTAGCCTGTTGGCAAGGAGTTTAGTGATCATCTTGACACAGCAGTTAAGCAAGGAAATAGGCCTGTAATCAGATGCAGTAATAGGATTGCTAATCTTGGGCACTAGGACAATGTGAGATCCATTGATCGGGGCTAGGTTAACTCTACCATCATAA
Organism: Chrysopogon serrulatus; assembly: GCA_015844335.1. Lineage (NCBI taxonomy): Eukaryota > Viridiplantae > Streptophyta > Magnoliopsida > Poales > Poaceae > Chrysopogon > Chrysopogon serrulatus. The sequence goes on along the minus strand of JADLZL010002741.1, from coordinate 40,062 downwards.
AAGTCTGAGAACAGCCTGAAGATGTCATACTTTATGATAGGCCAACACTTCTTAATGAAAACCCCATTAAAGCCATCAGGGCCCGGGGCCTTGCCAGATGGCATTTGCTTGATGATATCTTCAATCTCAGAATGCTGGAATATGTCAACCAAGAACTGAAGGTCAACACCATGTTTAGGGATAAGGGAGGGGAGATCAAAATCCATAGAGGACAAACCAGATAGACCCATCCTGTTTTTGAAGGTGCACCAGAGAAGATTAGCTTTATCTTCATGTAGGAGAAGGGAAACCCCATACTCATCCTGAATCTGAGCAATAAGGTTTCTTCTATAGGAGATAGTGGCCATAGAATAGAAATACTTAGTACACTCATCCCCATACTTGATTCTGTTGACTGTGTTCCTTTGCTTTCAATAGGATGTTTGCTGCTTCAGAAGCTGAGCAAGGTGCCTTTTTACAATGTTCCTAACATTGCATTCAGTGTTGAAAAGCTGTCTGAATTCCTCAACTGTGTCCAGGTACAGAATAACCTTATTGCAATTTTCGATCAGCATTTTTAGGTTAGATAGGCCCTTGCTCCAATGCTGTAAATTATATCTAAGTTTCTTGAACTTTGCGAGAGAAACAGAGGCAATGTTGGTGGTGTTGCTACTTGACTTGGTTCCGGGGATGCTGAAATGTTTCCGAGGGAAGCCACCGTGGTTGATCCAAAAGTTCTCAAACCTAAAAACCTTTGCTCTTGGGATTTTTGTCTCAACTATGGTGGATCCAAAAGTTCTCAAATCAGAGGTTGGTCAAGCAAGGGGGGTGACCATGGTGTTAGGAAAATCTAGGGTCCAGTTAGCGAGCGTGAAGAAGAACCAATCAAGCTGCTCCGGGAGGGGATTGGCCTGCATATTGCTCCATGTGAATGCCCTCCCTTTCAAAGGAAGCTCAACAAGACCCAGATGGTCAATAACCTCATTAAAAATCTGAGTGTCCCTAAAATTACCACCAGCTCTGTTCCTATTTTCCAAGGAACGATAGAAGTTAAAATCACCAACTAATAGCCAATTATCAGCATCCTGAATATTTAGATTTCTCAACCAGTTGACAAAAGCAGAGCGAGCAGGCTCAATGCATGGTCCATACACCACAGTGAGGTACCAGAGATGAAGATCCATTCTAGAAGAAAAACTGACACTGATGGCAAAGGGCTGTAATTCAATGAGAGAGCCCTCAAAAAGGCTATTGTTCCAACATAACAAGATACCCCCTGAAGCCCCCTAGGAGGGACTAAAAACAAACTTATCAAATCTTCTTGGGGCAAAGTTTCTGATGAAAGTATGGTCAAACATTTCTTTCTTCATCTCTTGAAAACAAAATATATCATAGTTACTTTCTTCAATCTTGTTGCGAATTGCAGGCCATTTTTTAGCAGCATTAATCCTCCTAATATTCCAACATAATATATTCTAAGATCTATTCATAGGAAACAATTAAAAGACACAGCATATAATGACCTTCATAGAAGGCCAAACCGACGAGCATAGGGTACTTTAAGATATAAAAGAGTTCATTACAGCATAGTATCATACTTAATACAAAGCTTATAATATATAAGTATATGCTTAAGGTATCTCTCTACCAGAATCCAGAGATTTTGTGAGAGTGCAAAACAAGTCATGGAAAATGGTTTTACTCTCATGAAAATAATGCGTGAGAGTATAGCGTCACACATCAACTCTAACAATATAATAAAGCCACAAAAACACCATTTTCATGAGAGTTCACTGCCACAAGATTCTCTTCGTGGCGGGAGTCACCCTCTTGAAAATAACATTGCCACCAGGTTTGCATCGGTGTTTTCATGACAGTTCATAGTTCTATTTCGTGAGAGGTCAACCTCACGAACTAATTTTATGAGAGTGTGTTTTTAACTCTTACGAAAAACTATTCTTCTTACGAAATCTTCAGTTTCTGGTAGTGTCTATATCATGAGGCCCGTTGGATTTGGGGGGCTTGAGCGGTCAAGCAGCCCGCACGGGCCTGAGGATGCCCCTGGATGGGTAGGCAGGGTTACTATTAAGGTGAAATCTAGTGGCAATAGGATGACCAACCTAATAGCATGTAAGCAAGCACTGGCATGGGGTTAGATTGATTGATTGCCAAGTAATGCTGCATATATGTACATATATGTAGGCAGCCATAGAGTGCACTGAGAGCTACAGAGACCATGGCAACCGTACCCTAGGCGCATGGGCCTATTGGCCCAATGCCAATCATGGTATAAAACCCACTAATAGGTAGTCTAACAGGCAAGATATCTTCATGTTCATGTTGATAGGCATTTCATCACCATCTTCTATATATTGAAGTGACACAATCTGCGTGATGACATGTTATATTGTCTTTAAGAATGGGTTTGGGCTAGGCTAATGTAGGGGCTTGAGTCCATGTGTGACAAAACAAATCATCACAGATCAAGTAAATATGTGATGAAACTTGAACATCAAGAGCAAATTATTTGACGGATGATACATAGTTATTGACTATTTTTTGGTGATTCGTGATGAAAAATTATTGGCTGAGTATGTGTTGTTAATGCATGTCTATTAAGACAACCAACAACTCAAAATACGGTAAACACAATACCTTTCATAACTAAGGAATTTATATACACGGTCTTTTGCTCTATATACTGTTATGTATTATCATAGAATTTTTAGAATAACTTTATTTTCAAGTGGAGGAGTAATACAACGAAAATGATTTTGAGGAGGATGAGATTGATCCTGACACCTCCACTATTAGTCGACTCTATGGTGACTTAATGTAGGAGGTGGTGGATGATAATAGTGCGGACCCTGATGGAGCACTTGGAGCACTTGTAAATGTACTCATCAATGTGGCAAAGAATAAAAAGCTGTAAGGAAAAAGTATGTTTTAATGAAGGGTATGTTCTAGAATTGTAGAGGTCTACGTGGGGCTGATTTTGTTTGACATTGGCGGTGTCCTTGGGGTATATCTGGGGGATGCTAATGGGGATCAATCAAGCATGTTTTGAAATAGAAAGTATTATGGATGGTGATTACCATATTAAATTTGTCTTAAAAAATAAAGTAGATGGTTTTCGTTGGGCCCTTTTGTCTGTATATGGCGCAGGATAGGAAGAGCACAAAGAACACTTTCTATCAGAGTTAGTACGAGCCTGTAGGGATCTACCGCTTTTAGTAGGGGGATTTCAATATCGTTAGGAACCCATCAAAAAAGAATAATTCAAGATATAACAATAATTGACCACTTCTGTTTAATGCTATCATTGAAACTTTAAATTTAAGAGAACTAGAGATGACGGGTAGAAAATACACATGCGCTAATTATGTAGAGGTTCCAACATATGAAAAGTTGGATCGTATCTTAGTAACAACAGACTGGGAACAAATATTCCCCCTAGCTTCTGTCCAGGTCAGATCTCTCACAGAGCAATGCTGGAAATTTTAAATTTGAGCTAGGGTGGCTAACAAGAGATGGTTTTTTTGATCTGGTGAAAGAGGTTTGGGAATCTGAGAATAGGGGCTAGTCACCTATAGAGCCGTGGCAAAATAAAGTCAGAAGGCTATGACGTTTCCTTAGAGGTTGGGCTAGGAATTTGGTTTCACAAAACAAGAAGCATAAATCTAATCTGTTGGCTAAGATAGATGTCTTAGATAGAAAGGCAGAGACAAATTTATTGTCATCTCATGAGGAAGACCTTAGACATCATTTCAAAGGGCAAATAACTAAGTTGCTAAGAAAGGAGGTGATTAATTGGCTCCAATGATCTAAAGCAACAAAGTTATTGCAAGGAGATGATAATACTAAGTATTTCCATCTATTGTTGAATGGGAGTCATAGGAAAACAAAAATAATACAGCTAGAACAAGAGGAAGGAATTATTGTTGGGGGATGCGAACCTAAAAAATTATATAACTGAATACTATAAAGAACTGTTTGGACCTCATATACAGAATTCTTTGTCAATGGATGAGACTTTAAGGAATGTCATACCCAGTTTTAAGAATAAAACTGAATACAAAACCATATGTGTGCCCAGAGATCAATCACACACACATAGAGACAAACCACTGGAGTATCAAGCTCGGTGCCTTTATTACATCACGAATAGTACTTTATTACATAAATTTATTCAAAGTCTCAGCGGAAACAAAATACGATAACTAGCACTCCGATAGACTCCAAAGCCACGAGGGGACGTCAACTGGTGAAGCACAAGACTAGTAGTCCTCATCAGAGTCCTCATAGACACGATTATCTGTTACCCATCCGGGATTTTCCAAGTAATAAAAATAAACAAGCGTAAGTACATGTCGTACTCAACAAGAATAACAAGGGGGTTAATGAGGCTCAAAAGTCGACACGGTTTACAAATGGTTAGCAACTTTTATCATATCTCAATTTTAGCATAAGTGAGTAGCAACAAGTAGCATAAATCCCAATTAACCATATGATCATGTAAACAACGACTAAAGTATAGCAAAAACGGTAATCAAGAATTTTCCATCGCATAAATCATTATTCTATAAGAAGTCCAGACCGCTCGTGACCGTGAGCACGGCTGATATATCAGTTTTAACACTCTGCAGAGGTTGTACACTTTCACCGTGAGTCGTGATTCCCATATGCTTGGGTTAATTACTCCCAAACTACACTGCCGAGGTGCATAGCAGGGTTTCACTATGAAGTCTTTCAAAGGTTCGTCTAACAAGTTAGGGCCGCTAGGTTTCCTCGACAAGCAGACATAGAATCCCCCTTCCAAATGGTTCACACCGCAGCAGCAACACATGAGGACAAAAGCCACGCTATGCCCATCGTATAAAGCCCCTTTTGCGCCTTTCGGTAACCTCTAACAAGCTAGAAGAGGGTCCTCATACTTGACTAAAGCCGAGCCATATAGCCCCCACGGGTTGTCTTGTAAGTCCCGGTGCTCACTTACAGATAAGTCCTTAGGGAGGACAAGAGCAAACAAGTACTCTTCCCCTTTAATTTTCCGTTGCTAAAAAGCGAGTTTTAAACCTTTGTTGCATATAGCATTAATCATGTTACAGATCATAATGGTTATTCATCAAGCACTAGCATAAGCTACCCAAATGCATAAACCCACGGTAATCAAGGTACAAGACACAATTGCTAGGACATCCTTAGTGGTAAACAAGGAAGACACATGCAATATGAATTAATGATTAATGGTGAATAGGTAACAAGGATGATCCCATGCTATACTTGCCTTGCTCAACGAACCCTTGGTGATACGGCTCGTCAAAGTACTCCTGATCACCAGCGTATTGCTCTCCGTCTATACTCCACAACAAGCAACATACAATCATCCAAGCGCAATCATGCATAGCAAACAAAAATATAGATTAGAACAGTACACCAATATCATAAAACAAAGATAAAAAGTTTATAAAATGAATCTACGCATCGCTAGGATCACCTGAGGCGTTTGGATCACCAAAATCGGAGCTAAAACGGTCAAGTTATGGTCTAAACAAGATTTTATGTATAGATCTTATTATTTTTATTAAACAATAAAATTAAAAGTTATAAAACATGATTAACAGTACCATAAACATATAGATTATTCAATTATGAATCTAACGCAACTTGAACGGATCAAATCGGGGTTAAATTGGAAAAGTTATATTCAAAATAAACCAAAGTGGCATTCTTGTAATAAATCTGAAAACGATTTTCGAATTAAAATAAATAAAATTTGGTTTTTAAATCCAGCCGAGGACTACGGGTTCAATTTGAATAAAACAGAGGGGCTCTTTTGTAAAATCGACCGCGAAGGGGTATCTTTGATCTTGAGCCGTTAGATCTGAAACGGACGGCTCAGATTAGAGGCAAGGAGTGAGAGAGGGGAACAGCCGGCCGGAGGAGAAGACCAGCGCAGCGGCGCCATTGCCGGCGGTGAGCAGAGCTCGTCGGTGAGCTCGGCCTAGGGTCTAGGGTGCTCGGTTTCGAAAGGGGAAAGCACAGGGAGGTAGAGCGAACCACGGTGAACTCACCTAAGGCGTTCACGCGGCCTGGGGACGATCGGAGGCGGCGGTTGATGGAGAATGGCGGGCGGCGGTTTCCTGAAATCATCGGCGGCGATTAGCACGCCACCGGAAGCAAGAAAAAGGAGAAAGAGAGGTTCGGCGGGGTCATAGCAACACTGCGAAGCTCGTCCGTGAGCTTACGGCGGCGGGGCGACGGCTTGGAGGCGGGAACAGCGACGGCGGCGGTTTGCTAGGGTTGCGGCGGCTGCTGTTGCTTCTCTGAGGCACGACGGCTGCTGCGAGAAGGTTGGGTGGAGGCGGTGCAGCGCGGGGCGTCGGGATTTATAGCTTGGAGGTCGCGCCGTGCATGGAAAGGCCGAGATTGAGCCCGGATCGAGCTCCTCCATCAATGGAAGGCGTCGGCTTCCATTTTAGGAAGGCGCCTGAGGTTGAAGAAGGAAGGCGAGCGGGAGGCTGACTTGCGGGCCCCAACTGTCGGCGCCGGCAGAAAGGAAGGAAGGGGCGGCTCGGTTTGGGCCTGGGCTGCGAAAGCAGTCTTTGGCCGCAAGCAGAAAAATGAAGAAGGGAGGGAGTTGGGCCTGCGGGCCAAATTGGAGAAAGGAGGGGTGAAGGAAATTCCATTTCCTTTTTTCTTATTTCAAACCAAATTTTGAATTGCCAAATCCAAATTCAAATTGCATTTGAACAAAACCACGCTTGATAAAAATAAAAGTGCACCGGCATGTATGCAATAAACATGTTTCTTCCTTATGATGCATTTTAATTTAATAAAATTAATTATTACTCTAGGTTTAATGCACACACACAATTGCATATTAAATCAATTTCACCTATTTTTGAAGAGATGCAAATTTAGGGTGTTACAAATTCTACCCCCTTAACTAATTCTCGTCCTCGAGAATTGGGTATGCTTACTCGAACAACTGCGGATATGACTTCCTCAGATCATCATCTCTTTCCCAAGTTGCCTCATCCTCGGAGTACCGGTTCCACTGTACCTTGCACATTTTGATAACTCTACTCCTAGTGACTCGTTCTGCGGTCTCCAAAATTCTCACTGGAAATTCCTCATATGTTAGGTCATCACTAACAGCAATCTCCTCTAACGGTATTTGTTCCTCAGGCACTCGCAAACACTTCTTTAGCTGAGACTCATGGAACACATCATGCACACCGACAATGCTGTGCGGCAACTCTAGCTGGTAGGCCACTTCTCCACGTCTCTCTAAAATCTTGAAAGGTCCGATATACCTCGGGGCTAACTTTCCTTTCATATTAAACCTCTTCACACCTCTCATAGGTGATACTTTTAAATAAACATAGTCACCCACTTTAAAAACCAATTCTCGTCTCCTAGTATCGGCATAGCTCTTCTGTCGAGATTGGGCCACTCTTAAATTATCCCTGATCATTCTCACTTGCTCTTCTGCATCCTTTAGAACATCAGGTCCAAATACTTGACTCTCCCCTGTTTGATTCCAAAACAGTGGTGTCCTGCACTTGCGACCATACAATGCTTCAAACGGTGCCATCTTGAGACTCTTCTGATAACTATTGTTGTATGAGAACTCTGCATATGGTAAACTCTTATCCCAACTAGTACCATAATGTAAAGCGCATGCTCTCAACATATTTTCCAATATCTGGTTAGTCCTCTCAGTCTGCCCGTCCGTCTGAGGATGATAGGCTGAGCTGAAGTTTAACTTTGTCCCAAGTGACTCATGTATACCTTTCCAGAAATGTGATGTGAACTGAGAACCTCTATCAGACACGATCTTCTTGGGTACACCATGTAAACATACTATCCCCTCCATGTACAGCTCTGCTAACTTAGGTCTGTGGTAGGTAGTCTTGACCGGTATAAAGTGAGCAACTTTAGTTAACCGATCCACTATTACCCATATCGAGTCATACCCTCTCTGAGTCCGTGGCAATCCAACTATAAAAATCCATACCAACTTCTTCCCATTTTCACTCGGGTATCTTCATTGGTTGTAGTAACCCTGCAGGTCGTTGATGTTCAGCTTTAACCCTCTGACAAGTGTCACACAAGGCTACATATTCTGCCACATCTCTCTTTAATCCATACCACCAGTACTTCTCCTTTAAGTCTAAGTACATCTTGGTACTACCCGGGTGTATAGAATAAGCTGACTCATGGGCCTCTCACAAAATTGCATCTCGGATAGCCTTCACAGCTGGTACACAAATCCTCTTTCCGAACCATAGAGTCCCATTGTCATCCAGACGAAATCCTGGCGCTTTGCCGATCACTATGTTCTCTGCAATCCCTTTTAGTTTCTCATCCTCAAGTTGACCTTTGCGGATTTCTTGCTCTAGAGTCGGCTCAACTACCAACTCCACTGTATTATTGATAAAGCCCAGATTGAGACGTTCAATTTCAGCACACAATTCCTTAGGCATGGGTGTTGTCCGAATCTCATTTGCATAACTCTTCCTGCTAAGAGCATCAGCTACAACATTGGCCTTCCCGGGGTGATAATGTACTTCCAAATCATAATCCTTAATCAATTCCAACCATCGACATTGTCTCAAGTTCAAGTCTGACTGAGTGAAAATATATTTCAAACTCTTATGGTCGGTGTAAATGTCACTCCTATGGCCAATAAGATAGTGCCTCCATATCTTCAAAGCATGAACCACTGCTGCTAACTCCAGGTCGTGAGTAGGATAGTTCAACTCATGCTTCCTCAGTTGCCTGGATGCATAGGCCACTACTCTTCCTTCTTGCATAAGAACACATCCTAGACCAAGACGAGACGCATCACAAAAGATGGAGAAGTTCTTGCTCAGGTTGGGCAATATCAACACCGGGGCGGTGGTTAATCTCTTCTTCAACTCATCAAAGCTAGACTGACACTCAGAAGACCATACAAACTTAGCATTCTTCTCCAATAGTGCAGTCATAGGCTTAGCAAGCTTAGAGAATCCTTCAATGAATCTACGGTAATAACCAGCTAACCCAAGGAAACTTCGGATCTCACTAACATTAGTGGGTGGTGTCCAATCTAATACATCCTTCACTTTGCTAGGATCCACTGCGATACCACTATTAGATACAACATGACCAAGAAAGGAAACTTCCTTCAACCGGAACTCACACTTACTTCGCTTAGCATATAGCTTGTGCTCCCTGAGCTTCTGCAAAACCAACCTCAAATGCTCAGCCTGCTCTTCCTCATTCTTGGAGAAGACCAATATATCATCAATAAATACCACAACGAACTTGTCCAGATACTCCATAAACACCTTGTTCATCAAGTACATAAAGTATGCAGGTGCATTGGTCAGTCCAAATGACATCACTGTGTACTCATACAACCCATACCTTGTAGTAAATGCTGTCTTAGGTATGTCAATAGCACGAATCTTCATTGATGATAACCAGAACGAAGATCAATTTTAGAGAATACACAAGCACCTCTCAACTGGTCAAATAAGTCATCAATCCTAGGCAAAGGATACTTGTTCTTGATGGTCACCTCATTGAGTGATCGATAATCAACACACATTCTCTGAGTACAGTCCTTCTTGTCAACAAATATGACTGGTGCTCCCCAAGGCGAAGAACTAGGACGAATAAAACCTTTCTCAGACTGTTCTTTTAGTTGCTTCTTTAACTCTTCTAATTCAGGTACCCCCATTCTATATGGATGCTTAGCTATAGGTGCAAAGTGCCGGGTAAAAGCTCAATAATAAATTCAATATCACGGTCGGGGCATATACACGGCAAATCATCGGGGAACACATCCGGGAACTCATCCACGGCGCGGTCCTGGCGGCTACCATCTCCATTCAGGCTGGGTCATGGTGGCGGTTTGTTGTGGTTAAACTATTACATCAACACCGATTCTGCCCCCCCACTTGGCGTTGTCGAACTACAACCTTCTCTTGACACTGAATCACTACATGATGTTTCTTCATCCAGTCCATACCCAGAATAAGATCAATCCCAGCTGTTCTCAACACTATAGGGCAAACTTTGAAGTCTACCCCCTTATAGACAGACTAGGCTGCCGGACATTTATCTTTGTGTTGACATGCTTCCACCCGGTGAATTTACTATGAAGTTGTTTTCGAGCACATACTTGGTATGCCATGCATTTGGATAAAAATATGCGAAATAAAGGAATGCAAAGCTCGAGTCAAAAAGAACAATGGCGGGGATGGAATTGACACCGAACGTTACCGAGCATGACCTCTGGTGCTTCTGGACGGTCTCGGTTGACACATGATTCACCTTCCCGGTGTTGTTCAGCCGAGGGTGCGCCTTACGGTTCTTGTTACAGTTACGTAGGAGTCTCGGGGTTACGCTTCTTGGGGCAAATGGCAAGACATGTGACCTGCTTCACCACGGATGTAGCACCTATTGAGGGTGTTAGGTGCACTGCTCTTCACTAGGGTATTGTTGGGGTTTCTAGGACGAGGCGTCTGATTGCCATACTACTGCTGTGGGCGCTGTCCACCAGACTGCTGTGGGTACTGAGGGCGCTGCTGATTCTGATTGCGGTTCCACTGGGGATAAGGACCTTGGTACCTTGGCGGTTGCCCCTGATTGGTGCGGGAGCGAGTGTTGCTTCTAGAACCCTGTCCCTGCCACCTTCTCTTCTTGTGGTCCAGCTCCTGGCGTAGGTTACCCACCACTATTGCTCGGTCCACCAGTGCATGGAAGTTGGGGTATAGAGTAGATGAGAGCTGCAACCTGAGATCATCATACAACCCCTTCAGGAAACGTCCCTGCTTCTTCGCATCAGTGTCAACATCCTCAGGAGCGTAACGAGATAACTGAGAAAACCTGTCACGGTACTCGCCCACTGTCATGGAACCTTGCTTCAGCCTCCGGAACTCCTCCTTCTTAACTTCAATCTCCCCCTCGGGGATGTGGTGAGCTCTGAATGCCTCCTGGAACTCCTGCCAGGTGATCTGATTTGGGTGCGGGTGGCCATACTGGTATGACTCCCACCAAGTTTGAGCTGCCCCCTGTAACTGTCCAGAACCATATAGCACCTTCTCATAGTCATTGCATTGTGCTATATTGAGCTGCTTCCCGACTGCACGAAGCCAGTCATCGGCCTCCAGTGGATCTGCAGTATGGGAGAACACCGGAGGGCGACCCTTCAAGAAATCACCACGCTTGTCCCTAGCAGGTGGTGGTGGTGGCGGTGGTGCAGCTGGCTGGTTCTGGATGTGTTGCACCAAGGTCTGCAGCAACTGGATTTGCGTTGCAAACATCTGCTCCATAGTCGGTGGTGGCGGTGGAGAAGGCGGTGGTGGCGGTGGATAGTTGCCAATACCCCTACCAACCCTACGTCCTCTAGCTCCTCTGCCTCTAGCTGCCATCTGTTTTCCAAAAGCAAATGCTCAAGTTTAGCATATACCCAACCAAACGAATCACTAATGCAAGTAAACACTGAATCTGAAAATTTCTGGGCGTCTTCATGCAACAGCAGCACAGTAATTCAGTCATAACTCGAGCTACAGATAATCAAATGAGGCATAGCTTATATGGATGGAAAGCTTAAGAAATTATCTACAACTTTCGTTCAGGTGAGATTTCCAGATTCTTATGTTAACTAGGAGTAAAACAGCAAAACATTAATTCTGTCCAGAGAGGCTGTCAGCGCAGAAACCTTCAATTCCAACAATTATATCTCTCAAACCATAATTGATAAAAAGGTGATTCCAGCGGCATTTGAAAGATACTGAAGTCTAGGTATTCTCATAAAAATTCCATAAATTTTGCACGAACAGATTGGCGGGTATCAACTAAAGAACACAGACTGCTCCAGAGACAGATTTCAGCAAAACGATATAACCGACCCAAACTTAAACATTTATTAATCTAACTTAAAAATTCTTAAACATTGGGACTTGTGGACATGCCCACAATCTCCCAGCACTTATAACAAAGATCCAACTCAAACATAAGCATAATGATAATCATCCACACACTAAAAGTTCACACGCACACACTTGACTAGACTCGACTTGACTCGACTCAAACCACGATACTATCGTATTATGATAAAGATAGACTCCAACTCCTAGGCTCGATCTAGCTTCTCATAAAGTCTTGGATGGTGGAGTTCCTCCCTAAGGTCATCAGCTTCCCTCTGGCTTCTCTTGCGTGACCTTTGTTGTGCCCGCAGCTCAGTCTTGAGTCGCGCATTGTCGCGCATCAACTCATGAGCAAAGAGGACTAACGATCGAGTGGTAGGATCCGCATCCTGGGGATTCAGCATCACCCATCCCAGCTCCTCATCATAACGAGGAAGGTAGCGGTCCTCATCCTCCATCATGTCCTCATAGCGCCTCTCATGGTATACAAGGTAGGCTTCCAGAGCTGCGTCTTCCATGCTGGCCCGAAGAGTGGTACGTCCAGCCGTATGCCTCAGCATCGAGTCCACTTGGAAAGCTTCTACCTCCTCATTCTAGATGTAGACAACCACCTTCGCCTTCCAGTAAGTGCCCTCAACAGGGTGGATGTTCTCCTCACAAAAGTACTCCACTGCGAACTGGCCATCATAGTAGCTATGGAACATATCCATAAGATGAGCATGGTAGTAGTTGGCATAATCTCCCCGCTTGGAGTAGAGCCTCTTGGTCCATCCCATGGGAAGATCATCTCCTCCTGCTGGACCACCCTAGGGTGGTGGTGGTGGATCAGCTCCAGCAACGTCCTCTTGGCATTCCTCTTCATCATCAGAGATATCTATGATCACCACTTCCGGTTCTTCTTCTTCAGGCTCCACTTGGTGCTTCGTCACGACCTCATCTTCCTCGACGATGACCTCGTCGCGGGGCTCCATCGGGGCGTACTCTGCACGGGGTGGGTAGTAGCCTCCAGTGCTAATGCGAGCAGTCTTATGGGCACGTGTCATCTACAGAATTAGACCAAGATTAAGTTAGAATTAGAGCCAAATAATTTTGTAATGGAATAAGATGGGAAACAGCATAAAAATTTAGCAAATAACAAGATCAAGATAGTAAGCATGAAATAAGTGAACAAGAGATGCTAAAACGACCATTGTTAACTAGGCTTGCATCCTACAGTCAACACGGCTTTGATACCAATTTGTCATACCCAGTTTTAAGAATAAAACTGAATACAAAACCATATATGTGCCCAGAGATCAATCACACACATATAGAGACAAACCACTGGAGTATCAAGCTCGGTGCCTTTATTACATCACGAATAGTACTTTATTACATAAATTTATTCAAAGTCTCGGCGAAACAAAATAAGATAACTAGCACTCCGATAGACTCCAAAGCCACGAGGGGCGTCAACGGTGAAGCACAAGACTAGTAGTCCCCATCAGAGTCCTCATAGACACGATTATCTGTTACCCATCCGGGATTTTCCAAGTAATAAAAATAAACAAGCGTAAGTACATGTCGTACTCAATAAGAATAACATGGGGTTAATGAGGCTCAAAAGGCTGACACGGTTTACAGCGGTTAGCAACTTTTATCATATCTCAATTTTAGCATAAGTGAGTAGCAACAAGTAGCATAAATCCCAATTAACCATATGATCATGTAAACAACGATTAAAGTATAGCAAAAACGGTAATCAAGAATTTTCCATCGCATAAATCATTATTCTATAAGAAGTCCAGGCCGCTCGTGACCGTGAGCACGGTGATATATCAGTTTTAACACTCTGCAGAGGTTGTACACTTTCACCGTGAGTCGTGATTCCCATATGCTTGGGTTAATTACTCCCAAACTACACTTGCCGAGGTGCATAGCGGGGTTTCACTATGAAGTCTTTCAAAGGTTCGTCTAATAAGTTAGGGCCGCTAGGTTTTCTCGACAAGCAGACATAGAATCCCCCTTCCAAATGGTTCACACCGCAGCGAAGCAACACATGAGGACGAAGCCACGCTATGCCCATCGTGTAAAGCCCCTTTTGCGCCTTTCGGTAACCTCTAACAAGCTAGAAGAGGGTCCTCATACTTGACTAAAGCCGAGCCATATAGCCCCCCACGGTTGTGTTTGTAAGTCCCGGGTGCTCACTTACGATATAAGTCCTTAGGGAGGACAAGAGCAAACAAGTACTCTTCCCCTTTAATTTTCCGTTGCTAAAAAAGCGAGTTTTAAACCTTTGTTGCATATAGCATTAATCATGTTACAGATCATAATGGTTATTCATCAAGCACTAGCATAAGCTACCCAAATGCATAAACCCACGGTAATCAAGGTACAAGACACAATTGCTAGGACATCCTTAGTGGTAAACAAGGAAGACACATGCAATATGAATTAATGATTAATGGTGAATAGGTAACAAGGATGATCCCATGCTATACTTGCCTTGCTCAACGAACCCTTGGTGATACGGCTCGTCAAAGTACTCCCCGATCACCAGCGTATTGCTCTCCGTCTATACTCCACAACAAGCAACATACAATCATCCAAAGCGCAATCATGCATAGCAAACAAAAATATAGATTAGAACAGTACACCAATATCATAAAACAAAGATAAAAAGTTTATAAAACGAATCTACGCATCGCTAGGATCACACAGACGTTTGGATCACCAAAATCGGAGCTAAAACGGTCAAGTTATGGTCTAAACAAGATTTTATGTATAGATCTTATTATTTTTATTAAACAATAAAATTAAAAGTTATAAAACATGATTAACAGTACCATAAACATATAGATTATTCAATTACGAATCTAACGCAACTTGAACGGATCAAATCGGGGTTAAATTGGAAAAGTTATATTCAAAATAAACCAGTGGCATTCTTGTAATAAATCTGAAAATGATTTTCAAATTAAAATAAATAAAATTCGGTTTTTAAATCCAGCCGAGGACTACGGGTTCAATTTGAATAAAATAGAGGGGCTCTTTTGCAAAATCGACCGCGAAGGGGTATCTTTGATCTTGAGCCGTTAGATCTGAAACGGACGGCTCAGATTAGAGGGAGGGAGTGAGAGAGGGGAACAGCCGGCCGGAGGAGAAGACCAGCGCGGCGGCGCCATTGCCGGCGGCGAGCAGAGCTCGTCGGCGAGCTCGGCCTAGGGTCTAGGGTGCTCGGTTTCGAAAGGGGAAAGCACAGGGAGGTAGAGCGAACCACGGCGAACTCACCTAAGGCGTTCACGCGGCCTGGGGAGGATCGGAGGCGGCGGTTGATGGAGAATGGCGGGCGGCGGTTTCCTGAAATCATCGGCGGCGATTAGCACGCCACCGGAAGCAAGAAAAAGGAGAAAGAGAGGTTCGGCGGGGTCGTAGCAACACTGTGAAGCTCGTCCGTGAGCTTACGGCGGCGGGGCGACGGCTTGGAGGCGGGAACAGCGATGGCGGCGGTTTGCTAGGGTTGCGGCGGCTGCTATTGCTTCTCCGAGGCACGGCGGCTGCTGCGAGAAGGTTGGGTGGAGGCGGTGCGGCGCGGGGCGTTGGGATTTATAGCTTGGAGGTCGCGCCGTGCATGGAAAGGCCGAGATTGAGCCCGGATCGAGCTCCTCCATCAATGGAAGGCGTCGGCTTCCATTTTAGGAAGGCGCCTGAGGTTGAAGAAGGAAGGCGAAGCGGGAGGTCGACTTGCGGGCCCCAACCGCCGGCGCGCCGGCGAAAAGGAAGGAAGGGGCGGCTCGGTTTGGGCCTGGGCTGAGAGCAATCTTTGGGCCGCCAGAAAAAATGAAGAAGGGAGGGAGTTGGGCCTGCGGGCCAAATTGGAGAAAAGGAGGGGTGAAGGAAATTCCATTTCCTTTTTTCTTATTTCAAACCAAAATTTGAAATGCCAAATCCAAATTCAAATTGCATTTGAACAAAACCACGCAGTACAAAATAAAAGTGCACCAAAGATGTATGCAATAAACATGTTTCTTTCTTATGATGCATTTTAATTTAATAAAATTAATTATTACTCTAGGTTTAATGCACACACACAATTGCATATTAAATCAATTTCACCTATTTTTGAAAAGATGCAAATTTAGGGTGTTACAAGGAATGACATTCCTCAAGTGTCAGAAGAGGAGAATGATGTATTGACAGCTCCATTCAGCGAGGAGGTTAAAATGGCAGTCTTTGATATGGAACATAACAAGGCACCTGGTTCGGATGATTTTCCACTGAATTTTATCAATTCTTTTCGGAGATTGTGAAGCCGTATTTGATGAGTCTTTTTTATGAATTCCATGTTGGGAGGCTGTCTATTCATAGCCTAAATTTTGGTGTAATTACATTAGTGCCAAAGATTGCTGAAGCGACGTAGATACAATAATATAGGCCTATCTGTTTATTAAATATGAGCTTTAAGATTTTTATGGAAGTGCTAAACAATAGAATTTTGCGAGTGGCGGATATAAAGCGATTGGACCGTCCTGAGGCACGGCCTTTATTCCAGATCGTTATATAATGGAAGGTGTTGTAATCTTACATGAAACGGTTCATGAGTTGCATAGGAAAAAATAAGATAGTGTGATCTTAAAACTAGATTTTGAAAAAGCATATGACAAATTCAAATGGCCTTTGATACAACAAGTCCTCAGAATGAAAGGATTCTCACCAACTTGGTGTGAATGGATTTCAAAAGTCATGCCTAGAGGGAGTGTTGCAGTAAAGGTCAATAACAATGTAGGCCATTATTTTCAAACTAGGAAAGAGGTGCATCAGGAGGATCCATTATCTCCAATCCTGTTTAATATAGTGGTTGACATGTTGGCTATCATTATATCGGGAGCTAAAGAGGTAGAACAAATCAAAGGTGTTGTTCTGCATTTGGTAGATGAGGGACTTTTAATCCTTCAGTACACGGATGACACCGTTATTTTCATGGATAATGATCTTGAGATGGCCAAAAACATAAAACTCTTACTTTGTGCTTTTGAACAGTTATCAGGACTCAAGATCAATTTCCATAAAAGTAAAATGTTCTGTTATGGAGCAGCCAAAGCCAATCAAACTGAGTATGCACAAATTTTTGGGTGTAATATGGGGTCGTTCCCATTTAGATACCTAGGAATTCTGATGCACTATAGAAAACTCATGAACAAGGATTGGAAACATGTTGAAGAAACATTTCAAAAGAGATTGAACTGTTGGAGGAGTAAGATGTTGCCCGTAGGAGGGAGTCTTATTCTAATTAACTCAATTTTGAGTAGTCTCCCTATGTTTATGTTGTTCTTTTTTGAAATACCTAGAGAGGTTTTGAAGAAGTTGGATTATTTTAGGTCACATTTTTTTGGCAGAGTGATGAACATAAGAAAAAATACAGATTGGCTAGGTGGGAGGTAGTATGTACACCAAAAGACCAAGGAGGTTTGAAAGTCAAAAACTTACATGTCCACAATAAGTGTCTCTTAAGTAAATGGTTTTTCAAGTTATCGAATGGAGATGCGGTTTGGCAACAATTACTTAGGAATAAATATTTAAGGGACAAAACTTTGATACAGGTTTAATACATGTCTGGAGACTCTCAATTTTAGACTGGCCTCATGAAGGTCAAGGGAGAATTCCTCTCATTAGGTAAGTTTGATTTAGGTGATGGGTCTCAAGTGTGTTTTTGGAAGGATGCGTGGGTAAGACCTCTCCCACTAAAATTGCTCTTTCCCACACTTCATAATATTGTTAGGAGAAAAATGCGTTTGTAAGGTCAGTAATGCTATAAGACCATTAAATATTGCTTTCAAAAGATCTCTGGTAGAGGTTAATGTACAAGCATGGCATGATGTGGTTGCTGTGGTTGTAGATGTACACCTAACAAACTAGAGGGACCAATTTGTATGGGGGTTACATGATAATGGGTTGTTTTCAGTCAAATCCATGTACAGAGCCTGATCAGGAATAGAAGCTATACCATATAACACTTTAATATGGAAAAGTTACCTCTCAAAATCAATGTTTTTGTGGTATTTATACAAGGAAGTAATCTTAACAAAGGATAATTTAGCACGATGACGTTGGCAAGGAGATAGGAAGTGTTGTTTCTTTTCGTCAAATGAGACTATACAACATTTACTCTTTGATTGTCATTTTTGCTAAATTTGTGTGGAGAACTGTTCATGTTTTCTTCAATCGAAGTCCTCTAACTAGTGTATATAATTTATTTACGGACTGGTTGGAAGGAATAGATAGAAAACTGAAGTTTCAGATTCTTGTGTGTGCAAGTGCAATTTGTTGGACGATTTGGCTAACTCGGAACGACATCATGTTTGACAAGGTCTGCAGGTTATCTTCAGGAGGACCTACTGAACCAGGTCGTGGTCTCTACTATAGAAGAAGAAGGATCACCATATGATGAAGATGTCAAGCAGGACTGTTGAGATAACCGTGATGAAGGTGTTCACGAGACATAGTTGGAGATTTTCTAATAGACTTGCTTTTTAGTTGGGGTTTTTGAAGTGTTTTTGTTTTCATTATGGCTCAAAACTTTGTTTTTAAGATTGTCTGGATTGCTTCTCTCTCGTTTATAATAAGAACAACCATATACATTGGTCGATGTAGAAGCTAGAATATTAATATATTCTTTTTTTTAAAAAAACACATTATTCTAGCTCAATAATGTCATTATCTGGAAAAGGTTCATTGATGTCATGAATTCCCAGCAAGGGCAGCATACAGGACGATGTTCCAGGTGTCTGGGACGCCAGCGACACACCAGTGGGTGCAGTCACGGCCGAGGCTATCTCCATTGTACTTGGTGGTGTGGCCGTCCTTCCTCAGTTGCGACATGAAGGTGATGTCGAGTAGGTGCACCGGCTTCGCCATGGCCCCCAGGGTCCTTCTCACGATCGCGTCTTGCGGGTTGGGCGGGGCGTGATACGCAGCAGCGTTGTTTAGTGGTTGTGTCTCCCCAACGCACGTCTTGCCCTGCGGCGCTCCCCATTGTTGGCTACTGCAAAGGTAGTCACGTACGCCTTGTGTTAGCTCATTGCAAATTGTATACATCCTCTAAATTGTAAACTCTAAATTGAAAATTATATCTGGTAAATAAACACGATCTAATATTTGCTATAGCAAGGTGTGGTGTGCAGAAAGTTCTTTGTCTTACTCGAGGTGATTGGGCGAGTATCCCTGGAAGAAGACTTTGGTACTGGTCTGGGCGAGGTCAGCGTCGACCCATCTGGCCCAGGTTTGCAGCCCTTTGGTGAAGGCCTGGGTCCGGTCCATGTCCTGCACGATGGTGTTGTCGACTTGGATGTAGTCCCAACTGCACAAAAGTAATAAAATAATACAGAAACGGAGGATTGGAGAGGGACAATGAGGCAAGAAACAAAGCCAAGGAGAACGAACGAACGATTGAGAGAGCTCTTACCTCTTGCTCCACCACCAACGCCACGAGCCAAAGACGAGCACGTCGGCGCCGAGCCACGCGCGTCCTTCGTCCATTCCGTCGAGCTTGAGGACGGTACGCCCTGCTGTGTCTTTGGTGAGGTCGACCAGGTAATGCGACAAGTAGTACACAAGAGTCACACCGTAGTCCTGCAAAGAGTCGTCTATCACTTGTTATCTGAGGATACAATACAATTATCTATTTCACATGATTAACCTCTAAATAAAAAAGCGTTCGTTTTTAATTTATGAATAGCTGGATTAGAAATCAGGCAAATCATATTCACCCTCATCTTCCATTATATATCTACATCTACTCCTCCCATCGTCTTAGGCCTAATCATGGGTCATCTGACATGTCAGAGAAACAAAATGATCCAACCCAACCCACTAGTTCTAAGGTTGGGTTTGGGTTAAGTTTTTCGATTCATGCATGGCCTGACACAGCCTAAAAATAACCTAGTCTAAGCAGAAAATGTGACCGGAGTAGGGAACGGTCTGGCCAAAATTTTGGACCCAACATTTTTGTTGGCCTGATCGGATCTACCTACGGATCACATCTTATATATCTCTATCTATGTGACCACAGCCATCTCTGACCTCCTATGTCCTTTCATGCACACCAGCATATGATGACGCACGCCCATCAGATTCCCCTCCCCCCTAATCACTGAGATTATTCGCAAACACACTGCCACCTCCTTCATCATGCATTGTTCTTTATTCTACAAAATACGGCTTTTCACTTTCCTTACTCCTTCATCTCTGACAAAACATTGGTGGCTGACTGAGTGTCACTGGTGCCCACCACCGATCGAGCTAACCAACAATAGCCTAGCTAGTTATTTAGGTAGTAGACGCCTCCTTGTTGTTGCTATCTTTTCTTCATCATATCTGTCACCTATCCCATAGCCTTTCTTGTTAGGCAATGGCATCCATATAGTTGGTGTAGGCTAAGGTTGACTATGTATAACAACTAACTGCATGAGTTATATATAATCTATACTAATCATTAACATTAGTGAGGCAAAAAATATTGTCTTGGTATCTGACCAATAATAGAAGTTTCCACATTAATTATTTATTTCTAATGGTCTCTAAATTACAATGTCAATCATATAAAATAAATTAAGGCACCTCTATATGATAATAAATAATTACCTAGCACTACCATTATACAAAATTAATCTGGAAATACCCTTATATCTATTTCTCTAGTACCAATCCAATACATGATCTGTGAAAATTTGCTTCATTATGTTTGGCTAAGTGATTAAATATTTGTATCGGAACAAAAAGAGATTCAAAATTGTAATTTTAAGCTATCTTTTGGTATAAATATATTATAAAAAATATAGGAAAGATCATGAGATAAGATGCCATGCAATATCGTGGCAAGCTATCTTTTGAGGTATATGCCAAGCTTGGTCCCATATATATAGCGGGTGGTCAGGGCGTTAACTAACCAATAGAAAGAGATATGACAAACCACTCATGGTGGACAAATATGGCTGATGACAAGAATTAGTAACGAAGCGATTAACTCTAGAGTAGGAAGACAGTAAAAAAGCAGACAACAAGAAGAATTAGACTAAGGTTGCATAAAATTGATGAATATACACATATACTAGCTAGTCCTGCAGTTGTTTTACGGTGCTCTGTATAATTTCCCAGTAGTTACTATTCAACACGTACATGCACATGCATCCTACATGTACGGGTCAGTTTGTTGTGGAACAAAAATATAGTTTAGGTCAAACCACTAGTTTTATCTCACACTTCCACGGTTCCACTCATGACGATCTTGCTGGTAGGTTTTTGTATGTATGGAACAAAAATATGGTTTGTTATACGGAACACCTCTGACGACGAGCTGACACAAACTCATTTTGAATGCTTAGTAGCATGTGCATGATCATGCTTGTCTTCTGGCACAAGAGTGTGTAGGAGTGTTGGATCCCAAACTCAGGGCGACAGGTTTTCCAATTTCCATGTACGTACACGTTGACTTTCGAAGTGCGCGGCCAGCCTATGCTGTACGCGATCGAGCATGGAATCGGCAAACAGCAGGGCACAACCTAGCTCTTGTTTAGATTGAAACCTTTTCCATTTCGAAGTACTGTAGCACTTTCATTTTATTTGATAATTATTATCTAATCATAGACTAACTAGGCTCACAAAATTTGCCTTGTAATTTACAAATAAACTGTATAATTAGTTATTTTTTATTTATATATAATACTTCATGCATGCGGCTAAAAATTGATATGATGTAGAGAGAGAGTGAAAAATCTATAATTTAGAGCTGAAGAGAACAAGGGCCTAGTTCTAGTATTTGCTTGTCCCAGTGCGATTTTTCAATATATTCTGCAGGCTCTAGTTCAGAGTGCCAAAAAGACTCAGGATGCCAGATATGAGAAACAGCATGCAGCAGCGTCGAGGTATAGGAGCAGCGGTGGGAATGAGGACGTGGACCGTGTGGCGGTGGTGGCGGCCACCGGCCACCCCCAACGACGACCGTGCGCGTGGTTGCCGGCCAGCTGCAGCGCCGCATGCAGATGCAGGTGCGGTGGCGCCATAGCTGTGAAGCCAAAAAGCAATGCCACAATTCGTAGCGAGTACGTAGTGTGTGTGTTTGCAATGCAAAGTCCTACCTATGAGTGCGTACATTAGAGGTCGTTATATCTTTGATTTTTTTTTTTTAACACACTACGTACGTACACGCATGTGCAGTGTGCACGCTGACCTTATTTAAATACGTACAATCACAACATATATCTACCAGGACATCTAGAGAGCCGGTATGTTTTATGATTATCAAAGTTACTTACTGTCGTTGATACATATATTGCATTGCTTGTCTATATATAAACATAATAAGAGACTTCATTCTGATTCTCTCGGACAATGTTGTATTGATTAATAATAAAAGAATTGTGCGCAAACTGACAATAAAATAATAAAATATGGTTACACATATTGCTTAGCTATATATTAGAGGCTACACGTACTGACAATAGATAGGACTTCTGAAAATATGGTTACAAATACTAAAATATAGTTACAATAGAAAAGGATGTCACTTCTGAAAATAAATAATAAATATCATCGATTAATATCATAATTAGTACCATCGGAAAGATCTTTGGATCTAGTTTTTTAACAAAATTATTTGGAGATATAAATGTTGCAATTTTTTATAAATCAAGTAGTCCTTTTTAGGGACGGAGGGAGTACATGACAATAAAATAATAAGTCTATTATTAATTTTGTTATTAGAGGTTAGAGACTTCTTATTCTCTCTGATGACAATGTTGCATTGATAAATAATGGAATTGTGCGCACACTGACAAATGATAGCAGCAGCAAACCCATGAGATCCGAGGGAATCACGGCTCGAAGAACGTACGTACCTCGAAACGGAGTGTGACGGAGGGGTTCTCCCCCGACGCCCACGACTGGTTGGTGCGTGCGCCGGGCGCGGCGGCGTGCAGCATACACAGCAGCGACTCGTACTGGTTCACCACCAGCGAGTCGCCTACGAACACCACCTTCTTCCCGCGCCACATGTTCAGCAGCTTCACCCCGTCGAACCTATTATATTGTTATACACATCAAGCAAAGAACCAGCTGAAAGTTCAAGTGTAGGTATGCTCTGAAAGGGCTATATTTGCGCGGCCGCCGGCGGCAGTCCGTCGTGTGATCAAGAGTTCAGGACAGAACGACGACGAACCTTGGCAAGGAGCACGGCGGGTTGGGCTGCCACCGGTACCTGAGGTACGCCGTGTCGGGGCGGCCCATGCGGCGGCAGTCGAACTCCTTGCGGACGAAGGGGCAGCTCGCCGTGTCGTACAGCGGGTACGACTCGTCCACTACCCAGCTGCCCCTGTACACGTCGCACGACGAGCCGGCCGCCGCCGCCTGGGGCTGCAGCTGCTGCTGCTGGCGCTTCCGACTCCGAGGGATACTGGCGATTTTCTTCCCGGCCGTGGCGGTGCAGGCGGCCAGCACGAGGATGGTCGCCACGAGCAAGCCCCGCCGCCGCTTCATCTCCTTTTTCCAAAATAGGAGGCCGGGGACAGGCCGGACTACAGAGGTGGAATTGGAGCGGAAGGCTGCCGCGCTGGGGCTGGGGTGGATGGAAGCCGAGGAAAGTATGTCTTCTTATATAGGAGTATATGTATGCTACTAGCACGGCAGGTGCGCTTCGCCGCGCCGGGTTTATTTTGAGTGAAAACTGTATAGTAAAAGGGGAAAGTGAACTGCAGTAGAGGAAACGCTGTTAAACAGCTAGCATGTATCATCAGCATTGTATAAAAATATTGAACAGTGACGGGGTGGCTGAGAGCTCCAATTCTGTTCCTGCATGAGGAAGGAGTTATTCCTGCATGAGGGAGTATCTTACACTAGCTTAGCTGTAGTGCTGTACTGGCATGCTGTCAACTTGCCATGGATGCTAAGCACCGGATGAGATCCAGTGGTTAATTATCTCGCTTGGCTGACAATAATCGGCCGAATTTATGTATTATGTAGCTAGCGCAAATTTGCATCATCGCATTAAAAGATGGTACACAAGAGAATACAACAATCTAGCTCTAATCTAATATAAATAATTAAATATTACTCCTCCGGCCATTGTATCTGGCGTAGGTTGGACTGACACGGTCTTCTAAATTATATTTTGATCATTCATTTGCTTTATATTATAGTATTTATGATAATTAATTTATACTCATTGGATAAATCTAGCCATATAAAATTTGTATTATAATAGTTAAAAATTGTTAGTTAAATTTTTAAAGTTTATAAAATGGATCGGAGGGAGTACTATACTATCTCTATTTTAAATTATAAATCGTCTATCTTTTTCTAGATAGATAACTTTTATTATATACATAAACATGATCTCTAAGTGCATACTAAAATATCCAAAAAAGAAAGCTAAAACAATTTATAATTTAGAATAAAGAGAGAATATCTTTTATCATTCCAGGTTCTCATCCTCGGTTTTTGTATGTAGGAATCCGACTTATCTATCTCCATATGTACTACTGACTTTCCCTCATCCCTTCTCTCTCTTCCGTGCCACCTACTCTCTTCATTCCAAACCATAAGCCCTTCTGGTTTATTATGTATGTCTAGATATACATAATATTTGTTATATATATTAAAAAAATTTATAGTTTAAATGAAGGGAAAATCTGATATATCAACTAGTTCTGAGTTCTGAGGTAGTTGACGCCCTCAGAAAATAAATCTCTTGGATGCCAAGCATATATACTAAAAACCAAATATATAATCCCCGTCTCCATCAATCCTCAATCAATATAACATGTAAGTTACGTCCCCGTCGATAACAAGATGCTTGTGATGTTTTTGGGATCTACAGATCTACCGGCTTAGTCCTTCGGAGAAGGTCATAGGGGTAAGATTTGTGTATGTGTGTTCTACAAGAGTATACGTGTGTATTATGAATGTCTGCGTTGTAATTGAGTCATTTAAAAAATATAGTAAAATATTTATTAACTATATCTTCATCAGTTAATTAAAGATATATTTTGATATGACAATATCTTTAGGAAATCTAGACTTTGACCATTACCTTTTATGCATGGACCGGCCGGGAAGGCGTTGGGCGATGAATAGTGTATCTCATGGACGAAACTGATTCAAAATATTTTTTTCATTTATCTAATTCAAATAATGATTTATAAAAGAATCAAAAAAATCGAGTCACTGATTTTTATATTCTTCAGTAGACAGGGTTGCATTGGTTTTGCTCTCCGACTTGCTTGTGAGTAGCATCTCCAAGAGTTTGTCAAAATTTACTTGGCAAATCTTATGATTTGGCAACTCTCTAAAATATATGGCAAGTAAAAAAAAGAGTCTATCTCCAATAGTTTGGCATAATTCACTTGCCAAACACAGATCAAACTTACATCAGGAATCCCGGACGGAAACAAAATTATGTTTATATCCTTCCGCCTCTTAAAAACTTACATCGGGAACCCTAAAATAGGAACAAAATTATTTTTACACCCTTCCACCTCTTCTAAAAAGCTCGATGGCAAGTCGTGTCCGTCCATGCGCTATATATCCGCGTCTTGGGAGGAAAGAATAGTAACTTGGGATAAATGGGGAGTTGATTTGAGGAGTTGTTGGAGATGTTTTTTTGTGATTTTGCCAAGAAAATAAGGATAACAAGTTGAAATACCAAGTTGTTGGAGATTTACCTTGTCACATCTGCATCATTTGATCTCTAGCTTGATTTAATATAGTTAGTTATTGATTTCTATCTAATTAAGTCAGGCTTTATCTTTTTTTATCTCTTTTGCTCGGTTTCATATCAAATCACCAGTTATTGATCCTGCTATATTAGGTATTTTACTAGATTCACTAATATGACCAATTTATCTAATCAACACTAGTACATAAAAGATTTTGCATGGCGTTGGATTTTCATTAACCGAGGCGTTTACAGATTCCAGCCGCTATGGTTAATGTGACAATTAACCCTGGCGGTTATTTTTCATTAAGCAAGATGATTACAGTTAACCGTCTTATAAAATTTATTAATCAAGGTGGTTTAAAAAATGTCTCCTACAATCTATTAATGGAGATGGACATTATAAGAGGCTCACCTCCCAAAATGCCTCCATTTTCGGAGGTGGACCTCCTAAATGGCTTGCAATGGAAAAAAGGCCCAAGGCCCAAACTACGCCCATTAGCTACTGTTGTATATATTGTGCAGTTAGGGTTTCAACCTCTGATAAGTCACAGCTGCTCCCAACCCACTCTCTCTCCTCTCTCTCACTTCTCTCTCGGCTCCCTTCCCAGCCAAACCAAGCAGCGCCGCCGCCAGCGCCTCTCGAGCAAGCCGGCGGCAACGCTTCTCCCCCTCTCAGAGCACGTGGGTCTGCCCCATCTCTAGCGGCTCATGCCCAGTAGCAAGTGGGGGCTCTCGCTTGATTGCGAGGGCCCATGAAGTTGATAAGACAAATTAGACAAATTTAGAATTTAACCATGTTATGGAATGAGACGATGAAGTGATATAGAATAGTCCATTGCCATGGGTTCTTGTGTCAGGGACAAAATATAGAGATGAAGAAAATACATAAAAAAAAGTTTATTGTTGATTCTATCCCAAAAATTGTTCATGAGGCCCTTGGGATCATAATAATGTATTTTTTAATATACACTCCAAAATGTTGTGAAAGGGGTATTTCATAGTGTTCCAATAGTGCAATCAGGCTAGCATACTTCAGTATGGAACCATCCGCTATTGAAGCAAACAAAGAGATGACAGATATTCCTAATTAAATGTTTCATAAAGGGGAATGAGGGAATGAGAAACAACCATAGCAACCACATGTGCAATCGCCACAAACTCCTCCACAGTCACTCATCAGATGGGTTTGTGAATCAACTAGTTACACCATTTCCTAGGAGGATAGAACCATCATTTCAAAGGATTACTAGAGATGTTGGCCAGAGTTATTTTAATAGACAGATTTAGGGACCAACGTCTCAAAGGGTGTCACAATAACGCCACGTGTTGCATTCAATTCACATGGAACCTCACCTATATTTTGAGGCCTACACCAAAAACTATTCATTGGTGGTTTTAAGGTTCAACCCACCAAACCGCTTGACACGTTATTGGTGGTCCTTAACTCCTTTTCTATAACTATCAACACTCGCATAAAAACTACTCAATGAACACCAAGCTTAGAATTAGGGCTGATAACTAACAATTTCCACAAATTTTAGTGATTGTTCATTTATAGGAGGACATATGTGCAATGCACATAAAAGGCCAACAAATTGAATATCAAAGAAAGCCTTGGAAAAGGAAAGAGGCCCACTTACTAGAAAAATCTAGGTCTAAAAACATGGATTTATGAGCCCATAACTAAAGCAAAACTATCCCAACTTCATGGAAACACCCACGAGCCCAAATTAGGAGCTACAAGTGGTCCACCCACTAAAGTTGAGGCCAAACAAGCCCATAAGGGGTTAGGCGACCTTCTGTTGAGCCCAAATAGGCCATCTTTGCTGTGGAGATAGATGTTGCCTTACTCATGTCGGTTCCTGAAGATTTAGCCCACATTTGATGTGCAGGATAGTGGTTTTTTACACACTACTGGGTGGAATAAAGGAATATTCTATTGATCACCCCTCCTCTCCACCTATAAAAGGTGACCATCCCCTCATTCTACACACTACACAACACAATGTAAAGAGAAGAGCTCCATTCTTACCTTAGATACTCGTCCCACTCTTCAAACTGATCGATATCATAGGCCATTGCCCCATTCTCACCCCTAAAAACAAAATAATTTCATATGAGTAGAAGTAAAATTACAAACACACAATTTCTTTACTAAAAAAACTGATAATTAAGAGTCAAATCTTACATTATGAAACAAAATTTTGCTCCTATTGAAAAATTGTGAATACTCCCGAGGTCTCTGAGTAATGATCTTCTCATAATGGTGGCCATTTGGAATCTAGTCAAAGATAAATCTTTGTTAAACTACCACGGATAACATGTCTTGAGCGGCAATTCAGAATGATCCTGGTATTAAAGCAGCTCTCCATAAGGTACATTAAGCTAACAACATCATAATAGAGGGGTATGGAAAATGAACAACAAGACATAAATGTTTTCTCTCTCGGTCATCTACCTTTTTTTCCTTTGGTGAAGTAAGATAGCTTTAAGTGATGGATGTGTTTTCATTCAGTAGCACATGAATTGATTGGATATTGATGTACACATAGTCTAAAGAAAAATGAAAGCAAAGCCATGTATGGTGACAGATAACTAATGGAGTAGGTGGTTGAAATGGTAAATAGCAGGGGCCAACTGTGCAGAGTTAGCATCCAGCACATGTTCTTTGTGCTACTACTACACATGAGATGGCTTCGTGAGAGAATAAATTTGAAATGCGCTCTTAGATAACTGTAACATTGCTGTTCATAGAGTAGAACTGGTTGATGTTTAGTATCATGTTGACGGCTGATAAGATTGATCACATATTTATCACAGAACATATGATTGGGACATCCAGAAGTAAGCCAGCTTTAGTAGCTGAATTAGAGTAGGGAATGAGTAAGAAAGAAGAATGAAGGGGTACCTGAATATATTTACACTCTCGTATATTTTATATGATACCATCAATCGCTTGAAGACCATCTTTAACAATGAGGCTAATCCATTGGAAGCACATCTAACATGAAATAGTTCATCATCACAATGCAACATATCCATCTTTAACAGTTTTGTTTTCAAGATATCCATTGTAGTATTTTTTTAGAGTTGCATTATCCATATAATACTAAACAACTTGTCTTCAATGTTGTAAAATCCAAAAGTTCTCAACATTGCATTATAGAGATTAATCCCATCATATGGTTTTTACCACCTAAAAATCTAATTATAATTTTCTAAACTTTTCGATCATCATCTATATAGTGCCAAGTAACACATATAACCTATGTTTTGATTGGAAGTCCACAAATGAGCTGTTAATGAGAATCTAAAATTATATTTCTTGAATATTTCTCCTAATGATATTTAATGATTGTTATAAACTTTTAAACAATTTTCCTTAATTGTGGTCCTAGAAACTATTTATACGAGTGAGTTTAACTTAGCTGAATAGCTGTAAAATCTATCATATTCTATAAATGAGAAAGGGAGCTCATGTAGTATAATCAGCCAAACTAGTTTACATTGGTTTACTATTTCTGATTAAAATTGAGAACAATTGACTCTTATCATATTAATCTGTCATTGACATATCATGGCTAAATTCTAACTTTAACAATACGTTCTACTATGTCTTAATTTTAATCAAACACAGTGCATGTTCAAAGCCATGTTTTTATTGTAAATAGATATACTCATTGTCATATCATGGATAAATTCTAACTTTAGCAATATATTCTACTATATTCTCTAGTTGCTCTTAATTTTAATCAAACATATTGCATGTTCAAAGCCATGTTTTTTTTTTTAAAATAGATATATTGTTTAGTGATCTTTGATTTGTCATTTGCTATCATTGTTGAATCGTATCGACCTGTTTGATAGTAACACACTGGATTAGATTACATTAGTCAATGGATTTGTTTATTGGAAAAGTATGACTTTGCACACATAATATGCTTCCACCGGCTATATAGCCGATGGACTGTGCCTTCACGCTTATAGCATGTTTTTATGATTTTGTTGAGTTGTAGGTAGATTTATTGATTTAATCACCACAAACTCCTCTAATCAGTTTCCAATTGGGTTCATTAATCATCTCGTTACACCATCTTCTAAGAGGATAGCACCACTGTTTTAGAGGATTACTCGAGATGTTGATTAAGTTATTTCAATAGATAGATTGAAGGATGAACGTCTCAGAGAAAGCTCAATATATAGATTCTCCGCAAGGGTATGGTTTTATTTGTGATGCCAATACTTATAATTATACACCACATCTAGGGTATCATAATAGTCAGACTTAAATCCTGCTATTCAACAAGGTCAGAATCAGAATGTATAGCCGATGGTAGGTATGAAACCCTGATGAGACGGCAAACAGAATAGCAGATATGATTCAAATTCAATTTAGTTGCATGTCAAAATATCAAACTCAAATGTATCGGCGTCCATATGCAGAGTGGTACAATTTGGTGACTCTCCCATCATGTTACAGTGTTCCTAATTTTTCTAGATTTTCTAACAAGATGGGATATCAACTATAGAGCATGTTAGCTGATGCCTTGCACTATTAGGAGAAGCTTCTTGTGAGCAAGCACACAAAGTTGATTCTTCCCATTTTCTTTATCTAGTGTTGGTATCTGTTAATGCCTACCGAATAATTCCGTAAGCGCACGGATATGTTGTAGCATTTCACCGGATAAATATACCCAGTTTTAATATCGAACCCAAAGGAAGATGTGTGAGGGTCTTCTAAACTACACTTAACCACCTGAGTAGCAAACAAGGCTATAGAAGGTAGGGATATAGAGGGGACAACTAAGGTTTCTAATTCAGGCTCAAGTAGGATATGATTAGGATGCTTTACTAAGGAATTGGATAGAGGAGCACAGGCCAAACTGCAACCCGACTACAAATTATTCTCCTGCTCGGCCTACCGACGGGATAGTGAAATATATAAGATTCAACGGAGCTATAAAGTCACCTCCGTGAGCTACCACCAAATCCGGACGATAGGGTACATCTACGAGTAACGAAGTCTAAGCACCACGCTTACACTACGAATACTACTCTAACCCAAGAGCTACAAGGATTAAAGTACTCAAAAGAGTCGCAAACTGGTAAAACAAGATAAACAATGTTACTTACTTAAACTCAGAAGTCGATTCCGAAGTAATCTCAGATACAAGCCGTAGAGGTAGCACCGACAGACCGATACTCCTCCAAAACTCTCTCTTTTACTCTATCTCTCTATCTCTGAATAACTAGCTTCTAGAGGTATAGAACTAGCTCTCTTTTGGAATGCTAACTCGAGAGGTCATCCATTCAAGAGATACCTCCGAGGATCCTAATTAGGGTTTCTCGCTAAAGCTCTTCTCTTCTGAATGGATCCTCCTTTCCAGGGGGTTACCTCTCCTTTTATAGCCCTGGCGAATCAACGTGAGCCCTTAGATCAAACCGATATTGGCGGACAGTGGAGATCAATCCTCAAAGGCGGTGGAGTAAACCGGGTGAACCGGGCCGCGAGTAGGGCCCACCCCAGACCGGCCGGTCTGGCTTGGCTCCCGCTGGTCCTCTGCTTCGGTCTCGTGTCTTCTCGTTCCTTCTGGAATGTTCCTGTGTCGCCGTGGCGTCCAATCTTACATTCTATGTTGCGGTGTAGTTCAAAAGTTTGTCATTTCCAGTGTTTACCTACAAAACCATTGATTCACCAAAACTCGTGGAATTTGTTAATCAAAGCCCTACTTCTAGGTAGATGAATTGCTTTTATGTCACTTTAAAAGATTAGTTGACGGTTAGATTTGAACGTTAAGGACCGTCAACAACACCCCCACACTTAGGCTTTTACTCGTCCTCGAGAAAATGTTGGATAACTTCAGACATAACTCCAGACAAAGATATCACCATAAGCTCATTCCTAGTCATTCTTGCACTGCGAGATTCAAAGTGTCTACCATGCAACTTTGGGAAGTTGAAGTGTAGAACAGCTGAACAGATTACCTTTATCTCGTTACCAAGTCCATTGGAGGTTTTTGTAAGATTTTTGGAATAGAACATAACTTACCTGCTCCTCAATGTGGTACTCTCAAGTCACTCATTATATGTAGTATTTGTGGATCTCACTTAGGCATGAATGAGTGAATGCCTTTCCTTGCAACCTACCTCTAATAGGCTTATGTGGAGTTTGAAGGTTTGGCAAGGAATAGTATACTTACCTCACACATCACTGAGCCAGCGTAAAAGTCCCAAGGAGAGAGGTGTCGTACTCCTAGATCAAGATGTGCACGTGTGTGGAATATATGGTGGCTATCCTGATTCTACTATGCTCATACTTTGAAGGATATATCTCTCTTGCTTGAATTGGAGCGCTTGGAGACAATGGGCTATCATAGATTCTTCTTTTCTTTCTTTTCTAGAGAGCTAGGCATCTAAGTGCCTTTTGTTCTTTTTAATAATTAGACCCTTGTCCATTTTTCTTTTTGAACTCTCTTTTTCTTTTTGCATAGCCCATGTCATCCTGCATGAAAACTTTTTGCAAGATAGAGATTTCAATAATGTTAGAGCATAGGTGAACAAGATCCTACCAAAAATCTTTTTGGGTGCGTACCCTCAGTGTAAGAGCAGCACATTTTTCTATGTGGATGGAAAAGGTTGCGCCTACCCCCAGTGTAGGGATAGTGCATATATAGAGTGTAAGTGGATCTTGATCTTGGAAGCATGATAAATCTCTACAACACGGGTCTCAAAAAGTCGACAGAGCTCGATGCAAGACAAGCAACTTATGTAGAAAGTTTATGATCATGTGTGGCTCTATAGGCATTTAAAGACCATAGAGGAGTAGCATAGCTATTGTTTTTATGTTTTGAAATAAATGCTCCAATAACTAGGCATAGAAATTTAGATTTTCATGTTCTACTATCTCATACTTGTCAACAACTTAAGAGGCATGGGGTCCCTATAAAGAGTTCCCAACAGCTGCAAGTGTTACTGGAGACGAATTATGTGATTCTTGCCTTAAGTCATGACTAAGCTACTCATCCTTAAGGTGTAATCATATTTTATTAAAGGATATTCAATTAAGCTCAGTATCAATAAATGAGAGTATTTTGGAGTATGTACCTGATTCCTGTTGAATTATTTTTCTTCTGAGTTCCTATAGGTTGTCTCCCCCACACTTGTTTCCTGTTTCCTTTTATGCACAACAAGGTGGAGACAAAAACAAACATATATCTAGAGAGAGATGATGACTCTAAAGACTCAACTTTTTTATTATCTTTAGGCACATTTATTACACAATGAATGAATAGAATTAACTAAGCGAGCTAATTTGACTAACTAGCAAACTAACTAATACTTATTACACGTGTGCCTAATCATCTCAATCTCTTATCCTTCTTCTCTAGCTCCCTGACCCTAGCCTTGAGCGCTTTGTTCTTACTACGCAGCCGCTCTTGGCTGACCTCTAAATTCCCTACG
Organism: Chrysopogon serrulatus; assembly: GCA_015844335.1. NCBI lineage: Eukaryota > Viridiplantae > Streptophyta > Magnoliopsida > Poales > Poaceae > Chrysopogon > Chrysopogon serrulatus. Next base: position 7,008 of record JADLZL010002741.1, on the reverse strand, counting down.
CGTTGCACAGTGGTCCCTATGACCTTTAGTGCATCAGACAGGGCTTGGGCCTGGAGATCTATTCTTGTTTCTAAAGTGGCCAAGGACAGGCGAGGTTGTCTTAGGGTTGGTGCAGTCCTCGCCTTCTTCTTCGGGGACTTCGGATTGGCTCTTGGCGGTGGATTGAACTTCATATTGCTGGGGTCCACCCGCACACCATCTAGTCAGTCGCTCCTTCTCGGTGGTGTACTTTGCACCAGTCACCATCCCGAACTTGGTGGTGACCCCTAGCAGCCTCTCTCCCTCTCTAGGAGGTAGTAATTTAGTGCCTCGGGGAAGAGCATTGCTAGGTTGACCTGGCGGTCGTGGCTTATCTCCCAGAAGCGGTCGATGGGCTGGTGGCACGATGGCTGGCCTCCTGATGGCCTGGGCGTAGAAGGCCTCCTCCATTGGAGCTCTTTGAGGTCAAGCTCGGACGACCTCCTTCGATGGCACCGGGACGATCACCTTCGGGGGCACCACCGCCAGTGGGAGGACTTCCTCCGGCTCTTCGACCGTGTAGGGATGGTTTGGGCTTGCCATTTGGTGGAAGGATGGAGAGCTTCCTTGCTATGGGTTGAGAGAGGAGAGCTCTTGGAATGAGAGGAGAATGACCCTAGGGGTTGTTTATATAGTCCTGATAACTTGAGGTAGGGGGCATTCCATCCTAATCTATCCCGAGCATCTACCGTGAACAGGCGGCGACGAATTCGCACCAAAGTGAAATATCTGAAACCCTAACGGAACAAGCTTCGCACCGAGAGACAGTGGACCACGAGGCGGCATGGGGCCAGACCGGCCGGTCTGGGGTGGGACCGGCCTGTCCCACCCTGGCTCGGTTTCCGGTGCCCTTCCGCGGGGTGCATTCTTGGCCCGTTATCTCTCCAATTTTTCTCCTGTCGCGGCCCAATTCACGATGGAGTTTTATATTTTGACAAATTAGGGAAAAGCTAGAAAATAAATTTTATCTAATTCCTCGGGTGGTCTAGAAGGTTCTAGAAAAATCTTAAGGCGTTGGCCATTTACCTTGAATAATGTACCTTCGCTATTTTGAAGTGTCACTGCTCCATGTGATGATGCATTAACCATCGTGAATGGCCCTTCCCACTTGCTTCGTAGTTTATCATGCCCGAATAATCTTACCCTAGAGTTGAATAGTAGCACTTTATCTCGGGGGTTGAAGCTCTTCTTCTTGATTAAACATCATGCCACCTTTTTTGGTCCTCTCTGTATAGATCTTTGCATTATGATATGCCTTTTCTCGCCATTCATCTAGCTCTGAGAGTTGCATCTTTCTTCTTGTCCCAGCGGCTTTTAAATCCATGTTCCATCCCTTAGTTGCCCAGTGAGCTTTGAACTCAAGCTCTACTGGCAAGTGACAGGTCTTGCCGTAGACAAGCTGATAAGGTGACATGCCAAGAGGTGTCTTGTATGCTGTTCGGTATGCCCATAATGCATCGGGTAGCTTTTCCTTCCAAATAGTTTCCATCTCATTGACTATCTTTTGTAGAATGTTCTTGATTTGCTTATTGGAAGTCTCTGCTTGGCCACTCGTTTGAAGATGGTAAGGAGTAGCTACATAATGTTGGATCCCTTGCTTCATCAAGTACTTGCGAAAGTCCTTGTCAATGAAGTGAGTTCCTCCATCACTGATCACCATCCTTGGAACACCAAATCTTAAAAATATTGTCTCATGAAACATCTTCTTAGAGTTCTTGGAATTTACAGCTTTGCATGGCATGGCTTCTACCCATTTTGAGACATAGTCGACTGCTACTATAATGTACTTGTTGGTATTTCTTATGCACAATTAAGATATGTAAGATTCCGCAAGCGCACAGAAAACCATTGTAGCATTTTATTGGGAGTATTCCAGGTATTGTTATTTATATTTTACCACTGGGAAACAATGAATAAAGACATTGATAGTTCACCATCATGTATCTACTAACTTAGTACACTGACTAGACTAGAGTAGGGGGTAAATGATAGATGATAGGAATTATGCATATATGACACACATGGGAGAATCCTATGATAAAAGAGTAGATAGCTAAAGTGAGAGGACAATGGGAGAGTTCAAGGTTTCTGAATACTTCTCTATTACTAGGGTTCTATAATAACTAATTCATAGATAGATATAGCAATCACACAATAGCACTTTAGAGCAGCAGTACCTTTCCAACTCTCGAATAAGACTGGGAAGAAAGTAGTTGGGGAAGGTTGCCAAAAGCTCTACGAAACATCAACCCCAACGTGGTGGAATATGAAGGCCTAACAGAGCTGTCACCTCTGGGGCTACCACAACTAACCGTGGGATTAAGCGCAACCTCAGGTAAACCCTAGCCTAGACACCATGTCTACACTAAAGATTACTACTCTAATCACATATGATAACCAGAGCACTCAATATGAGCGGAGATCCCATGCTAAGATATAACAACTATACTAAATATAATATAAAAAACATAAAGTAAATAGAGAAGATAAATATATTAAAGCATAAGTCTTACAAAGAATAAATACAAAGACATACCAAGACTCTGAAGACTCTTCCAGAACCGGCGTGTAGTTCCGCTCTCCCTAACTCCCAACTAGAACTAATCTACTACATTGGAAAGTCTAGCCCTAATTCTCTAGAGGTGAGAGGTCATCCATTCGAGAGACACCTCTACATCTCCATAATAATGTGGTGCCCCCCAGGGGGAGGGGGTCCGCCCCAGATTTATAGCCCGGTGGGAGAAACATGAGCCCTTTGATCAAACCGACTTAAGGTACGGTCAAGATGCATCCTTGAAGGTAGTGGAAGAAGCTTCCAGAAGACGAGCGTGACAGGCCGTAGGGGGAGGCCGGCCGGCCTGGAGAGAAATGCCGGGCGGCCTGGGCCCAAGCCCAATCGGGCCCAGCTTCGTTTGTGTGTTTTCTTGTTCCTTTTAGGGCCCAATGACACATGTTTCGATCTGGAGTTGATATCTCTTGATTCTGGGCTCCGAATATAGCAAATGATAAGTCCGTTTCGATCATCTCGATGAGCCCGTCGCAATGGTGCAGTCCAATTCCTTATTTGAGATACTTTTATTTGATGAAAAATTGCATACTCCTGCAACACAAGTGAGAACACCAAAACTCGTGGAACTCGTTAGAGTCAAAACCTATAACTATGCTTTGTAATCTATTTTATATCATTTTATACAATAGTTGAGGATTATATTTGGTGTTTAATGACCGTCAACAAGCTCCCCCAAGCTTAACCTTTGCTAGTCCCTAGCAAAGCCTAACTAATAAACTTGGATCAGGAGTTGCTACAATGCTTTCACGCCTCAAAAGTACACATGCTTTCAAACAGAAATTCTCCTCCATATTAGATAAAACTGCTCTAACTTTCAAACTTACCCGTTTTATCGTTAACTATGGAGCTTTTCAACTTTAGCATGGGTCTTGAGTAATTGAAAGATAGAACAATCAAGTCAAATACTATGTCTCAAATTCTTCACTCAACCAATATTCTGGAGTTTTTACAAGTTTTTGAAATAAAACTCAAAGCTTAATTTTATGACACCCTCAAGTCTCTTAATATGTGGTATTTTTGGATCTCACTTGAGGCATTTATGTTGTCATGCCCTCCTACAACTAATGATTATAGTGGAGCTCATAGGAGTGGCATTAAACAAGGATGAGCATACTTGCAATTCATATATTGTAAAGTCAAACAATGGATCCAAAGAGAGTCAAGTCATACAATCAAACCAAGATGTGCATGTGTATGAAATATGGTGGATAGGTGAATATATGGTGGCTAAACCTAATTCTACTTATACTCTTTGAAAATAAATCTCTCTCTTGGACTTAGAACTTTCGCAGGAAAACATGGGCTATCTTTATTCTTTTTCTTCTTTCTCTCTTTTTTCTCTTTTTTTTCTTTCAGGGAGGCGAGAATCTAAATACCTACTATTTTAATTGCTTGGACGCTTGTCCATTTTTTACTCCCTCTTCTCTTTTTTTAATACCTTTTATTTTGCATAGCCACATGCATCCTTTGAATACAATAAATGATTGGAGAGATAACAATAAAAACTCAGAGCATTAAACAAGGAATTGTCCTATGGGATATATTTTTGGGTGTTTACTCCCGGTGTAGGAGAAAAACATTTCTAAGGTGGAGCTGGATGAAAGTGGAAAATGATTGCGCTTACTCCAGAGTAGGAGCAATGCATATATAGGTGGAGTGTGTAAGTGATCTTGATTTTAAAAGACTGACAAGACTCTCATAAGGTATACAACAAAGGTTGACTGAACTCAATGCAAAACAAGCAGCATGAATGAACAAAGGTTTTCCTATTCTAAATGTATATCATATTTGGCTTTGGTAGAAATTCAAACTTTGTCATACATGAGCTCATCATATAAAATTTTTAGTTTTTTTTAAAAGATAAATCTCTAGAACTTAGTATCGTTAGGAATAAGATAAATAACAGCTCAGACTTTCTCATATCATATCCGTCAATCACCTAGACTTCACTTAAGCATATGCCTCCACAAGTTTCAGGTTCAGAGTAAATTCTTATATCAAAACAGTCATATCCAAAACTCGAGAGAATTTAAGGTTGAAAAGTAGACACTTGAAAGGAATTACGACAGAGCAACTATTCATCATCATCTCAAGATAAAATTTTATTGTTCTTCAGTTTTTGTTTGACTCTTAACAAGCTAGACAGAATTATAAACACACTCTATGATCACACCTTGATAAATAGCTAAAGTATCTTTGTTTGGTTTTAATTGTTATTCATCTTTTTATTTCTTTTTAGACTAATGGACTCATAAAAAACTCTACAGACGTGGACCTTCATGTGCCCATATATTTTTGATATTTTATGACTATAAGACAGACTTGATAATCGTATAGGTATACTTACCTGATAACTAGGGGATGCCCTCCCTCAAGCTAGATGTTGTTATGGCTGAACGTTGAAGCTGAGTGGTCCTCACAGAGGAGCTCATGCTTATAAGAGCAAGTGTTGCCAGGAATACTTCAATCTCATTGTCCAGAAAGTTACTTCCTTTACACAAGGGTTAGTTGTGTATCGAGAAGGTGTACTTCGAGTGATAAAGATGAAGATACCTAGGTGAGCTGGCTCTCGGAGTCATCCTGCAGAAAGCTCTCACAAAACACCAAAACTCGTGGAACGGTGTTAGGATAAAAAGTTAATGATTAGCCATTTTAGAGGATTGGGTGTTGTGGAGGTTTCAAAGTATTTATATTATAACATAATTGTAACAGGATGCCCAATATTTTTGTAATTTTCTAGGTTTATATGCAGAAAGTAACTATACATGATATATATATATTTTTTTAATTTTTTATGCCACCACAGTGAAAACTCCTATAAGCTTTTAGACCGCAAGAGGTTCTCACGGGGCTTTAAGTTTTTAAGATAAATTCAGCCTAATGCATGCCTATTTATTTTTATTGTTTTCTATGTAATGCTAATATAGTAAAGTAAACATGCTAAAAAGAAAATAATTCATGTAATGCAAGAAAGTAAATATGGATAACTATCAATGTTACCTCACGGTGAGGGTTCGATGTTTTGAGTCCTCCGAACTGGACTCCTCCTTGCAGCAGTTCATTAATTGAGTACTTCAGTCTGCTCCTAAGGATGAGGATTGAGGTGGTGTCTCCACTAGTGGCGCTTCCAATGGTAGTGCCATCTTCTTTTTTTTCTTTTTACTAGCATCTCAAAGCCAATCTTATGTGCATCATTGTTACTGGTTTAGAACTTCCAATTGTAGCATTTGGGGAATCTCCCCACACTTTACTTGAAGTGTGTTCTGCTCATAAAGACAAGGTAGATATCAAGTGCATGGGCTCTATTGGTGGAAGAACACCAACAGAATCAGAAATTTATTCATTCTTTAACCTTAGGCACAATAAGATTGATGTCTTCTCACATTGTTCATTTACATCTTGGGTGAGAATATCAAAAGTATAAATATGACATTTAAGCTTATGAGATAAAGGGGTAGAGTTACTTAACCTATGGAAGAATTATTCATCTTTATAAGTTATCAAGATTAACATGATGACTATCATCTTCCGAAAATAAGATATATCATATTTAAGCTTATTTGGTTAAGGTTGAGATCAAGAGAATGGTGCTATGATGTGTACTCTAAGGTCAAGAAGAAATGATGACCACTTACCTTTAAGATGTTACCTTTATTACAGGTGCATGATGACACCATGTGGTAGAAGGTAGATGAATTTCAATGGTCTTTTCCTTCCTTGCATCTTGAGTTGTTTATTAGCATCTTGTCTCATATGTTGTACTCCTTTCTCACTCTTCCAAACTTCTGTTTCTCTCATTATTTCTTCTCTGCAAGGGATTAGTAGACAACACATACCTGAAGAAATATACTATTTATTTAAGGTATGGATAATGTTTGCCAAAGAGTTGTAGCCGGTGTTTTAAATGATTCACCATTATTTCAAATTTTCAAACGAGGTTATGGCGAAGATATAATTTTGAAGAATACCTCTAACCTTGATTTGATTCTATGAAGTCTCCTAATATGATTTAAACATTTTTATAGAGGAGAGGATAGTCTATCAACTAAATTTTTATACAAATATGCTTTGATGTTATAATGTTTAAGTAATATTCTAAAGTATTAGAGTAAGGAAGTTCAAGAGACTAGAGATATTTATTCAAATAGAACCAAGAATATATAGGTGAACCAAAAGAGTATTTTATTTGTTTTAAATTTTAGCAAATTAAACATAATATATGGTAAGGATAACCAAGACAATTAGCAACATAGTATAAGATGTTGAATATAGTTTAAAGTTGCATGAGGCTTCGGTAAACGTACCTTATGTCTTACTAGGTGATTGGTCCACTACCATGGTGAAGTGTAGAAGGTGTTGAAGTGCTCTTTCATCTATTTCTGTCTATCTTAGTCCTTTCTACACACTTGTTCTCCTTTCTT